>LR812525.1:60100372-60522872 GCA_903798195.1 Danio kyathit
GCAAGCAGCCGAATGTGTTACCCGTTCCTTCAGCTCTCGATCTTGCCTCATCAAAAATATAATTTAGTTATTTCTTAGCAACGTATTTTAAATAATGTGTCAAAACAAGCAAACTCTAGTTGCATATAGACATGGGCCGGTATAAGATTCTGACGATATGATAACCTTGGATAAAAATATCACTGTTTCACGGTATCACAGTATCATGGTATTGTGATTACTGCTCTAAAATATATTGTTTTTAAATGTCGGTGTAAAAAACTAAAAGTTTTTTCCCCTTTGAACACAATATATTTTATCTTGAGAAACATTTATAATATTTTGGAGCAGTAAACGTGCCAGGTCAAATAATGAAAATGAATCATTGACGTCTGCTGTCTTCAATAATTTCAAAAACACAGATTTATTTACAATTTTAAATGGCATCTTTATATATCTTTTCTGCTGGAGATGCTGTTGTTAAAAATCTTACACATACCTTATAAACGGTATTAGAGAAAATTTTGGCGGTATGAAAACCTTGACTTTTCCAAACCACGGTATACCTTGAAAACGTTTATCGTCCCATGCCTAGTTGCATATACTTATACATTATGTCTACATTTCAACATAACAGCTTTGTTAAAAGTATATTTATTGATTCTGATCGAATAATCAAAAATATATATTTGTTGACTTTTGGCCCAAATGGATTGGGTATATAACTCCTATTCAACCTAATGTGTTTCTGCTATAAAACTGTAAAACTGTGTTTCATGCCTATGAATAAATAATATGTCCACTCACCCTTTCTTCTGTAAATAGTTTTTGTAAACAGGGAAGATAATGTAAAGAGAAATATTGCTCTGTTAATAACCATGAGGAATTGTGTAATTGCCTTCTTTCCTTAATTGGGGAATTAAATTTGAAGAATTTGCTGTATAAATGTCTAATACTGTAGGTGTTGAACAGTAAATTGTATATGTAAAAAAAAAAGAAAAAGAAAAAAACTTTTATTTAGAAGCCTGATTGGGTAACTTTACGTGGAAATTGGAAAATTTAGACCAGTTTGACCTAAAACACAAAAATTTTTAAGGCCTAAAATTTGTGTTGTTGAAATTTAAGACAGTTTATGACCCTCTGGACACCCTGTTATAATAATGATAATGTGATGTTGCTGAACTCTACATAAATTAAAAGCTTGTGCCCATGCAGATGTTTTGCAAGTATGTTTTTGTAAAATTGACTAAACGTGCCGAGCTCAGAGTTAGAGCGTTTATTAGGCAACTCTGCTGCATCATACACCAGCTGTCTGTGTAGATCACAGATAGTTTCCTTGGTTCTGGAGCAGAGTTATCAGAGCTCAATATCATGCTGGAGCGAGCAGAGGTTGTGTAGATGTGTGTTTTCACCTCAGCGCTCTGCTGCTGTAGACTGGACAGCTCTCTCTGGTACAGATCTGCAGCACTGGGATAAACCTGCGGCAGCTGAGCGTCCGGGTTCATCAGCTCATGGACCGTTTCCTCTGCGACACCTTTTCTGATGGCTGCATTAATGCTCTCCACTGCCCGCAGCACTGACACACACACACACAGCTTTCATAGAGTGACAGCTTTATGACAGTATAAATACACACTTAATGAGAGACAATGAAAATTATGTATTCTTCTCTGATAAGACAATATTGTGTTATTATATACTAACAATATATTATTATTTTCTATTTTGTTTGTTTACAAGAATGAATAAATGCTCTAAAGAGTACATACATCTTTGAAATTCTGCTGCCTGTGCATTGGCTGCATTCACCCCGCTCTGTAACTCTTCTTTTATTAGCGGCTCTCCGGGTGCATTCTAGACATGAGCAAAACAAGACAAAATGATGAGATACGGTGACAGTTCAGTTTATAGCATGAATAAAATGCTGCACAGTGAAGATCTGGTGCTTACTGCTTAATAGGAGTGCAATGATTAATGATCTGAGGCTAATACAGATATCATGGTAACACTTTAGTTTAAGTCACAATTCATGCTATTAACTACTGGCTTATTACCTGCCTATTATTAAGATATTAACTGTTGTTGTATTATTAAGATAGTAACTGTTTAAGTATGATTTTATTCTACATCCTTAATCTTACCCAAAACCTAAACACAACTTCTACCTTACTAAATATTAATATGCAGCTAATTAGCAGTTTGTTAAGCTAATAGCCTTATTAATAGTTTGCTAACAGCATAAATTGTGACTAAATAAAGTGTTACTGATATCAGATATTGCAACACTGTAAGACATAGGTCTCAAAATCAATACCTGGAAGGCTGCAGCTCTGCACAGTTTTGCTTTAACCCTAATCAAACACAGCTGATCCAAATAATTAAGGTGTTTGAGTCTCTTTTGAACACCTTGATTAGTTGGATCAGTGTTTGATCAGGGTTGGAGCAAAACTGTGCAGAGCTGTGACCCTCCAGGAATTGAGTTTGAGACCCATGCTGTAAGAAGTCTGATTGCATGTGTGTGTGTGTGTGTGTGTGTGTGTGTGTGTGTGTACAAATAGCAATATGGTTTTACTGTATTTTTACCAAAGAAATACAGCCTTGATGAGTGTGAGACTTTAAAAATAAATAGACATAGATCATAAATGTTGTACTGATTAACTGTCAACCCAACTTTCAATGTTTTTTTTCCATTCATTTTAAAGATGTTTTATTTTTACTTTTTATATAAAATAGGCCTCTATAAAAGCAAGTAATATCTATGCTGACAATTTTTTTCAATGGTTAAGCAACAAATCTCTAAAACCAAGCATTTGTAACACTGATCTTGAGTTGCACAGAAACATTTTTTAAAAAATACTCTGTACGGGTCAAAGTTATTCATTTTTCTTTTACTCCAAAAAACATTAGGATAAATATCCAAACTTTATCAGTAATTATGATTAGTAGTTAGTAATGATGGTTTAGTAACTTGATTACTAATTTGCCTTGCTTAAAACTTAATTTGGACTCTTTTAAAGACTTATATATATATATATATATATATATATATATATATATATATATATATATATATATATATATATATATATATATATATATATATTTATTATGATCTCAAAAGATTATCCCTTATGTCTGGTTTTGTGGTTCAGGGTCACATTTCAGAATCCTGATGTGTCCTGGTGAGATCCTGAGTGTCGTTATTGCAGGATATTTTTATGCCACATCAGCTGTTACTATGGCAATAGTGATTTCTGTTGAGCTCTAACACTAGTCCAAAAAAACACTAGTCATCAAATAGACAGAAACAAATGACTACAAATGAGAAGTATATCCAATCTGTCTGTTTAATGACTCTTTTTGAACTATTGCTAGACGTCTATTCGATTTTCAATGATCTCCCAAATTTAGTCTCATTTTAGCCAGGACATCTCCCTACTAAAAAAGACCGCTTAAACCAGCCTAAGCTGGTTTTAGCTGGTAGACCAGCCTGGGTTTAGAGGGGTTTTGGCCATTTCCAGGCTGGATTTCCAGCCATTTCCAGCCTGGTCTTAGCTGTTCAGGCTGGGAGATGAACAGCTAAAACCAGCTTGACCAGCCTAGCCAGGCTGGGAGCCCAGCCAAAACCAGCTATGTCCAGCTTAAAGCTAACCAGCTAAGACCAGGCTGGAAATGACTGGAAACCAGCCTGGAAATGGCCAAAACTCCTCTAAAACCAGACTGGTCGACCAGCTAAAACCAGCTAACCAGCTTAGGCTGGTTTAAGCTGGTTTTATCAGTAGGGCTATGTTTGGAAATCTATTAGATGTCTTTTAAAGTTGCTTGTTGGGTATGAACTGCGAAACCAAGGTGTACCAAACCAAAGTGTTACCTAACCAGTGGCAACCCTTTTTGATTCCAGCAAGCAGCCGAATGTGTTACCTGTTCCTTCAGCTCTCGATCGGCCAGCAGTTGTTTGAGGTACCATCCCTTGTTCTGACCCTGAAGCGACTGCAGGCCTAACGCAGGGGTGCGGAGAGCTTCATACAGCTTGTCCTCATCCCCGCTCAGCAGGGCCTGTTCTGTCGAATTCAAGGCTTTGGACACTGAGAAACAGCAGAGAAACAAGCTCACTTTATTTGCCTCAGAATAAGCTGAAGAACTAGAAGAGGAGATGAGTGAGGTGCTCTACATACGATTGACTTTGTTGACGTTTCCCTGGATTTCAGCATGTGTGAGCAGCTCATCGTAAATATCTCTTTCAGCCTCTGCATTCTCTCCAATCTGCACCAAATACACATACATATATTTAATTTTCTGTATACCTTCATACTATGACACAATACATATACTGCTAAAATTTATAACTATAAAGATTTAAAGGTGCTGTGAAGCGTTTTGAAATGTGCATTTTTTTTCATTCGATGTTTGATGTAATCTCAAATAAAACATAAAGAGAGGGCAAGACAGAGTAGAGGCAAGACCCCTCCTCTTTTTATTATCACAGCTCTGCTAGTGAGAGGGGGCGGGTCATGTTTCAGACTGCTTTTGATCGGTAAGAAGATTTAATAAGAAACTGAAGTATGAGTTGATGTAAAAAAAAAAAAAATGTTGATCCAATTTAGGCAGAAATGACAAACTGCAAGCTTTGGATGTTGTTTTCTATATCTTATAAATGTGTATTTTGTCACTGTTTTGAAGCACATTAGCTTATAGATATCCCTAAGACTAACATACTGATACTAACAACCTTTAAAATCTTTGTGTAATTCTTTGTGCAATTTTATCAAATACGTTCTTGAGCTGTGGTGACAGGTAATGAAGTCAATCAAAGCATAAGCACTGGCTATAAGTGAAGTGATGTGTGGGGTTTACAGTACTTCTGAACAGCAGCCCAACTTACACAAAATCCAGCGCTGTTATCATGGAAATGGAATACAAATTGAGTACAATCGAATGACTAATAAATGCTTTACATTTATTTCTAAAATGTTTTGTTAAACATTCAAAATGTAGGCCTCTAAATGCATGTTAATGACATGGTAATATCAGTAATTGTGTTGTGTTCTTTATTATGTATTAAGTTAATTTGTAACAACTGACTCATGAAATGTTAAATTTAAAAAATGCTGGTTCAGGCTAGCCCATCATGTGCTCTGTCCTAATTTTAACCAGTCATAAGGCCTAACCCAATCCAAAATTAGAACCTTTTATTTTTATCCAGTGTTTTTCAAGGGCATTTCCTTCTTCTTTCCTGTATTCTTTTGGCAAATATAGATTTTTAGCATGTTTTTACAAATAAAATCTAAATATTAGATGTAAAACGAGAGTTTTTGGACTAACTGAAATATGTTAAGACTGACATACTGGATCAAAATGACTAAAACTGACATACAAGTAAAGGCAAACTGAATATACAAATAAATATACATATAAATAATATAGAAATTTTCTTTTTAACTGATTGCACCACAAAAAAGTGCTATTATGCTCACAAATATTTATAACAGATGAAAAATTATCAAAAGAAAAGAAATAAATGGCATACAGTATAGTGGGAAGTAAATGTATTTTACTTATTATTAAGTTAGATTATGTGTGGATTATGTTCTTGTTTCATAATTTTGATGCATTCTCATATTCCTGGACTCAATTACATGATTTTCATGTGTATTCTAATAAAACTATTGCTTGCAATAGGATGCTAGTCGCTTCTTGTCACTACTCACACATTACAACAGCCTTCACGACACAATTTTCAGTAGCACTTCATTTTAGGCCATAATTCACGGTATTAACAAACCATTAACTAACACTACTAGCTTAATAAATGACTAATTATCTGTTTATTAATAATTAGTAAGGTAGAGTTGGGTTTAGATATTGGGTAGGATTTGGGATGCAGAATAAGATCATACATTATACCTACTAATGAACAGTTAATCCCTTAATAATAAGCAGATAATAACCCGTAGTTAATAGCATGAATTGTGACCTAAACTAAAAAGTGTTACCCAATTTTCTAGGTCGTTGCTAGATCGGATACGGTTGCGGTCGGAAGTTAACGAGAAATATCTATATTATTTATTAAATTTCCAATTTATTGTATTTTATTAAAGCTGCCCCCACCCCAAACCTAAACCCAACCCTCACAGTAACGTAAAAACAGTTGTTGTACAGAGTATTATTTATGTTATCTATTAAATTACCCAATAAATTGTATTTTATTAAAGCTACCCCCACCCCAACCTTAAACACAACCGTCAAAGTACTGTAAAAATATTCATTATTGTTATACAGTGTTATAAAAAATGCTGCTATATTATTGTGCATATCGCACTTCTGGCCGACTGCGTATCCGATCTAAACTTTACCAATTTTCTAGTCTAGTTATGCTAGTCTCTTAGTTTTTGAAGTTAAATAATATATATGTACATATAACAATACACTCTTAGTTACCCAAATACAACAAATCTCTTAATATTAAGAGTGCAGTTCGTACTCTCTTTCGGGAGTTGGCCACTTTCTCACTCTTGGCCTGGAACAGGGTGTCCTGGTATTGCTGGGCAGTGCTTTCATCCAGCTGCAGCAACATGGCGTTCGGGTTTCTCATGGCAGCTAAAGTGCCCTCCGGGACTCCATGGTCAATGGCGTCATTGATGGCGATCACAGCAGCATGCACTGAATCATTACAACAAAAGATAATGCAGATCTTTTGAGCTAAGAGCGATGTAAAACAGATCGTAATTACTGTGCTGTTAAACTCTTGGCTGTACAAGTTAAGTCTAGTTGTTTATTGTTTACGCGGGAAGGATCTGTGCCAAAGACCTGAGAGGAATTTGACTTTTGAAAGCGTAAAACTTACAGGCAGCTTCGTCCACTGATAACTCGTTGGCTAAAATCCCCCCGATTTTGCTGAAGGCTGGCATTTGAATGTTGTATTTCTCTAATTCGATCTTCATGTTGTTGATCTCCTCCTCTGAAAAGACAAAGGACAGACTCGGCATTGCAAGTAATGGCAAAAATGTTGATTATGTGGCGTGGTGGAATGATTTAGGTTTTCATTATTTTATACTGTATGACTCTGGATAAATTCTGCTAGGTAACCTTTTGGAAGGTAATCTCAGCAGAGCGTTTTTCCTCTCTTTGATGGAATTGGCTGGACATTGTTTTCAGCAGGTCTGGTAAATAATGTTTTCCATCCAGGGACTTGGCAGGCAGTTTGACCCAGCCAAAATAGCAGGAAACGCTCAAACAATTGATAATGCTTTTCACATTGAACAAAGCTCCCGGGAACAGGAGCCTTTCCAGATCATACCGTATAAAATCCAGGTTTAGTTTAATACCACGATGAGTTGACTCACCTGTGAAGGCGACCTTGCCATACAGGTCTGCAATCTGGGGTGCAAGACCAAGTTTAAACAGGTAGAGGCTATAGAGAAAACAGAAAGTCATTATTGCAGACGCAATTCCTAGTGGAGAGTTATCTGTAGGTGTGTCAGAGTAAAGGTGCTTCTTGAATAAAGAGAGTCAACTGTTATCTGTGTGACTTTCACATTTAACACGTATTCCTTTATTATTACCCACTACAAATGACCCACCGGTGGAATCAGTATCCCTTCACCCCACAACAGGCCTCGGCCAAATTCTCGCCCCACAATGCTGTTATTTCCTGTTTCTGAAGGGCAGATTTATAGTCAGGTCTGCACTGAGCTGGAATGTGAGAGTTACAAATGGCAGGATTCTCTAGCCTCATGTTAAAAGCCTCTGCGTAAACCAGAACAGGTTTTCTCATTAATTCTGACTCTGTAATCCTAAGATGAGCGCAAATGCAAATCAAAACTCACACAGCCTCATACCGTTGTGCTTTAAGGCATGTTTCAGATCATTAAAAAGATGGAAAAAAAAAAAAGTTCAGGTCTGAAAAGGCAATATGTCTGAGTTGTCAGTTACGTATAGGCATTTATTTGTAATTAGCATCTATCTCCAGTGAAAATGCTCAATGTAGGTAATATTAACATTACATTAGCGTGAAGTGAACACCTAAAACTACACTAAACATCTAATTTTCCTTCAGCTTAGTGCCTTATTTATCAGAGCTCACTACAGTGGAATGAATCGCCACTAAACATCTAATAACACGAAAATAAACGGTGATGAAATCACTCATTTTAAACAGGAAGAGTAACAATAAAGGGACTGAGTAAATCACTAAAACAGACTTGTGTGTATTGCTTTTTAGGTACTTTTAAAGTTTTTAAAATAAGTCTTGTATATTCACCATTCAGAACATTCAGTTAACTGATCAAAATACAGTAAAACCATAATATTTCTAAATAATACTATATTTTAATACTATAGTTTGTACACATATTAAATACATTTTAATGACAGAATGGCCAGGCTAAAACTTGAGCATCATTCTGATTGTAATATTCAATGTTGCACATTATACATTATTCATTTGCTGCTGGACTTTGCACAACAATTTTACAATTCAAATTTATGTACACTTATGTACACCGCCCACTTTATTAGGTACACCTTACTAGTACCGGGTTGGACCCCCTTTTGCCTTCAGAACTGCCTTAATCCTTCGTGGCATAGATTCAACAAGGTACTGGAAATATTCCTTAGAGATTTTGGTCCATATTGACTTGATAGCATCACACAGTTGCTGCAGATTTGTCGGCTGCACATCCATGATGCGAATCTCCCGTTCCACCACATGGCAATGGTGCTCTATTGGATTGAGATATGGTGACTGGGAAGGCCATTTGAGTACAGTGAACACATTGTCATATTCAAGAAACTAGTCTAAGATGATTCACGCTTTATGACATGACACGTTATCCTGCTGGAAGTAGCCATCAGAAGATTGGTACACTGTGGTCATAGAGGGATGGACATGTTCTGACCCTACCATCTGAATGTCGCAGCAGAAATCGAGACTCATCAGACCAGGCAACGTTTTTCTAATCTTCTATTGTCTAGTTTTGGTGAGCCTGTGTGTATTGTAGCCTCAGTTTCCTGTTCTTAGCTGACAGGAGTGGCACCCGGTGTGGTCTTCTGCTGCTGTAGCCCATCCGCTTTAGGGTTGGATGCGTTGTGCGCTCAGAGATGCTCTTCTGCAGACTTCAGTTGTAACGAATGGTCATTTGAGTTACTGTTGCCTTTCCATCAGCTAGAGCCATTTTCCTCTGACCTCTGGCATCAACAAGGCATTTGCGCCCACAGAAACTGCCGCTCACTGGATATTTTCTCTTTTTCAGACCATTCTCTGTAAACCCTAGAGATAGTTGTGCGTGAAAATCCCAGTAGATCAGCAGTTTCTGAAATACTCAGACCAGCCCGTCTGGCACCAACAACTATGCCAGGTTCAAAGTCACTTAAATCCCCTTTCTTCCCCATTCTGATGCTCGGTTTGAACTGCAGCAGATTGTCTTGAGCATGTCTACATGCCTAAATGCATTGAGTTGCTGCCATGTGATTGGCTGATTAAAAATTTGCATTAACAAGCAGTTGGACAGGTGTTCTAATAAAGTGGCTGGTGAGTGTATATAGAAATCTTCTTTATTATTATTATTATTATTATTATTATTATTATTATATATATATATATATTTATGCTTATATTTATGTCTACTTTATCACATGACTATTTTGTCAAATAAGTATTATATATTGTTTTAATATACATATAAACCTTACTGGCATTCAGTGTTGACAGCAAAGTAAGAATTTCATTGCATAGGGAACCTGTTCCTTACGTGCATATGACAATAAACACTTTGAACCTAAATCTTTGAATCTGATTGGTTGCTCAACCTTTTTTTATTAAATGTCTTTAATAATTTCTTAGTAATGTCTGTTCTTAATTTTCCTTGAAAATTGTGTGTCATTACTTTTTAGTCAAATAAACACCTTCCTTTTAATTAAACAAACAAACAAATAAATAAATTATCTTACAGACATCAACCTTTTAATGGTGGTGGGCATAAACATCCCAATATGACACATATGAAAGAATCATATAGGAAAATGTGTTTAATCACTTCCAATCATAGTTTTGCATGCTCTACTACTCTGTATTGTGACAAACACAATATTAGGGCTCTCACACTGCATCTCACCAGGTCATTTTCATTCTAAACACATGCTTTTATCCCTAAGTTAAGGAATATTTCACGCTGGTAAGTCAGAAGTAAGGGTACCACTGCTCCAGATGTAGAGTTAGTAGTGCTTTGTCGGTGTTGGGCTGTTAGCCCTGCATTACACTTACAGTGTGAAAAGATGCAGTGAGATAAAGTTGCGACTAGAAGCTAACCAACCAATCACGTGCCTCGAGATTCTTTAAACAAGCTCTCGCTTCACTGGTTGAGTAGAAAAATATGTCAAATGGTGACAGAAAACATGTCAACTGGAGCAAAAGAACAAACTACTTCAATCTTATCTTCAAAGTCCAAAAAGACCATTATGGAGAAGAAAAGCTTGATAGCAGGCACTATAGGAGATATACTGTAGGATATGTGGAATGCCTGAGCCTTTATATATGCTGGTTGTGTCCTGTGTTTATCTAAACAATGACACAAACACTGTAATTATACAAACAGCCCAAGGTTTATAAATGTGCAGGGTGAAATGTCAAGAGTATAAATGCACAGAATGGTAAATTCCAGATAAATTATAAGCAGGGTGAAATGCATAAAATAACCCAGGATTACTTTACCCAGGGTTTAAAATAATGAAAAGTCTGATTTTGTTATTGGATAAACTCTACTGCTGTATACTGTAACAAAAATAGTTAAGCTGCATTGGTTCTTATGCTGGGTTCAAACCAAAAGCGAATTTGGTAACACTTTAAAATAATGGTCAAGTAGTAAATGTTAGTTAATGTATTTACCAACATGATCTAATGGTGCTTTCACACCTAGATTTTTGATCCGGAACCTGGCACATTTCCCCAGTTAGGGCGGTTCGTTTGACATATGTGAATCCAGCAATCGCACTCAGATCTGCCCCAAATCAATTGGTCTGAGATTGCCTGAATGAGATGGTCTCTGCTCGATTGAAATGAAATCTGGAGCGGATTAATTGTAGTGAGAAAGCAATACGATCCGAACCAGGCTATAATCACAGTGTATTATATATGGCTATATGAAGAGAGAATTATGAGTAGGGCGGGATGTCATCATTCCTACCTGTAAATGTGTGTTTCATGTTAAATACGAAAGTGAAAGCATGCTGAACAATTAACAAGAGCTGTTTATTTTTTAGCAAAATTGACTGAACAGCAGTCTTAGTTCATCTGTTATTTCTCTCTATAATGTGAGACCTATAATGCATAATTCTAGCCAACGGCTATGTATGAGAAAGTTTTACCTCTGATTTAGCCTATATTTGGTGACGATGTCTGTGGGTGTCACTATTCGAAATGAAAGCGCAGCTTTTCACTTATAATGTCCTATTGCTCATTGTCATAAATTAAAATAAGGATGCATGATAGCTGAGCAGGACTTTAAAATAAAGCGTGAAACTCTGACCAATGTGAGGAGAGCTTCCTCGCACATGACTCGTTTTAGCTTTTTTTCCGTTTAGAAACTTTGCCGTGTGAAAGCGAACCGCACCAAGAACAAAAATAAACTTTGTAACAATTTTAATCCCCGTTTCAGAACAAAAAATAAATCATTTCAACATTTTTTAACAGGGTTCCCACTTTATGCCAAATATCAAATTCCTGGACTCTTCTCAGACTTCAACTGACGAAAAAGCTAAAATTCCATGACATCTAAAGAATGGAAGAAAAAAGGGCCATTGCTGTACGTACTTATATATTAAGAATAAAATTTCTAAATAATATGTTAAAATAACTTATTAAAATAGATTCAAAAAACGATGACAACAAATGTTTTAACGCTGCTTTAACTCATACAAAGTTTAACTTAATATTTTGATGACTAAAACAGTTCATTTCATTCAACTTAAAAAATATTGCAGTGTATGAGAACAACAATTTTGCCTTTTTGACATTTGACATTTGCATAGTTGCAAATGCTCCCTCTCCTATATTTAAAGTACTTTTACACACTTTACGTTTATCTGTTCTTTCATCTTAACACTTTGAAGTGGTCATTTTAAGGCCTGATTTAATAATTCAGTGCTAAAATCCAAAACTTATGATTTTTAACATTAGTTAATGCACTGTGAGTTAACAACAATTAACAACTTAATTTTCATTATAATGTTAACAAAGAATAATCAATAACATTGTAATAAATGTATCGTTCATTCTTTGTTGATGTTAGTAAATGCATTAACTGACATTAAGTGTTACCAATACATATTGAAGTATTCACATGAGTAGACTACATACAAAGACAATGCAAATGCATGAATGGGGAAGAATTTCCATCGGGTGGTGTAAATGACGTGAAATTGAACATGTCAAATTCACCACAAGTAAAAAAAAAATAAATAAACGATAAAAAAAAAAACTTGAGCAAAAAATTAGTGTGAGGCAAAAAAACTCCCCCGCAAGTAATCTAGAGCAAGTGATGAGATGCTTCATGCCTGGTGTGTGAACCAAGCATTATAGTTGGCTGCTCCCTAACACGAGTTTTCTGATTGAGCCCACAGCGACATATTAGATTACCTGAGAGCATGTATGCAATAGATACAGCGTGGCATGTTCTTCCTGTCATAGATGTCTGTTGTCTCAGGATAGAAAATCTGACGTGGAGAGACAAGAAACATGTACTTTGATGAGACCGAAGGCAGCACTGTTGCCAAACATGGAGAAGAAGCTAAGAGGCAAGCTCCGTTATGTCTCAGTAAAGCTGAAGAAATGCCGCTAATGACAGATCCATGCAGACTCACCTTAGGGAGGCCCTTATCTGTCATTGCATTCAGCCACTGGATGATATTGTCTGTGTGTCTGAAATGGAGCCCAGTGGCCTACAAACAAGACAAAGGAGAGAAGGGAAAAGAAAGGAGCAACACTTTAATTCAAACCTTCTGCTATTTCCATCAGCGCTCCTGAAAAAAATAAAAAAGTCGGTCTCACCTTGTAGCGTGTTTGTTCACGGTCATAGATCCTTTTGAGAGAGACCACATTGGGGGCAAAGAAGTTTCCCAGCTTGGCCAGATAAACGCCATTCCTCAGGCCCTCCTCCAGCTCAGTGGTGGGTGGGAGATCCTCATTCAAGCATGCTTCAATCCATCTGAAACAACAGATTCAGCATATTCAGCAAGGCAGTGCACACTAAAGTATACATGTTTATGATCGTAAATATGATATCGTAAGTTGTTGTCAAAAGAGACCTGTTACAGAGTTAAGGTTATGTGATAAAACTGTCATTATAAAGATATATTTTTCAATCGATAAAACACATCATATCATATATCACATCGTATCACATCATATATCATATCATGGCTGCACAATTCTGGGAAAATATGTGATGTTGTTGAGTGTGGCAATAATAATATTTCCTATGATAAAACTTGCAAAATATCAAAGTTTTGTTTACATTATGATCATACTAAAGTCAACAGGTAATAGATATTTAAATTAAAGCTAGTTTAATTTTTCTAATTACATTTAAAAACTATGTCAAAATCTAAACATTTAGACTTGAAAACCTTATAAATGACTGAAAACCTGAATTCTAATTGGCTGTTGTCATTTTTCCTCTCCTCTCTCCCAGCATTAGTATTTTTTAAGCTTTAGGTTGGTCACAGGAACTACTGTAGTACGAAAGTAAAGTGAACTCTGGGAAAGAGAAAGTAAAGGCAACATCAGATTGGTCAAATCTGGATAAACAACCCATGGATGTAGCACACAAATGCTTGGCACATAAAATGTAATGTTTTGCACTTCTCTGCGGTATGAATGTTGCGTATGCTGTTATTGTGACAACTATAATTTTTTGATATATTGTGCAGCCCTATATTGTATCATATCATATCGTATTATATCATGACATCATATCGTATCATATCATATCGCTTTGAATCATATCATATCACAAGACATATCATATATTTTTATTTAATTCCATGTCAGCAACAATGGCTATTTTCAAACGGCAAAAACAATTAATTACAAGTAAATACAATTAAAAAAAACACACAGACAAACAGACACAAGATAAATTAGATACATTTCATATTATTTAAATAATTGTAAAAAAAAAATCCAGGTAAAACTTGCTGAATATCTGTTAGTTCATTTCATAAAAAAAAAATCTACTGTCATTAAAAGCAGGAGAGTTCAATAATATATGTTTTACAGTAAGAGGATTTTTGCAGAACAAACAATGAGTTTGGTCTTCAGCTTGAAGCTAAATTTTTCAAAAAGACACTTGCACATAAGGCTGAGCAATTTATAGAGTAATTTTTACATGCATTTTGTCAGTAAATCTTGTCAGTAAATCTGGCAATTAGGTGCTATGCATAGTTTTAACCTATGATTATGATGATCTAAATGTATACATATGACATTTATAATATGTAAATACAATAAAAGATGTTATTGCTTTACTGAACAAACTTACTGCATGAAGTCACAAAAATCAGCTTCATGATTTGACATCAGCAGTTAAAACATGATAGAATTAATAAGGTATTTTCGGTTTAGATATTAAGGCCTGTGGCTGGAAGGGCATCCACTGCATGAAAACATACGCCAGAATATTTGGCGGTTCATTCCACTGTGGTGGCCGAAGGAAAGTGAGGGAGTGAGTGAGATATCAAAAATGTTTCTTAAGTTTTATAAATATTTATCATTACAAATATTGTACCTCAGATGATGGTTGATAAAAGGCTACTTCAACAATTAACTATCTGGTAATTTCTATGACTTTTACTCAGCAGCAAAAAAATAGCCTTTAAACTTGAAAGAAAACCTTTATCATGATAATTACCAATATTGACCGATTTAAAACATCTGTGATCTTTCCTTTTCTTGCCAGTATCATTCAGCTGTGTTTAAATATCTTCATTTGTAGGGCTTGACCTAGTCTCACATAGCCAGACCCCAGACAGACTGATGACTGAATATCTAGGAACTTTGGCTGCTTTGAATGGTCAAGGACCGCCCACGATGCTATTTGACTCGCAGTATAACCTTCTGTTTTGTGTAGCATCATATTTAGGGGCCATATTTAGAATAACTCCCATCAACACATGCGTCATTCATTCACAAAGGTCTTTAAAAAGTAAACAACGATGCATCGATGTCCTTAATGATCTGTCAGCAAATTTATTTTCCTTCGGCTTAGTCTCTATTCCAGAGGTTGCCACAGCGGAATGAACCGCAAACTATTCCAGCATATGTTTTACGCAGTGGATGCCCATCCAGCTGCAACCCAGTACTGGGAAACACCCATACACTATGGCCAATTTAGCTTATTCAATTCACCTATAACGCATGTCTTTGGACTGTGGGGGAAACAGGAGCACCCAGAGGAAACCCACGCGAACACGGAGAGAACATGCAAACTCCACACAGAAATGCCAACTCGGACTTGAACCAGCAACCTTCTTGATGTCAGGTGACAGTGCTAACCTTTGAGCCACCGTGTCACTTTGTCATCACATCATAAAGGAAATCAGTAGGACATGCAGACACAGACTGAGGCAAACATTGTAGCATTTTTTGTTTTTATCCGATCAAACTTGTTTCCAGGTGAACTGGCTAAGATTGCTGCACAATCGACTTGCGGAAATCCTGTATATTTAAACCAATCAGAGGACAACTGAGGATCTGTTAAAGTGTTTCCAGAAAAGTGTGCCATATACATCAGATGTATAGCCACAGGTTCATAGGTGGGGCTTGGTGTGCATCTGGGGCTGAGACTAGGCTTGACCCGAGTTCTCAAACACATTTGAATCTTTTTTATATAGGTTAAGCCTCTTGAGGATGCACTCAAATACAAAGTCAAATATCTTTGAAGAAGATGAAGAACCATTACAAAAGAGGACACTCGTGTGTGACAATAAGCATATTAAAACACACCCTGTTCTCTTCTTCACGTGTGAGGAGGTTTCATTACAGGAGGGTTTCTTCCAAAGAGCAACAAATTCCACATACCAACTGGTTACATGTTCATGACATTGACAACATTCTCCTGTACATTTCGGCCTGCTGAACTCACACGAAAACATTCCACGAAGGCCAAGCGAGCGTTGATTAACAGAAACAACAGAGCCTGGCATACTTCAAATATCGAACATTTGGGATGGAGATTAAAAGTTCTCGCTCTGTTAAGGTTGCTGTTCACTTGCAGGTCAGGTGGATGATGCAACAAGTATAGGCCATGATGCAAATGTTTTATGACCATGAAATTTCCATGTCATTTGCAAAATGCTAGTTGTCTGCTTTGCAAGGGCCAATTCTGTTTGTTCTAGGAAAGCAGTAGACACGCTGTGTCCGTTTTTTAAAGCAACAGTTCACAAAAATCCCTTTAAACAACATTGTGAATAATTTGCCCAGCATTGCCTACAGTTTGTTTCTTTGTTTGTTTATTTATTGCCACATCAGCAAACAATGGCTATTTCATGGCAAGATTAATATAGATAAAAACATATTACATAATAATGCAACACAAAAACAAACTACTTTCAAATAGTGTTCATACAATGAAGACAGACTGCGATTAAGGGGCTGTAGCCAAAATGGACAAAACCAATCCTTATTGTCCAAATATCCTCAAGTAGGGATGCTCAGATCTAGATTTTTGACTGCTGTCAATACTATCTTCTCATCATGATCAGAAGATACCAATCCTGATCATTCCAATCTGACTGTAACTGTAAACCTTCCTTTTTTCCCCAGATAAAACCATTCTAAAGATGCTGCTTTGAATATAGGATTTGCAGCACAACAAACATTTTAACAGGCTTTTTTTATGCAAAGCAGTCTCTATAAAAGCATATTTTACTTAATAATAAGAGTATTCATGATTTCAGGACATAAAAATGTGATTACTGTACTGTATGTTCATCGTTTATGTAAACATGATTCACAAAATAGGTGGAGTTTTATTCAAGAGCAAGCTTACTGTTTTTTATAAGGTGCAATTCGCTCAAAAATGTACTCATGCCATTTTAAATATATACGATTTTACAAACACAGATGGGAATATTTTCATGCAAACTTAGATTTCTGTCTCTCAGTGACTGCATACATCACCAAACCAGCAGCAAATACCAGTTAATATACTGTTTAATTAAGCAAGGGGAAATCTGCATATATTGGTTTTCTTATGTGAACATTGGGAACAGGATCACCTTAAAAAGTCCACAAGTCCAAGCAAAACTTGGCATTTTTCCAAGTAATAAATAGAAAAAACCTCTTCTTTCCTTATTTTAATTACAATATTGTATTATAGGTTCACTATTATGATATGACATCAGGACGTGAGCGTATACTGTAGTTACACCGCTCTTATTTATTATTGGTTCAGAAATTCTCCCCAAAAGTAGAACAAAGTTTAAAACAACAGTTCTCCATGCCTATACTTATACTGTGGATATATTTTACATGCGATTATACAACTAATGGCTTACAAGCATGATTTGTGACAATTACAAAAATCTTCAATCTACGACTTGACTTGATTTCCTGGTAGTAGTATGGCAGTACATCTCAGCAAGTTCCCATATTATATACAGTGCACAACATGAATAATAGGGGTGTCAAAAATAATTGTTTCTTTGGGGCACCGCGATGCAGATGCGGACAATTCAGTATCGGTTCAGTTATAGATCATAACCGGTTATTATGTACTGACGGCATTTATCTCATATGCACTGTGTCACGGTAGCTTACTATGGCGAAGGAGGCAAGTGGAAGTAATTAAAACAGTCCAGCTACTTAAAAAACGCCCAAACTTTGCACAATTTCACTGCGTGTGTTTGCTGGACAGTCTTTCACTGACACTTACAGCAGAAGCCCCCATTTCACTGTGATTAAGTAAACTCCATCTCTCTCTCTTTCTCACTGTGGACCTTTGACCTGCTGGTGTGACTTTTCCTACTTCTAGATCCAGACAGAAGAGCGTGTCTGCAGAGAGAATTTTCTCCACCGAGTCTTTCATGGATCAGCTGTGATTGCTCCTGCCGTTTATCAGTGTCACTCATCGGTGAACAGCGCCAGAGCTTTAGAGCCATTTGCAGCCCTTTCTGTTGAGCGCGTGACCAATCATAGGGGTGTAAGAACTCGCTCGACAAGGCTGAGAAAGCGAGCGGGATATTTACATTTGTTTGTTTGCTATAAATGCTCATGTTGTTCTGTGCATGTACTTGAGTTTTTAAAGGTACAGTTCATATAACAGACTGGTTGTATTAAAGGACAAAATTGTATTACAAATAATATATAAATATATTTATACATTTTAGTACAAGAATTGTTGTGCTGTCAAGTAAAATACAAAATTGTGTATGAAAAGCATCGTCAATGCACCGAGATATCGAATTAAACCGAAACGATGATATGATAATCGTAACTGAATCGAACCGTGAGACCAGTGTAGGTTCACACCTCTAATGAATAAGCACACACCCTATTAAAAAATAATATTTGTATCCATTTCTCAGTGAATACAGATAATTATTTTGGTATGTTTAAACAAAACAGTTTTATTTAAACAGTTACATTAATTAAAATAAGTATTTGGTCACCAAATGACATTAGGAGTTGAAAGATGATATATTTAATTTCAAATGAGGCATTGCAAAAAACAACTAAATCAATTCAATTTTGTATTTTAATTTTCTTCTTTATAAAAGTTTTATTTAATATTTTTTCTGAACATTTCTTTGGCCGTGATCGAAGTTATTTTGTTAAAATAGCTCTGTTACTGGATTTTGTACTGACTAATCTAATGAACATTATACACAAATATATCATTATTGAATAGCATCCTAAAGAAAAATAATATGAAATTTAAAGGTGAGATCTATGAAAGGTGTACTCATTTATGCAGGGCACTGTATTTACATTTTATTCGACACTGAAAAAATTCTAAAGCCCTGCTCACACTGTGAGATTTCAGCCACGATTTTGTCATCTGAGACAAATTTGGAAAATGCTAGGCTAAAATCGGTGATCTTTGATCGTTGGTTTGACATGTTCACAGACAGCCGCTTAATGCCCGTTGCGATCAGATTCCCCCCCCCCCCCCCGATGAAGTTCTGGCAGTGTCAGAAGAATTCAGACACTTTTCTGCAGTGTGAAAACAACTGCGATGAGCGTCAATCCAAGAACCAATAGGAGCGCAGAATCTGATGACACAAACAATCCATGCGATAATTCAAATGACCGCAGGGAAATGTCAATACAGTTTTTTTTTTTTCTTCCTGGTTTTATTATTATGGTGTGCTGTGTGCAAAATTGCAAAATTACAGATTGTTTATGTGTGCTGTGAGGAATCATTTCAGATAGTGAAAGTGTAATGAGTGAATGACGTCAAACTCAGGGGGAGTTTTCTTTTGTGTTTGGTGCATCTTTATTGTCATTCAGTCTGATATTATGACGGCTGAGAACTTACAGTGTGACATGGGAGCCATGTTCGTGCAGTCTGACATGCTACAATCTTTCAGGATTAAAAATAAATAAATAAATAAATAAAAATCACACCGTGTAAGCCGGACATAATGCACTGCGCAATGTGATGCATTAGGGCTGCACAATATATTGTTTGAGCATCGATATCGCAATGTGTGCATCCGCAAAAGTCGCACCGCAAGATACGCAATGTTGAGTTAGGATTATAGATGACCAGAAACCACA
Organism: Danio kyathit; assembly: GCA_903798195.1. Lineage (NCBI taxonomy): Eukaryota > Metazoa > Chordata > Actinopteri > Cypriniformes > Danionidae > Danio > Danio kyathit. The sequence continues at coordinate 60,120,126 of LR812525.1, forward strand.
GGTCAAAACACAGAATTGAACCATAATAGAGTGAAAGTTTCTCATCTGCATGTGTTGTTAGGGCCTGTGACTGTGTGAGCATTTGAAGAAAGTTTCAAGCATTAGTACTATATAAAGAAGTTTCATAAAGATTAATTGTATTAAATTATTTATATGATGAAGACTATACAGTGCTATACATTTGTTTATTCAATGTCTGTACCTGAATACTGTTGCTCTCTCCAGAAAACCATAAAGCATGGTTTATTTCACTTTAATATTTGCCCAATTGTGTTTATGACTGTATTTTATGTTCAAAATAAAATACATACAAATATATTTATATTTCACTCCCCTATAAAATAATACCAAGTAATGCCTTTGCAGAGCAGAGCTATTTAAGTCATATGGTGAAATTATACCTCAATACATAAATCGCTGAGAAGAAATAATATTGCAATGTAAAAAAATTCCAATATTGTGCAACCCACTGATACATAATTTAAAAAACAGGCAACATCTATACAGAACATTTGATCATATATTAACATAACAATTAGATCACGTACAACAACTGTGTGTGTGTGTGTGTGTGTGTGTGTATGTATATATGTATATATATGTATATGTATATATATATATATATATATATATATATATATATATATATATATATATATATATATATATATATATATATATATATATATATATATATATATTTTTTTTTTTTTTTTTTTTTTTTTTTTTTTTTCACAGCTTCTACAGCAATGATTCTATTGTCAATGGCTGTGTAAGTTTCCAGAATCCTGCCACATGTGTGTTGTTTGTGCATGAATGACACCTATAAGCATGTGTTCAGGAACAGGGCAGCTGATTTGTCCACTGACTGTTTCACCTGCAGCATGAGTTTCCTGTTTATCCAGCAGACTGCATTATCACACTGAATGAACCGCAGCAACTGAAAGACTTTCTGGCTGATTTGTAAAGGCCCACACAGGGCTCACATCAACAGCACCAGTTAAACAACCATCCTTTTACCCTCTCATCTGAAAAACACTCTCAAATGGTACTTTGTGTTGGACATGCCTGTGCTAGCACACACACACACGCACACACACACACACATACACGACACACCCAACCTAAGTCAATGCTATTAACAATGAAAATGAAACTGGCTTTCATTGTTTACAAAAAATAAACCCACATGAAACAAAATACTGTAATACTATACTATAGTAGAGTGCTTGCATAAATATTTTGTGGTAATTCTATATTTGCAGGGATAATAATAGTAATATCAACCCCAAATCTGTAGTATTCTACAACAATATTATATAATATGTAGTTATAATACTATAATATAATAATCAATAACACACACACACACACACACAAACACAGGGCTTGACATTAACTTTTTTGATCACCAGCCACTGTGTCTAGTAGTTGTCCACCATCATTAGCCACTCGCCATTTTCACTAGCCACAATTTTGTTGTTGGGAAAATATCAGAATCAGAATCAGTTTTATTGCCAAGTGAGCTTCACACACACAAGGACTTTGTTTTGGCAACAGAAGCTTCCAGTGTACATAAAGTGACAAGTGACAACACAAAATTAAGTGTGAGAAAAAGAAAAAGGCAATAAACATTAAACAGAGATACAGTTAGTAAAAAAGATCTGGATGTTGAGTTGTATGTACACATTTGTTATAAATATACAGGTTGTAAGGTGCTGTGTACAAATGCGTGTGAGAAAGTATTGCATTGTATATTGTTATAAGGTGCTGTGTACAAGTGCGTATGAGAAAGTATTGCACATTAATTGCACAGTAGGGGAATATTTAACTGTTCATGAGGTAGATGGCCTGAGGAAAGAAACTTTTCCTGTGTCTGGCTGTTTTTGTGCTTGGTGCTCTGTAGCGCCGACCAGACGGTAACAGTTCAAACAGATAGTGTGCTATCTTATTTCTTAATATCTAAATATGTCTTATATGCATAAATTTGACTTTGGCATGCTAAAATTACTTCATTTAGATTGCATTTTTTCCACTTGCCTCCTCGTTTATTTAACTGTTTTTTGTTTATGAGCTTACTCAATGAGCATGAGCAAATGGGTTATGCTTTTATAAAAAGTGTTGCATTGCAATTAGTTTTCTTTCACAGGACTTTTCAGGGCTCAACACAATAAGGATTTACCTTTTTTTTTCTGGCCACACCAAACTAATTTTTCCTTGCCACAAATTTTAAATAATGCGTCAAAACAAGCAAAATACTGCTGTATACGTACACTTTTTATTCAACAAAACAGCTGACATTTAAAAAATATATATTCTCACGCATCTAAAAATATGCACAGTGATCTGTTCTGGCTCAAGATCCCAGATCACCAGTAACTATGCATACAACAGCATATTAAAGCAATATTATTGTAAAGGACGATTATTAAACTACATTAACAAAAATAAAGCGAAAGCGACAACAACTGCTGCTGCTTACAAAGAATTTCGAACCCTTGAAGGACTGTGGGTGCACGAGCATCCCACTAGTTTCGTTTCCAGGCACGGTTGCTTCGAGTGAGGAAACGGCACAGGAGCTTTTAAACACTCACTAACGAGGGCTTTAGTGTCGCGCGCACAGATGATTTGATGCGAGCCCTCGTCAGTGAGTGAGGAAAGCCTGTCTCACCGTGCACGTGATCCTCTCATTCGTTATTCACCTGCTTTCTTTTGCTCACACCAAAAGCTGTTTTTGTCGTGCTGCTTCTTGATTCTAAGATCACATTTGTATGCATATAGAATGCAATGTAATGTAATGTATTTTTTATTTATTGCCATGTCAGCAACCAAGGCTATTTTCATGGCAAGAACATTTCAATAATAAATAAACTATTAAGAACAACAAACAAATGACTACACAAGTTAAATAAGATTTTAAGAATTATTACTTGATAAGAATTCATAATTTTTCCTGGTGTCACTTTGTTAAAAATGTCCTTATGAGAGTTGTACGCATATAGACAAACAGTCATAAACTAACAGTCTAATCTGTAGTGACTATGAGCCAGCGCTGGCAATTTAAAAATGAGTTTCAGCCAGCCAAAGTGGCTAGTGGGAGTGGCTAAAAGCTGATTTATACTTCTGCGTAAAGCGCACGTGTATGCTACGGCGCAGCCTACGCGTGGACGCATAGTCCCTCGCCGTGGCCGTCGGCGTCGTTGATGCGCACCTCTCAAAAAATGTAACATGTATGCGTAGCGCAAGCTTTGTGATTGGTTGGCTTGGTAGCGCTGACGAGTGTGGGCGGAGGTAAGAGCTGCGCACCCGATGCAGCGAGTGTTTACAAGTCCCGTGAAGGAGCTCCAGATGAAGACTGTTGTTTTGTGTTTACCTTATGATTAAAGTTGTTGAACGTCCGCTGGTTCCCTCCTCAAAATGAGCGAATTTGAAACACTTGTACACTAAGGAAGTGTTCAGAAGAAACAAAACATCAGCAAAGAAACTCGACACAGAGGAACATAAACACCTACTGCCAGCTAGCATTTCGGAAGTGTATTGCAGAGAAACTGAAACAGCGTGCAGAAGTATAAATGCACGGCTACGCGCGATGCTTGCGACATGGGTCACGCCGATCACTTGACGCGGAAGTATAAACCAGGCTTAACCCGCCACAACCGGAATCTACCCGCACTTGGCGTGTTGGCGGGTGTTAATGTAAAATCCTGTGTGTGTGTGTATATAGTTTACTGCAGTAAAAACTAAGTATACCACAGTATTTCTTACAGTTTATCGGTTCATGTTGTGGTGTACAATAACAAAGAGTTGTAAATATACATGTATAAAGTATAATACACTTTACTCACTATATCACACTATAGTACTTATTTACTAGAAATTACTATAGTATTTTTCATAGCACATTAATTTACACCATTACACATCTGAGTACTTCAAAGTGTACTCAAAAACAGCTAAGATTAGTTGAGAATGTGTGAGAGTATCTCCAGGAGCAGACTTCCTTTTGGTGGGACACAGGAAGACTACAGTCACACAGTTCACAGGTCAATCCAATAGGAAGAATTTAGATTGAGAACACTTTTACACAAGACACACACACGCAGGCTTCCAGCTCACATATTAAAACACTCCAAAAAAAAAAAAATTCATGGGTCATTCATATCATGAGAACATAAAACTAAACAGATTGACACATTTACTTCTGATACTTCTTTTTTTTTTTATCCAGAACTTGTGTGTGTTTACATTATATCATATTTATTTTTATATAATATTTCTGATCACTTACTAAGTGCCTATAAAGGATGACTACAACAACCAGGCCTAGTTTTAAATATTATTGAACATTTTTACATATGTCCATACACATTTCCATAACAGCATGTGCTCAGCGTTAAGAAATGTCACAATTGTGAAACAAATTGTGTGAAACAAAACAAAACCAACAGTCTGAGTGGCAGATTTCAGTGCAGACGGTTTTGTGATCCTGTTGTTACAATGCTGCCTTTTGCTATTGAAGGATGGGACCCTTAAAAAACATACTGGACCACACAACACATCTGTAAGCCATCAGTAAAGCATGCTCCATATATTATATGTGACGAGGGACTTACAGAGGAGTCTTAAAGGCACAGCAGCAAAAACAAAAAGCAACACATTTAATTCTATGATAGCTTTTTGGCCCAGGAAAATAAAAAACTTCATAATGTACAGTAAGTGAAAATAAAGTATGCTGTAAACCATTCAGGGAGAACAAATAGAGGATGAAGTACTCATTAGTAACTGTAAATCATTCATCAGTAAAAGGGTTTTATCAGTAAACTACATTTTGACTGGAAGTCAGTGGGTCTCAATGCATTAACTGAACTGTTTCACAAGCCGGGTTCTTGAACCGCCTCACAGCTGCAGACCACAAACAGTCACTTCCTCACTTGTACAAAAAAAAAAAAAAAGAGAAAAACTTCAAAGGCAAACTCCAAGACAGTTACTCCACCAATCATAACACAGCACTGAGATGGGGGGTGGAGCCTGTAGACAAGCCCGCATCACCACTCCTTCAGCAGTCCAGAGTTTACAGGCAGTTGTTTCCCAAGAAGATTCTGTCAGTACTTGAAGTTTAAAAAGAGGTATGAAAATAAAATCTACTGTAATAAACTAAACATATGCATGTTCCTGCTATAAGGCAAAACAAATGCAAAGTTAAACAAATGATCCTGTTTAAAGTTTACTTAGCTCATTAAATAATGAGCTGCTGCTCTAATGAAAAGCAACTTTGTTTACTTGCACTTTAAGGCCCAATCCCAATTCTATTTTTGTACCCCTACCCCTTCGCCCTTGAAACAGAGTGTGAATGGGAAGGGCTTCAAAATTTACCCCTAAGAAATGAGACACCACTACAAAACCTGCACACGTCATCATATGTCATTACGATCTCTTGCTTCATATGAGATCAGATGATTGTGACTGCTGTAGTTATTCCAGTTGTGTTCTTTTTTGGTATTTATCTTCAGCAAATCACTGAAGGCATATATTATGTTATCATAACGATCTAATGTGGCAATAAGATCGTAACTACACTGAGCATTCACACCGTGGCCATGTTCATCTATGTCACAAAAACAAAATTAACATTATAGTAGACACTGTAAAAAGCCCATTCCCAGACATTAGACTTCTCTGACAGGGTATTCGAGTGTCATCGAGTGTCAGAATGTTGTGGTACTGCTATACAGGAGTTATTATCACGGATTATAGATAGCCAAATTTTGCGGTTTTTATTTTAGGGTTTTTTTTTTTTTAAGCATGACGGTAAAACACGACGGTAAAAATTCATCATAATGACAAAAAAATACAAATTTGTGGATCTCCTTACTTCTGGGTGCAGCCATGCTGCTTGTGGCTGGTGTATTCTGGTAAATTTTCTTTCCCCTTGGTTTCGAGTTTGGTCCTGAAAAATCTCTGTTCGAAGGGGTATCTACCCCTTCCCCTTAGCCCTATGCCTTCAAGCTAAAGAGAATTGGGACAAGGGGAAGGGCTAAGGGGTAGAATTGAGATTGGGCCTAAGTGTTTTGAGTTAGATGAGGCTAATGTGACTTAATATATATTCTTCAAACATTTGGTACTCAGCCAGAAAACTATAGAGCCCACCAGGCTTCCTCTAAAGCCATGTCCACACTAATATGGATTCATTTAAAAACGCATATTTCAATCTCCGGTTTGGCCTTCTGTTCACACTGAAGCTATGTTTCAATCCACCTATTTTAATGCACATTTTGGATATGCCCATAAAAAAAGGTTGATAGAAACACCAAGATGCGCATACATGCTGAAAATGTATGTAAAAAATGTATGTGCATAACTGAGTAGGATAAATTTTTTATTCAATTTTACCAAACAAATTCCAGTATGTGCATTAAAAAAGGTCATGTGATTTTGTCATAAGAGATCATGCGATGATGAAAATGTGTGTAAATGGATAAACCAGCAGGCTGAGCATATTGTAAAAAATCTGAAATGTTGTTCAGGTCATTCTAAAACACCTTAACTATTTCAGTATCAGTGTTGTTATATTATTAATTACCTCAAGGACTATCAAGAGGGTCTGTGCTCCGCGTCTCACGTCTTCAAACAACACCCACGCATTCATTGCGTGTCCGGATCGGTTTCGGAGGTTAAAGTAATTTATTAAATGAAGAAAAGATTCACGCAGCTTCTCCTACCACAGCAAATTACGTTTTTACTGTTGATATTTGGCGCCAGTTAATCAGGAAGTGACAATTTTGTTCTTTTTAACTCATGGGATGGAAACGCTGCTTTCTTTGCACGTCTTTTATGCGATATTCCAGCTTTCCGGATAAAGTTAATTCGTATATTTGGATAAAAACATAGCTTATTATTAAGAAAACTAATTTTTTGAAAACACAGTCCAACGTGGATACATTTGAGAATGCAGTTTTCGTGCTGCAGTGTGAACAGTGAAAAGGCTTTTCGAAAACTATGATGCATTTTAGTCATGTGACACAGTCATGTGACCAATATAGCTAACATAGTGGACGACATTGTAAATAGAGTTTAGATTCTCTGCCCGAGCCAGAGTAGCTCAGGTAGGGTCGGGTTTCATTTTTTGGGCCCGATCTAAGCTCTAGTTGTAAAGCAGATGTTTTGAACGTGGCTCATTTTTACAGCTTTATTGAAGATTAATGTCAGATTGTACATGATCCATATTGCCTTTCTTTAATGTACAGGGTATGTTTACTGAGAGCTGTTGTTCAACGGTGGAAGCAGACAACAGTTGTGACATTTTGCTGTGACGTTTCAAAAAGCTGGAAAGTAAATAAATATCAGGCGGATATAGTCCAGGTAAAAATCCTACTGAAGGAAAATGTTTTCAGTTATTTTAGTGTGAATGATGGTAAGAATTGAAAATGATAGTGTGGTCATGGAGCGTTTTTGGACAAAAACACCCTTTTTTTTTCAAATTTATCTGGAGTAGTGTAGACGTAGCCTTAGATGAGTAAAATTAATCAATTATTCTAAAAAAAATAAAATAAACGCTTCATTGCAAATCGAGTAATGATTCAGAGATTTTTTAAAAATGAATCGCGATTCTCTTTTGAATTGATTCTGATCTCAGTTTATCAACAGATGGCACTTTATGCTTTACAAACAGCCGTAATCTGCTTGCTTTCAATTCCTTACACATACCACTTGAACCTACGGGTGTGTGATATTTTTTGATCATGACTGAATAATGTCTTCACAATCTGCTATTAAAAAACATTACTGTCTCAATATACTACACAACAGGGGTTCCCAAACTGTTTAGTCCGCGACCCCAAAAATAACAATGCCAGTGACTCACAACCCCACTTTCCTCTGTGGTTATAAATTCATAAATATTGTGCACACAACAATAGGCCTTTATAAACAAGTATATTGCCAACACAAAAAAGTGCAATAGTCTAACAACCATATCATTTATATAGTCATTTATTAATTTGTTTAATTTATTTTAACCTCACCTAAAGAGACTGGTGGGCACAATGTTTTCAGCAAAAGTAAATTCTTGGTTTAATTTTGGAGACCACCACTCAGAGATCATCCTCAATGTTTAGTTGTGGCATGTATTTGTTTTTAATGTATTTGATTGCCATAAAGGTGTCAGAAAGTTTAACCTGGTGCTATAAAATCAATCTGCTGCAGCTGATGCTATTGCTTTGTTGTTAATCTAACGTAAACACACAATCCAATGAAAAAAAAAATATTGAAAGGCTGATGACTATTCATTTGCATGATGTTGTTATTCATGTAACCATTAACTAATATTTTATCTTCTGTGGGTTATGGATAAAATATAGTAATTCTAGTAGTTTAATCAAATGTATTTAACTTTTTTTAAATCACCAAGCGACCCCCTGTCATTGTCCCACAACCCCCACTTGGGAAACCACTGCTATACAACAAGACAAACGTTCACATCAAGTATCCACTCATTGTCAGAGTTACTCACAGGACACCACACTTATTCATAATGACTAAAGTATGTCAGTTACATGTCATTTAAAGTCCTGCCAGTTATTTACTGTATATTGTGTTGCTTTTTTTCAGAGCATGTGCACCCGAGAAGGAGATCTCTATGCACGTGCACACTACAAAAGCTTGTCAAACAGTGCCTCATTACAAGACTGGTTTATCATTAACATCGGATTACACTGAACCCGTCAAAAGCACACAAGATTTACTGATACCCAGTTGTCACTAATTCGAAAGTGAAAGTAATTTACCCCACCCTGGTGACACCGCTATTACCAGTGTTATCACAACAACAAAGAATTTCTCCATATATTGAATTTCACAATGTGTCGTTTAATTTGACACAGAGATAAAAACGGTTGTGCCAGCCTGGCTAACCTCAGATCTGTGCTATGAAACGCCCAGCTGAAGATGTTCGTTCTTGTGTCTGCACTATTTCAGATGAGCAGAGGACAGGCAAATGAGTCGTGGAGCTTATCAGACCACATTAAAATATCAGACTGCACTGCAAAAGACATGACACACCTACCTATCTTCTAAGCACGCTTTTATTCTGACAGCAGGACTACATCTTAGATAACCATTAAAAAGGCTGGAAATGACAGGATAAGTCCCAGTACAAGGACAAGAGTGTATTACAGTGATGTAGCCAAGTGCTCCATTACATGCTCAGCTGCAGAGGAGGAATTTAGTGTGGAATGGATGACCTCCACGATCAGGTGCCACACACACACACACACACACACACACACTCAATCACCTCTCAACAGGAAGCCACTGTCTGAAGCTTACTCAGCCCAAAACACCCAGATGAACTGCTTCATGTCCGCCAAGTCCTCAGCTGGATCCATCTCTTGTTTCAGGTTTTAACAGTCAACACATTATGCATATTGCCCACATTTTAGAAATGATACACAGGCCTCAAGTTATTTGGGGACTTACATTTGATCAAATAAAATAAATACAAATAAATTCAATCTCTTTTCTCAGACAGAATGTGATGCTGAATTTAGTTAGACTTTTTGTGCATGAGTGAATATTCAACGCCATCTCACGGCCAATTCGTAACTTTTTGATTAGTGGCTAATTCGTATGAATTCGTACGATCTAATTCGTACAACTTAGTACGATTTGCCCATCACCCAATGACGGTTGGGGTTAGGTGCCACGCCTCCTTTTTAAAATCGTACATTTTCGTACGACTGAACTCGTACGAATTCGTACGAATTAGCTACTAAACTGACAAAACGTAAAATACTTACGTTTCCTTGTGAGATCAGGCTGGAATATTAACATAAAGTCTTAATTAAATGTTCACATAAACAGTCAGGAAAGAATTCATATGTTTATTATGTGTATCAATATATTGCACACGTGCATTAGTAATATTGGCATAATATAACATTAACATTAATTAAACAGCAAAAGACAATGAGAGATGGAAAAAAAAACATACACCATTCTTGAAGGAATTTTTAATAATAATCAAAGCATGCTATGTTTAGAAACATTTACATTCATTTCGAACAGAATGTTTTTATTTCCACCAAACAAATCTTTTTGTTAAATGTTTTGCTTGATAATTGGGCAATGGCATTCAGTTGTTCTCGCTTCCCATGTTTTGGGGCCCTCTATAAGCATTTGGCGAAAAGGAAATGGACATCGAAGCCAACATCTCCAATTTCCCCAAACACTACAAACAAGCCGAGACATCAAAATGGGTCTGTGGTTTTAAAAGTGCAGTCTCTCATTCCTCAATTTGGAGTGTGACAATGGACTTACTGTTTGCTCGATTCACTGCTATCACAGCTGTGACCCACAGGTCAACAGACAGTATTTCTGTGATTCAAGTGCAAAAAAAAGGTCCTTCATGGAAGGACAAATAATCTCACTCCCACACATCCTCTCAGAAGATAAAGCAACAACTAGCCATTAGAAGTCCAAAGCAAACATGAATGAAATAAATAACTAAAGAAAAATCAGAGTTTGACATGTCAGAATCATCCTCAAAGTCAGAGTAGGGCCAAATGATTTTGAAAATGTAGAAAACATGGACAGAATCATAGAATCTATTGATAAAAAATAAATTAGCCATATAAAGCAGAATGCCACAAAATTTATCATATTTTGCTAAAGGTATCGACTTTGGCATTAATCAATACTGAAATTTAAAAAAAATTAAATTTCCCACTAAAAGAGTGCTGTTGAGCATGCTTTTAAACACCACTGATTGGCCGTCCTCAACAAATATGATTGTGATCGACTCTGAAGGCCCGTGCACACGGGACGCTTTTTGCTCGCGTTTTCCGTCGACGTTTAACGCCTCGTGACTAAATAAAGGGCGCCAATGTGATCGTGCACACCAACATGCAAAACGGCAGGCGTAAAAGCGTCATTTTTAAAGAAACGCCCAAGCGGCAATCTCCCGCTCTCCCTCGGGAAGCCAATACAGAAGTAACTAAAACTGCAATTCATCGACTCGCCTTGGGCGGCTGGCTCCAGGAAGTCCAAGTGCTTTATATCTGCATTGGTAAATTGGCCATTTTTACAGCTGATAAAACACGTTTACAGCCTGGTACAAACGATGGCTTTGGTGCATATAGCTATGATTACCTTTCATGACAACTGTGAGGGGGGTGATTTTTTTTATAACTCATCCGTTTCGTTTTTATTAAGTTATATTAAGTTTGCATAATTAAGGCCGTGGCCATTTGAGTGACAGCTAGCCCTCGCTGGTCGCAGTCTCGTCACCTCAGCTGATTCTGGCTAATTAGCTGCTGATCTCGGCATGTACTCGGCATCGTATTTTTGTTTTGGTTAATGTTTCTTTACTCAGTCATTTGCCTTTTGGAATTATTTCCTGCAATTATCAGATGATATGGCATGCTGTGTGCACTTAATTGTGCTTACAAACCGTTCAAGTTGCCTCCATTTTCCAGGTGAGTGAAGTTATATACTAATATACCATCTCTATAAATGTATTTGTTTTATTTAAGATCATTCATCATTTAAATGTTCTTTAGACCAGTATTGCACTCCAGAATCTGACAGATTGATTAGCTGTAGGCTATAAAACAGTCATCTGAAGCGTTGTCATACAGTGTTAGTGCTGGATTTTTATAATCAGTCCTGCATTTACTAACGCAGACTATATCTGAAGTGTTTGATAGTAATTTGCGTTTTTCTCCTGTCAAAAAACGTCATAAGAACAATGTTTAGTGGCTCAATGTATTACAACAGTGTTTTTAAAAGTCTAAACACTTTATCGGTATAGTGTACAACCAAGCACGTGTGGTCCGAACACAAACGAGTCACAGGTAATGAAGTATTAAATGTTCTCCCAAAGTAAAAAGTCTGTCTAAGCCAGGTCTAAGCAAAACGCTGAGAATCAAGCATGCGTCTGTAGCTCCGCCCACTCTCCGCCTCTTTGCCCTTCTTGGTATCCCACGTTTGGTGCGATGACGCGCTAACAAAATGGCGACGGTTGGCCGCACCTACTTGTAGCTTCTTTTGCAGTGTTCAGAAACCTATGGGTGACGTCACGGATACTACGTCCATATCTTTTACAGTCTATGGAAAGCCTCATGCTCGCCTATGCCTATCATACTCTCCACCAATTAGATTAGCACTTTTGTTCACGTGGCACATTGAAGAAGTTGCCCAGAGGCAATATGAACGTGGAGCTGCTTATTGCACTGGTGAACAATAATCACTTCTTCATCGCTAGAGCTGCTACTTGAACCATCCATGCTTGTTTGAGTCGCCAGTAACTTTCACAACAAGCGTGTTGACTTTCTCTCTTCTTCTGTGTTTCAAGCGGGTGTCAGAAGCTTAAAGTTGTGTATCGCCATCTATCGTCAAGGAGTGACTAACAATAGGAGGAGAAAACACTAACAGTAAACGCAAACGAAAAGCGTCCCGGTGTGTACGAGCCTTGAAGGTCATCGCTTCACCAAGTGCTTACACAGATACACAGAAACTGAAGTGTTTGAAAGTCACGTGTATCAGCTGATCCATCGATGAGTTGATGCGCTGATGGATCAGCTGATAGATGCGACTTTTAGATACCCAAGTGGCTGTGTATGCATTTGTGCTTATATCTGTTGACTAAAAGATATAAGCTATATCTTATCAACTGAAAGACACTGAAGTTAATACTTTTGACATCCCTATTTTGGAAGAAAAGCAAAATCAAAAATAGTTCTGCTGCACACATCATCAGCCTATACTGTCTTACTATACAGGACATAAATACAAAACTTTTAGAGCTGATCAGAGTGTCACTTTGCTGACGTTTTACAGGCAAAAAGCTAATAAATACACAAATACATGAATAAATAATCAAATACACATAAAAGTCACAGCATCTTCATGAAAAATATTTAAAATAAAAGTCTAGTTTAATTTTAGTTCTGGGTTTATTTGTGAAAACTGTTCTTAAGTTTACAAAGTTTGTATTTAATAAAATAAAATTAGTTTTTTTTTTAAACCCACGTGAACACGGGGAGAACATGCAAACTCCACACTGAAATGCCAACTGACCCAGTTGGGGCTCGAACCAGTGAACTTCTTGCTGTGAAGTGACAGTCCTACCCACTGCGCCACCACAATATGAGTTAAATTTAAAAAGTTTTACAATATTACTATATTATTACAGGGTATAATAAAATAATAAATAACTATTACAAAGCCGAAAGCAGTTACTGTTTCAGTTTTTAGCCAAGTGCATTCAGGTTTTTCATTTTCGGCCCAGAATTTTTTATTTCAGTGCATCCCTACAATGTATCAGTGCATTTTCAATGCAGTGCATCCCTGTTCTTAAACTATTAAAATGGAGTCCAGGAAAAAAAAAAAAGATAAAAAGTTAAAAAAAATGAAGCGAAACTCAGCAGAAAAAAATCTAATAAAAGTGATTTTACAAGGCACTAGCAGATTGAAGTGGACGCTGTTTTTTTCCTGGGAAGAGCACCTGTGAAGGGCTTGGACAAGAAAATTGGTGTGGGTAATGAAGGGTGCGGCGGCCAAATGCAGAGGTGTGGGCTTTTTCCTGTCCAAACAAGGGAGAGGCTGTGTGAGTGAATGAGAGCCGCACAAGGCAAATCATATAATGAGCAATGATCTCATGTTTCTGCATAATTAGATCAGTCTCTCATGCAGCAGAAGTCAGAGTGTGTGAAGTGTCATCAGTTCCCCTCCCTGACACCAAAGGCATTCATTGCTGCCATTCACTTTCACCGCCACTGCTAGGTGACTTACAGAACATTAAAAGCAGCTTGTAGACCTTTTTAACAAAAGGAATCATTTAGCTTTTTGATGATCAATGATGATGTTAGATATTACAAATATATCACAGACAAAGCTAATATACTGCTGGTCAAAATTACATCACAATTTAATTTAAAACAAGTGGATGGATAATTTCAGCAATGGAAGGTGTATTTGCTTAACATATACTTTACTAAATAATAAAAAAAATGCACCAGTTCACTGACAAAAATGAAATAGATTTTGAACTTGAATTTTGGAAAAAATAAATTACACTGTTAAAAAAAAAAAAAAAAATGCAAGATTCCACACAATTCATTAACGTTGTCCCAACACAAATCCACTAAGTTAATGTAAGAAAATGTAATAAGATTGAACAAAGCAATTATGTTTCCCCAAAAATCTCCAGAATTGTGTCATTTCAGCTCATTTTTAATAAGTAGTTTGAACAAGCAGCAAAAATCATTTTTTGAGTGTAGGGATAAAAGATATGGAAATGCTGGATGATACTGATAACCAAGATCAAACCTTTTATATTTGGCAGCTGGTAACTGATAAACATAATATCGATATGATTTTTTCTGAGCCTGATTTAAAAAAAAAAAAAAAAAAAAAAAGGAAAACAAGGAAACATCTAAATCTTTCTTTTCTGAAAAGAACTTACAAATTGTAACTGGAGTCCTTTTCCTCCACAACAGAATGTCTTCCTTTTAGCATAAGGAAGACAAGCCCTGCTCGGCTAGACTTCTCAACAGCTTCTTCCCACAGGTTGTCAGAGCCCTCAACTCCAGTCAATTTACCCCCCTCTGAAATCCCCCCTGCCTTCCCCTCTCCACATTCATTCCTGAGTATGTCCCATTCAGGTGAGTGGGCTTAACAAACCACTTGTAGAAAAGACACAATCTCATCTCTCTGACTCTTGCACCAAGTTGCACATTTGCACTATAAACACTTTCTTAAACCCTCCTTGTCTCTTGGAAACATTGTGCATTTCAAATTGTGCTTCATTCAGGTGAGTGGGCTTGACAAACCACCTGTAGAAACTAAACTCCATCTTACAAGAACTCAATAAGGAAAATAATGTTTATTATAAATGTACCACAACCATGTTGCACTGCTCACAATATTAAACCTTAAGTACCTCTTTTTCACAATATTAAACCTTAAATACCCCTTTTTCACAATATTCACCAATTATTAATACCTCTCTTGCACAATATCCTGCACAACATTGTTCAGTCTCATGTAAAAGTACTTGTATAGCCTGCCTTATGTGTATAGTTAAGTATCTTATAGTGTATGTTAGTTATACATAGATTTTTAAAATAGCTCCCATGTCCAGTGTTGTGTTTGTATTTATGATTAATTTATGTAGCACCATTGTCCTGCGAGACACGACATTTTGTTCCTCTGTATGTCCACACATGTAGCGGAATGACAATAAAGAGAGTCTTGACACACTCTTTAAAAGTTGGCATCTGCAGTGTACAACATCACATGGTTTGTATCAACAATCCATAATTTATCAGCTGATAATTTGTTGTTGTTCTTTTTCCCCAGGCCAATAACAGATTTATTCTTTAATAGTAGTTCCTCAATTATGCTTTAGCCTACAGTAGACTCAATAATCTGATAAATCAATGTGCACTTATAATCACAACTTCACATACAGTACACGCTGAATATGACATGGCAGCAATGTAGTACGGCATAGCCTGAAATCAAAAATATAAAGCTGCTTGCTCAGGTCTTCTCCAGTGATACCAACTTTAAATTCAACAACTCTGATCCATTATCATTGCTGCAGCGTTTGCATTTTAATTATTAGACAGTTATGTTAAATAAATGATTGTAAACTAATCAAGACAGAGAATAAGAACGCATATGTTCTCAGCATAAAAGAGTGCAAAAAATTTATTTGTTATGTGCTATAGGTAAATTGAATAAACTAATTTGGCCGTAGTGTATGTGTGTGAATGAGTGTGCATGGATGTTTGCCAGTACTGGGTTGCAGATGGAAGGGCATCCGCTGTGTAAAACATATGCTGGAATAGTTGGCGGTTCATTTCGCTGTGGCAACCGCTGATGAATAAGGGGACTAAGCTAAAGGAAAACGAATGAACGAAGGATGTAAAAATGGGCAGTTTGTGCTTGGCAGTTTCCTAAATCCTCTGTGCTACTACTACAAATTCATTCCCTACAGGCAGCCACACACACACACACACAGTTTTTATATCTCACTCAGAGACTATATTTAAGACCGCCTGTAGCTCAACAGGAAATTGCATGAAAGTGTTTTTTCACAATAAATGAAATGGGTCATTGTTTTTAGAAGTTAATTTAATGAAACCTTTGGAGATACTAGCAAACTCATGTTAGAAATGACCTTTCTCAGTCACTCAATTTACCATTTGTGGGGGAAAAAATAATAATGGAAAAAACATCGCTTAGTTTTTTGTGAGATGACAAAAATCACACAGAGCAGCATTTCATCTGGAAACTGCAGCTTAAATGCTGCTCTGTGTGTTTCACATTAAGTTAATTTATACACCAACAGTGGTTATTATCAGTCAGAGTAAGAAATCAATCATGGTAAGCTGTTTGCATGACATAAGCAAACCTCTTCACTCTTGTCGTCATTTCTTTTTCATTATTCTTATTATTCACTAAGAATTGTGATCATTTCCATTAGCATTATTCGTATTTCCAATGCACAGTAGAAACTAACTCTCATATCCAGAGATGTGTTAGGCTAGGGCTTTAAAGGTGTAGTAGGTGATTGTCTTCAGAAACATTTTTTGTTGTGCTGGTTTAAAATCTCTTTACAGTCCAATAGTAATGATTAAAGTAAATGATCTAAATGTGTTTATGTGTATTTTTATATTTGGGGTAAGGCATAAAACTAAAAAATGTTCATCCAATTAAATATTGTCGGGCCGACATCTCCCATAATTCCGATAAGTAGCTCAAACTGTCAACAAATGCAGATTTGGACTTCTGAGCATCTCCGTTCACGCAGATCCGCCATTAGCGCGTGCCCGCCTGCATGAGCGCCACGCGTTCACGACACGTGCACACGAGACAATCACAGACGCGTTAAAATCAAATGCTGAATTGTATGGAAGGCCAAATGGTTCAAACGGCGCCTATTACCAAACGCGTGTCATCCCCAAAACGCCGGTATTTTCGTTGTTTAAAACGAAAAGACGGCAAAAATCATGGCGTTATGCATTGCAAATGCCGCAATTACAGCGTTTTGCAGTGCAAAATCGGCGCAAAAATGGCGTTTTTTGATCCAGTCAAGAACGCCATTTTTGAGGCCGTCGGCTTGCCATATTTCGTAAAAAAATGGCGTTTTGTGTAATATTATAATCAGCCCCTCCCATTATTTCAAATTTCAGCCCATGAAGTAGGTGGAAAGACCTGTAGTAGAGTGTCGATCTGAATGACGATCCACGTTCAGGGTCCTCTTATTCAAACATTGTAGCAAGGTGTGTTATGTATGCCATAGTGCTGCTCGTGCATATTATTCACATTATTACTTTATCATATATGCAAATAGGTAATGTGGACTGTAGTCCGTGATCATGTTTATATCTATGAAATATGCTGGATTGCCCTCTTATGCTGTGTTCCTCGGTAGGTGAGTGGACTATGTGTACAGTATGTGCACGTGCGCCCTTTGTTGCTTTACTGACAGGGGTTAGAATCCAAGATCCGAACCTGTTAATTTTTTTGCGTTTGGACTTTTTGTTTTTTACTTTTATAAGGTAGCTGACAACTGACTGATAAACTGGCGATGCTTATTAAAGCAGGTAGAATTATCATTCGTTTTATTTTATCAATAGGCTTTTAGGCCCTATCATTATAGATTAATTTAGGCTTAAGTTAGTATTTTATTTACGGTTTATTGGACATTTCTCAGTCTGTGAGAGTTTATTAGACATTTCTCAGTCTGTGAGAGTTTAGTGGAATTGAGTTTGGTCTATATTAGGCTATATGTTTATAAAAGGCATAAAACTGTTAACAGCCTATATATCATAGGCTACTCATTTAAGAGAGAACCATAATAACAGGGTAAAAAACTACAGGCTTCCCACAAACCTTTATCAGTCCATAATAGTATAGGCTGTATGGTTCGTATCAGATGTAATCGTTGACTGCATATCCGTAAAAAAAAAAAAAAAAAAAGAATCACGGAGCTTATATATAAAAAAAGTTAATCTGTTATCCTTTTTTTTCAATTGCCCTTTGTATTGGGCAACTAGTGATGGGCCTATGTTCTTGCAGGGATAAGTCTTTATGTGTGCCCTAATGAAAGGTAGGTTGTAAGGCAGGAGTTTTCAAGTTTAGAGGTCAAACGGGGGCCACATTAAAACCAAAAAATGCGAAGAGCCACAAATTAACGTTTGCAAAATAAAGCTTTAAAATAATTTTAGTAGTTTCATTGACTTTAAACTTCAGTTTATTTCCTGGATTCTTGTTCTATTAAAATTCATAATAAACATTACAATAAAAACATGGGGAAAAATTAATTAACACCGTGAAAAAAAAATCATACTCCAACTGAATATTAAACTGTGAGGAGATATGTTGAGCACCAGGGTCAATGTTATATTTTAATATTTAATAATTCAGGCTATAGCTAGTATAAACGGATGCACTGTTTACTTTGGTGCATTGTTATACTCAGGGTCACTGTAGGTTTTTGTTGTTGTTGTTGTTATTATTATTATTATTATTATTATTACTATTAGTTTAGCCGACGGGCATATTTGCGCTCTCGTAGACTCGTAATAAATACAATTTGCTGTATAGCATTTTGAAAGTGCAGGCCTATTTACTGATTGTGGGTTTTTATTGTTACGTGCGACGTTGTGAGGTGCTGCCTGCAGGTGTTGCTGAATTTTCTGATATGGCAAAACTGGAAGGAACTGTTTTCTTAATCCCGTATTGCGAAATTTTAAAGTTGAATCAGGCCCGGCTCCAGCTTGGAACTTTAAAGTGGGTCAAGTAACATTCCAGGTGGGTCAAATATATATATAACTGCAACTAGTGTTTTCACAATGCTTTCACAATCCAATTTCGAGATCATACCTTGAAGAAATATCATCATTCCATACAATTTTCCATATTTTGTGATATTTAAAAAATCTTAATATTATTATTCATTATTATTTAATGCACCAGAGCCAATATGGACATCACAATTTTTTAATAAAAAAAATTGAATAGCAGATCTTTGCATATTAGCCTACTTGTTAGTGGTAGATGGCTAATTACCATTTATAGCCTATATAAAAAACATTTTTCAGTGTTTATTTCGCATATAAAACATATAACACTCGTGCAGGCTAAACAAGCAGTGACAGAAAACACCTTAAATTAATAGACAAAGAAAGCATTTAAGTAGGTCCCACCACAACTTTTCCCGTCATCATTATATCTTACAGGGAAGTCAAAATGCTTTCATACGCATGATTTGATTGACAACAGTGATCCGTTACACCCCTAATGAACACTAAAATGTGATTGACAGTGTCGCTGTAACTGAGGTTTCTCCTACTATGCTCCTTACAGAGTCTCTGAATAAAGAGAGAAAAAAAAACAGACTAGTTGCAGTACATAAGTTCATCAACGTTCAATCTTCCATGTGAAGCTGCTTTGACACAATCTACATTGTAAAAGCGCTAAAGAAATAACGATGAATTCATCAACTCAAAGCAAAGGGAAATTTTTATTCAGAAAAAAATGTATTTAGAGTTGTATGAATGTCTTACGCATATGCACTCTTTAGAAGGGCCGAACTATATATCGTTTCAGCATCGTTATTGTAACGTGTGTATCCGCAATAGTCACATCGAAGGACTAAATTATTTATTAAAGCTTAAAAAATAAAGATAAATCATTCATTCCTTTTCTTTTTTTCGCCTCAGTCCCTTTATTAATCAGGGGTCGCCACAGTGGAATGCTGCAACCCATCACTGGGTAACACCCATACACACTCATTCACACACATACTACGGCCGATTTAACTTACCCAATTCCCTATAGTGCATGTCTTTGAACTGTGGGGGAAACCAGAGCACCCCGGAAAAACCCATGCCAACACGGGGAGAACATGCAAACTCCACACAGAAACGCCAACTGACCCAGCCGAGGCTCGAACCAGTGACCTTCTTGCTGTGAGGCGATTGTGCGTGATGCCAATAAAATAATATTAAATACTATTTAAAAAAAATATGATGCATACAATGAGGACCATGCTAATTTATGTTTGATTGTTCAATTTCTGTAAATACGGTTAGATTCTCCAGAAATCATAAAGCACTGTTTTTTTTTTACTTTCATTTTTGCTCTGTCGGATTTATTGTATTTTATGATGCACTGCATAGTAAAAAAAGACTTGATCATCAGAGTTGATGTAAATTAATAAAATGTTTCCAAATAGAGGTATTTAAAATCATCACAAAATATACTGTATTGCAGCAAACCCAAAATATCACAAAATCAGATTTTTACAGTATTGTGCAGCCCTACTCTTTAGCCAGAATGAAAGAGACAAATAACAAAAGGGTTTATGAAATTTAAAGTAAAAAAAAAAAAAAACACACACAAAATCGATAGTAGTATTGCGTTAACGTAAAAAAATAAATTTAATTTTTGTTTTATTAATATTTGCAACAGGCAATTTTATTATTATATCTTATATTGGTAACACTTTACAATGTGGTTGTATTAGTTTATGTTAATGTATTAACATGAACAAAAATGAACAATATGATTCACATGTTTATTCATCTCTATTATCATTTGTTGATGGAAATAAAATGGTTCACTATTAGTTCATTTATTACTATAAGTAATAAATGCTGTACAAGCCTTGCTCATTATTATTTTAGTAAATACATTAACTAATGAAACCTTATTGTAAAGTCTGACCATTTTACAGTAGTCACCATTTGAAACGGATCACAACCTTTCACCAACGTTGTCTTAAAACTATTGAACACTCATTCTTGTCCTAGGACAATTTTGAAAAAGATTTTTGATCCACTTTAAAATGTTGACTACTGTATATTCCAACAATTACAGTATGATTAACACACTTAAAGCCCACCATTCAGATGCTGTATTTCAAGACGTTTGTTATGTTTTTGTACTCAAACTGCTCTTGTGTTTCTTCTGAATCTCATTCAAAGTCTTCTATTTTGTTTTGATTTGATTTTTGCCTGTTGTGGCTTTGAAATAAATGAAATTATTCAGTGTAGCGATATGAAACTGAAACAAGGTCAAAACCTGCCAGGAACAATTTAAGCTGTGCATTTGTCTAAATGTTCACCAGCCAATCAGAATCAAGCCTTAATAAACAGATTTTTGGTGCACATTTGAAAGTGCTTCATGAATGCAGTCGACTTCCATTAACAACTGTACGGTGATGTAGACCTATCCAGCAATATGATGAAGACAACAAATAACTGCATGCTAACAAGTTGACATAAACCAGCTAACATAATGTTACAGAAATTACTTTTACCCACATAATGAGATAACAAAATAAGTGTAAAACCATGTCAGAAATCATTAGCCATTTTAAGTTTGATTGATGCATGTATAATCTTTCTTCATCATGATATAATGCGATATGAAAAGCTACAGTTCATATTCAAACATGACCCCTGGCTCTACATCATTTATGTGGTACTAGAAAATCTAATTCCTTGTCAAATCCTAAAGATATTTTATTTCTAGCAATACATCTCATTTTGGAGTACTGTAGTTTCTACAAGCTCTGGCATGACACACGAATGCCTACTACTGACCTTGTGACCTCCAGCTATAAAGCAAGTATGAGTCTGACAGAGGCATAAATTAACACAATGCTCTTCTAAAGGTTTTCTATGTAACGTTAAGGCTGGTGTACATGGTGTGAATTTTGCTGTCTTACAAGATCATTTATGCAATTTTCTTATGGTGGCTTGTGGCGTGCGAGAGGAACTTATAAGCCAATTGGCTCATAAGCTCCCTATCATTTTTTAACATGTCAAAACAGTTTCTTTATTTTAAAATAATGTATTATTATTATTACTATTATTTAATTTATGTAATTTATTTATTTACTTATTTTCACCTTTTTAATCATTTGTATAAATTCTGATGACTTTTTTTCCTCTATATTTAGTTCAGAAGTTAAAATGAATATGCTTTGGAAGAAAGAAAAAAAAAAAAGAGATGATAGTTTACCGTGGACTAGGCTTTATAATTCACACACAAACTTGGTAACCAGGCATCCCGGTTTACCTTTGCTAAAAATAAACTGCATTTACTAGGGATGCTCCGATCAGTATTTTTGCAGCCATACAGAGTACAGATTCCTTGTCATGGTGATCAGCCGATACCACGTACAGATTCTGATGCTTTAAGCTTTATAATGCATAAAGCACATTTTCAGTCCAAGTATGATACTTAAGTGGAGATATCACCTTACCTAAGAGAATAAATGAAGGATGTTGCATGTAATCCCTTAAACATATCACTTATAACCATTTAGTGTGGACATGTCATGGTCAGAAGCAGCTTCACAGAAAATAATAGATAGCAAAGATAAAAAAGGTAAGAAAAACAACTAACAAAAGAAAAAGAAAAGAAAAAGTTTGGAGTTCATATTTGATGCATAAGAAGTTAAAATGCACATCTATAATAGGCTATATTATTAAAAATTCAAGTTTAAAAAAATAATTTTAATTCGTTTTTAATTAAAGTTTTAGTTTTAGTAAACCTGCATTCTTATATATGTAAAACGGCAGAGGTGTGAACCTACACTGGTCTCACGGTTTGGTTCGGTTACGATGATCCTGTCATCGATTCGGTTAAATTCCATATCTCGGTGCATTGACGATGCTTTCCATACACAGTTTTATAATTTTCTTCACAGCACAACAATTCTTGTATTAAAATGTATAAATATATTTATATACTATTTGTAATACAATTTTGTCATTTAATACAAACGGTAAGATATATAAACTGTACCTTTAAACAGCACGAGCATTTATAGCAAATAAACAAATATAAATATCCCGCTCGCTCTCTGAGCCTCGTCTTGGTCACGCGTTCAACAGAAAGGGCTGCAATTGGCGCTGGCACTCTTCACAGATGAGTGACGCTGATAAACTGCAGCGGTGATCACAGCTAATCCATAATAGACGCGGTGGAGAAGACTCTGCAGACATGCGCTCGTGTCTGTATCTAGAAGTATCACTGTAACAGCTGAGAGGAGAGGAAAAGTCAAGCTCAGCAGGTCAAATGGGCCACAGTGAGAGAGAGAAATGGAGATTACTTTCATTCTCTCGATCACAGTGAAATAGGGGCTTCTGCTGTTAGTGTCAGTGAAAGACTGTCCAGCAAACACACACGCAGTGAAATTGTGCAGAGTTTCTACGTTTTTAAGTAGTTGGAGCATTTTAAATACTAGCGCTCGCCTCCCTTGCCATATTAAGCTACCGCAACATATCGCACATGAGATAAATGATGTCAGTACATAATAACCGGTTATGATTATTACTGAACCGATACCGAATTGTCCGCGTCTGCATCGCGGTGCACCGAAGAAACAATTAATATTGACACCCCTATAAAACGGCCTAAATACATGCAAGGTCATTCCAATATTTTGCTCTCCAACTAGCATGTCTGGTTCCTCTGCGTATAAACTCGTAAACAAACACCTGCGATCGGTTCATGAGATCGGCCAGGTTGGTGAGTACTGATCAAGTCATAAAATGAGTATCGGCCGATAATCATATCTCCGGCCAATCGATCAGACCTAGTATTTACTAGGGATGCAACGATTCTCTGTAAAAATAACCATCGTCCCGTTGTCCTCCCACGGTGCAGTCCGCCCTGTGATCCGCGGTTCAGAATATTCACTATGATGGTTCTGATAAGTGAAACGGAGCTCTCTGGAATCATAAAGAAATCATAAATAAAAATGCGTTGTTGGCTTGGTAAAGCAAGCATAATGTAAACAGAAGTAATCAATACTTTGAAAGTGCTCAATTATTAAGATGTGTTGACATAATTATTATCTGCATAATGGGTTGAGACTGTTGAGTTGAGATGTAAAATAGAAAAAAGGGGAAATGCAAGCTTTTTCTCTTTATTTTCTTAATTTTATTTGAACATACAATTTTCGAAATGCCCTACTTATTTAATTAATGCACCAACATGCAGATCAACAGTCATATGTGTGAAGCTGTTGCATTGTCAGGTGTTTGTTACCCAATAAATATGTTAATTGTTCTTTGAATTGTTCTGTAGGCATTTTTTTTTCTAAGCATAGCACAAACCGCACCGTACTGAAACCGTGACCCTAAAACCGTGATACATACGAAACCGTGAGCAGATTAAACCATTGCACCGCTAGTATTTACAGCAAACATCTGCAGTTTGTGTCATTATTAATCTCATATGAGAGAGAGTAGAGGAGAGATGTTTCCTTCTCCACCTATTTTATGCTCATTTTGATATAATACGCCAAGACGTGCAAACATTTTGTAAATGTGCATTTAAAAAATGTAAGTAGGATAAACACTGTATCCAAAGAGAAGAAATATGCATAAACTATGATGGAAACCTACATCTGACATGTTGTTTTGGTCATTCTAAAATGGATCGTGGTTTGGTATTATTACCTCCCAGAACTGTCTTGAGTATCTGCACACCCAAAAAGCAGTCTCGCACCTTCAAAAGCCACGCATTACCGATTTGTCTTCGTCTTCTGAGGTACAAGTAAATTTAAAAAAAATAAAAATTTAAAAAAGGCCCACAGTGGCTTTACCCACTGCAGCAAATTAAACTTCTGACTTGTGCATGGTCAACCATCAGAATATTCACCGTGTACACCTGTCTTTAGAGACACATTAAGCATGTAGAATGCCGCAATTGCCATAAAAGTGATCTAAACTACAAAGTAAAAAAATAAAAAATTAAACTACTTTTTTTTTCCTCTAATATTTTAACTACTTTTAACTGATTTGACACTAACAGAAATCTGGCATAAAACAAATTTGTGTTCCACACAATCGATTTGTGTTGGGACAACCTGAAAGAATTAAATTAACGCTCTTGGGCAGTTTGCTCGGGCATTCTGTTTGAATAGGGAAACATCAAATTCTCCAAAATTGCTTGTAAGCATTGAATTTCATATTAGGAATCACCAATAAAATTAAACAACAACTTTGTCTTTGGTTTTTATTTCTAAATCGTCACCTTGGAATTATAAGGTTCTATCTGCATTCTGAATGATTTAGAGATATTGAGCTTCAAAGTTTTTGCATTCCATAGCAAACAGTATGTGTGTAACACTTTTTTTTTTTAAATAAAACGTCTTAAAATGTAAACAACTTATTTACATTATAGGATGTTTTTTTATAAGTTGTCATTTAATTAGAATATGTCAATAACTCAATTTTGACAATAATGTCAGATAGAACCTTATAATTCTAAGGGTGACGAAATGCTTGAATCACACAAAATCTGCAGAAATCACGGCTAATCCGAGCCCCTCCCCGAGATTCGTCAGCCTATAGCGATCGCTGTTTGGCTCCTGTACTAGTAGATGGGGCTTCATTTGCCATATTGACCGTTATACTTTTCCCCATTCAAAACTTTATGAGTAACACATCTTGTGTATTCTATTGTCCTTTTTCCAACGTCATTTATTGAGTGTAGACCGCACAACACAAATTTATGAGAGAGGCGGTGCTGTAATTTTAAACGAACCAGTTCTGAAAGCCTAGGCCACATTATTTCACATATCCCAGTGTAAATGCCAGTAATAGCAGTGGTGAACCATCTACTGTGACTCACAGACAACTGCGCTGAAACAGACACAGCACTGCTAATCTTCTCACAATTCTCCTTCACGCTTCTCCTTCCCTGCATCCTCAGCAGCAGCAATCTTTTCTCCACATTTACAGAAGAGAAACCTACAATTAACCACAGACTAAATGAGAGGTTTCGATAACGCTTCAAATATGACTGCAGGGCAACCCAGTGGCGCAGTAGGTAGTGCTGTTGCCTCACAGCAAGAACATCGCTGGGTCGCAGGTTCGAACCTCGGCTGGGCTGGGTCAGTTGGCGTTTCTGTGTGGAGTTTGCATGTTCTCCCTGGGTTCGCGTGGGTTTCCTCCGGGTGCTCCGGTTTCCCCACAGTCCAAAGACATGCGGTACAGGTGAATTGGGTAAGCTAAATTGTCCATAGTGTATGAGTGTGAATGTGTGTGTGGAAGTTCCCAGAGATGGGTTGCGGCTGGAAGGGCATCCGCTGCGTAAAATCGTGCTGGATAAGTTGGCGGTTCATTCCGCTGTGGCGACCCCGCAAGGGACAAAGCCGACAAGAAAATGAATGAATGAATATGACTGCAAGCTGCCTGTTGACCTAATGACATAGATGTTTTACATATGGAGAAGATGCTCTGCACTTTCAACTAAGCACTGCTGACTTTAAGATCAATGAGCATGTTTACGTGCAAACTAATACACTGATAACTCACAATCATTTACTTACTGAAATAACCTGTTGTGCTGGATAGAACGCAAATCAATAGCCCTGCAATGCAAGCAAACTAAAATAATTAGTTTGTTTCCCATAGTTAAGTCTAAACATATAATATCCATATCTGACTGTGGAGTAGGTTGCAATAGCGTAAAACATCCAGCTTGTACATCATCCTCTCATGCAGTTCAGATTACATTTTAATGTCTGCTTAAGCAGTTTATCCCATACTCTAATAAAGGAAAACAGGCTGCTGCGCTAATTTAAATACACACTCTAACTCTGATAACAATGTGAATAACAGCATCATTGCTAAAGAAATGTATATGTGTTTTTATTTCAATTTGAAAGACATGCCAAAATCTTTAAAACTGTAAAAATCTTCAGAAAGAAATTTGAAGAAAATGTAATTGTAAAATGTCATGCAATAACCATGAATTTAAAAAATGAATAATCCACTTTCCTTAGACATTTAATATCTGTGGATGTACCTCTTAGTTTTTACAAATTGTTAATACAATTTGCAAACATTATTAGGTGTTGGGGTGATGTGTCAGATTTTCTTAAACTTCTATTTTTGGGCTTCTTTTTCCATTTAATTTACGAGAACAGTAAAGAAAGACAGGAAGTGAGAGGGGAAGAAAGCGAGATCCTAATAGGGACTCGGGCCACAGAAACATTGCTGCTTTATATAAAGAAAGATAGAACATGATCTTAGCGAAAGAGCAAATTTTGTGATAAATAGGTCCAATTGGGTTTTATATAATTATTGTCATTTAAAAAATTATTGTAAAAAAAAAACAAAACTTTTATTTAAAGGTGCCCTGTAATGAAAATCTGAGCATACCAAGGCATAGTAGAATAATAAGAGATCAATATATGGAATTGGACATATTGTGAGCCTCAGAGATCATAGATTATTCGTTATTATGTAAATTCCACAAGTATAAAACCCCAGTGGACAACGGGCCACCCAGAAAACAAAACAAACTGACGAGACTCCTAGGTCATGCCCTCTGCATTTGCATGTATGACTACTTTAGGTCGTTTATCCGGACCTGACGTCATCAAGAGAACCTAGACTCATGTAGCTCAGAGATCATTAATATGCACGTCTCAGGCGGTGTTTGATGAGCAACAATGTTTTCTATGTTTTTTCCAATGTTTTTTTCCTGCTGTGTCATGTCAGATAAACAGCAGTCAGTGATAGAGACAGCAATAAAGCAAATGAAGCGGAATCAGTGTGTGTGGAAACACCAAATAAGGTTATTTGATGTATTTGTTGTGGAGTTCATGTAAGCCTTTCTGTAACAATGAGTTCAGTAATATAATTTCAAAATATCAGTAATAACGGTAGACAAAGTAATTACCTCAGACAAACACAGAACGCCCAAACACTGCTGTGCTTTTACATTTTCTCCAGAAATAAAACTTGGAGTTTATTCAAGCCTTTCTGCAACAAGTCACACACAAATGTCCTTACAAAGGTTGCAGAACACACACAAACATTTAACTTTGCACTGTTTTTTCATGTCTACTTGCAGCAAATGTGACAGCATACAAGTTAATATATACTGTTGTATGGATATCCACTATGCTAATGTACAAAATAAATCAGATGTTTAAACAGCTTCCTAAAGCTGGTTTTGCATCATTGGTGCCTTTTAAAGAGCAAACGTGAAAGTGAAAAGCAACCACAGTTTTACATTGATTTTACATTGCATTTACATGGTTTACAATCCACTGTACTATACATTACATGACTTGTGAAACTTAGCTTCACCAGACCCAATTCCTAGCGATCTACATCACAAATGGCAATGTAATCATATACAAATTATGGACATCGTTAATGTGTTTTAGGGGCCGTTTTAGGGTGTTTTAGCAATGTGCATGTGCTGTGCATACGGCGTGATGTGCTTGTGTTTTCCAGGCGCACCTACTTGAAAACATCTTAACATTTCAAAATGCCACGAGAGCACAGCGAGACATGTCACTATAACTAACCAATCAGCTTCATACTTTGTATGGATTATACACGTTTCAGTAATCACAGTAGACTTAGTAATTACCTCCGAGACAAACACACAACAACCAAACACTGCAGTGCTTTTTAATTTTCTCCATAAATAAAACTTGTATCAAAGGCTGCAGTGATGGTTTGTCAACCTTTGAGAAAATGGTTGATGGTCATCTAGCAATGACAGACGCTACGGGAGCGCAATCGTAAAACATGTTGAAAATGGTTTCAATACACATTTAGATGTGAAACGTGAACTAAAATAGCCTTATGGTATTGATTGGGTGCTGTGCAAAGAACTACATGAAATGAATCCTTTCTTTGTGATAATACGTGGCTGTAAATATCATTAGTGTGAAAAGGAACAAAAGTTACTGCCCTGCAGAGTTCATTTTTACTAGAAACTCCAATCAAACTCTAGTCTTTATCACTCAAAGTCATTTACATCCTCAGCCAGCTCTTCCGTACATTTTATTTTGGAATGGAAACCCTTGGAAGAACGTGAAGTAGGAAACACTAGATTGAACAAACTTTAAATAGCATAGCAGAGACATGTAGGACAACATTCCTCGCCAAAACTCCACTAGACAGAATAGCAAAACAAAAACAACATGCTAGATTAACAAAAGGAAATGCATGACTAGATCTAAATGCAAAGCTGTAACCTTGTGCCCTGATCTTCACACATCACACCTCGACTCATTTATATACTATATTTCTATATTGCTTGTACCATTTAAAATACGCATAGTATACAATTTACATTTCTACCTGAAATAATAAAATAAGAAATGGTCAAACTGTCAATGATGGAAACAGAGAGGATATAATGGGTATAATGCATTGAATGACAGAGACAACGCAATTCACTCAAATTTCTAGAAGAAATCCCAAAATTAAAAGCTGAATTAGTCACAGATGGAAACAGAGAGGATAAATTGGGTATGATATTTGCATTGGATACCTCAGAGACAAACACAACTCACTTGAGCACATCATCACACAGAGCAGGCCTTCAAAGGCGCCAGACTTATGGAAATAAATGGACGATAAAAGTCTGTTTGGAAATATCAGTGTGGTATGCTAAAAAACCAACACAAATTCTCAAGCATTTGCTTTTAGACTGTGCATATAAACTTGTGAAATTCCCTTCATACCTCAGTCTAATACACGTCACATTCACTGTGAACTCCACGCATTCCAGAGTTTGTGAATCAAGCCCAAAGGCAAAAACCTGTCAGCAAAACTGGGCCCGAGAATAAAATCTCCCATCCTTCGGGCAACAGCCTGATGAATGACGTCGAGAATAGCAAGTGTTGGTAATTTAGTTGATTTATTAAAGTGCAGATGAACTGTAAAGGTCAAATTCCACTGCAGGACAAATGAGGACACCCGAACAGGGTAGAAAGCAGGACTGTGCGATACTTAAGAAAAATGTGATACTCGATAGCAAGCTAAATAAAGACAAAGTTTACCAAAAATTTGTTTCATATTATTTCTGAAAATAGAAAGTGAACAGCCATGTTTTACTGTTGCATAATCAGACATTTAAACTATGAAGAAAATAACTAAAATACATAAACCTCCCCCCCAATTTGCACCACTGGTACAGCTTTATCAACCTGAAAACGTCAAGAACAATCATGAAAGAAAAAACAATTGAAACAGAATCAAATTTCTTATTTGCCATCTTCCTGCTTTCTTAACATGGCTTGATTGTTTTGTCAAAACAATATTTCAGCATCCATGCTTAAATCATTTCAGATTTTTGTTCAGAAAACCAGCTTGTTCATTCGATTTGTTTTCATATGTGTTGAAATGAAACTACACTGCCTGATGTGATGAAAGGTCTTTCAGGGAGTGTGCTAGTTGCAGGCACACAAAGATACTTTTATGTTAAATTCATCATCTATTGCAAACCATTGCAATACGTATATCATGATCAGTGTTGGGTAAGTTACTTTGAAAAAAAGTATTCATTACTAATTACATTGTTAAAATAGTCACTCTAATTAGAAGTTAAGTTGTAATTACTTTGTCTGAAAAGTAACTTAGCTGCTCAATAAGCAATTTTAATTACTTCACTAAATACTAAAAATCCACATACAGTACATTTTGCATAGACAATAGAAATAAACTCTTATTTCTTTCAATTTGAGTCAAACAGGACCTATTCGTTTTGGTAGAGAACATGCCAATCAGAACACAAAGCAGACTGTTGTGTGAATAACGGGGTATGCCCTCATAATTTGGATGTACTTTAGGTCAGGTTCTGATCATCAGATCATTAGCCAAAACACACACTGATACGTTGCAATGAAATCATTTATACAGAACTGGTAAATCTATGTAGAGTATTAAGGCAAGTATAAGTAACTGTGCTCAGTGGTTAGCACTGTCGCCTCACAGCAAGAAGGTTGCTGGCACTTATGTGTGGAGTTTCCATGTTGGCGTAGGAGCGGGTGCTCCGGTTTCCCCCACAGTCCAAAGACATGCGCTATAGATGAATTGAATAAGCTAAATTTGTCAGTGTATGTGTGTGAATGAGAGTGTATGTGTGTGAATGAGTGTGTATGGATGTTTCCCACTGCTGAGTTGCAGCTGGAAGGGCATCCGCTGTGTAAAACATGTGCTGGATAAATTGGCGGTTCATTCTGCTGTTGCGACCCCTGATGAATAAAGGGACTAAACCGAAGGAAAATTAATGAATGGATAAATAACTAAAATTAAATTACCTATAAATGAAAAGTAATCCCTTATTTTACTTGTTCAGAGGAAAAGTCTTTTAAGTCTTTAGCTTGTAATTATAGGTGCAGTATGTGATCTGCCTAGATGCTAACAGGTTAGCATAATATTTTTTTTAATAACAATCCCTCCCCTGTCATGCAAAGCCACTTTTCCTGAAATCGCGAATGCGCATGTTAAAGATAACAGAGACCCTCTAGATTATGTCATTCACCAGTTAGAAAACATTACAGTACTTTATAATACTACAATTCTGAATGAAAAACTGTATTATATCTAGCCCATTTTCAGTTGTGTAGCAAGCAAAACTTGTCATCACTCTCTCATCAGTTTCACGCTCTCACACGCTTTGTCCTAAAGCGACTACTGTATGCTTAGTGTTTGGCCGACGGCGTGCAGGAATTACACTTATTACTAAGCCATACTTGCATGCTATTTCAGAGAGAATATTCAGAGCAGCACGGTAAATAATTTAGGGAGCGCGTCACAGGTTGTCATTGCACAAAAATGAACCAATGTGATGTGAATATAAAACCTGGTTCAGCTCAGTAAAGCAGGCTAGGCAGAATAGCGCTATTCACTGATGTTTTGTTGTTAAACTAAATAAAAATCTACATTATCGATGCTGTAAAAGGTCCCTTATGAAACTGAAAATAGTCACATCAATCTATCACCAGAAGATTTCAGTGGCTGAACAACACTTCTGTGCATATAACCCATTCATAATACAACACAATCTACATCAGCTCTGCGTGACTAAAATGGTTTTAAAACAGAACATTACCCGTCTAAAAGAAATACTTCAGCCATGATGTCCTTCCTCCAGCGTGCAAAACTAACTCCAATATTGATTCAGGATTTTCAAAAGTTTTAGTTGAGCATTTGTTTTTAACACAGTCACTCGTGGCCCCAGCCCACATGAACGCGCATCAGTTGATCTGCTAGAACGGGTGCACAGTTGTTCAAATCTACATTTGCTGACAGACAGTTTGGGCTACTTATCAGAATTATGGGAATTATCGGCCCAACAATATTTAATTGGATGAACATTTTTCAGTTTTATGCCTTACTCAGAATATAAAAATACATATAAACACATTTAGATCATTTACTGTAATCATTACTGTGTGAAGAGACTTTCATCCAGCACAACAAAACATGTTTCTGAAGACAATCACCTACTGCACCTTTAATTACACCCAGCACTGATCGGAACACACGTTTGCAGCCGTAGTAAAAAGGCAGGTGTGTTACTTTTTGACCTCTTCTTCCCGCTGTGTGTCTACACGAGAATGTGTTTCTCTCCCAGCATCGTGCACTCATTCACTCCAACACGCAGACACCGGAACCAGTCTCTATGACGACCTCACGTTGCCACAGTTACAGTGAGATACTGAAATCAACAGGGACTGACTCACTTCCTTTTGCACCACTGATGTGTCTGAGGGTGCATGCAATGACTGCATAGACTGACGAGCCATAGAATCCATAATCTCCAAAAGATAAAGAGAAAAAAAAAAGCGTACATCCTCCAGCAAAGTTTCACACATTAGCACGCAACTTACAAACCATTTGTAGTACATCAAAATGTGTGACTTAAGGAGAGGTGTGCTATTTCTTTTATGCATCGCCAAAGTGGGCCTATAAATTAACTAGAATACACTTGATATCACACCGTATTGTGTTTAAAGTCCCTTATAACCAGTGCTTAATTTGAGCCGGATCTTGCACACACACAGTCACCATGCGCAAGTTAAAGCAAAACTATTGGCCTTCAGCAATATTTTCAGCCAATCGGCTTTCTTATGTTTACAATCAGTCTCATTGGTTGGTGTTTGTTGTTTCGCGCACAGTGAACAGCGAAAATAAATAATGCCAGTGTCCTACCTACTGTATATAATAGTTGTATTTTCAAAATGGCAAAGATGCAGTCACACATATTTAGATTTTTTTTTAAAAGAGATCTCAAGATGAAACTGCACGAATGGATCAGGATAGCAGGAGACAGAAACTAAGCGATCTCAAGTCAGCCAGAAAACATGACAGAGGAGGTAACTGTGGCCTCTTCTTGAAGATTAGAGTGAGTCATTTAATTATTATTTTCACTTGGCACATAATAGTGACGTGAACTGAATAGTGATTGTTCATACAATTTATGTTTGTAGCTGCATGTTCTTATTATCCATGACTGACCTATAACGTTATATAGCACAAATTAATTAAAGACCGTTCACAAATGTGATGCTCTTTTTTGCGATATCACCATTTAATGACGTTATGTTCTGGGAAAACTGAAATTGTGTGGCGATGTCGGTGACGGTAACTTTTATTTCCTGGTTTTGTTCCGGGAATTATTCATTTACAAATTAAGCATTGCTTACAAAGAATAAGATTGGTCAAGGAGAGTCACATTTTCTTTTAGAAAAGTGTATTAAAAAACTGCCCTACTTTTAAAAAGTTCTGTGTTTCTTTATTGTATATATTTTTTTTATTTGAATGTAATAATTGCAGCCTTGGCTGCACGGTGGCACAGTGGGAAGCACATCCACCTCACAGCAAGAAGGTCGCTGGTTCGAGCCTCGGCTGGGTCAGTTGGCGTTTTTGTGTGGAGTTTGCATGTTCTCCCCGTGTTCGCGTGGGTTTCCTCCGGGTGCTCCGGTTTCCCCCACAAGTGCAAAAACATGTGGTATAGGTGAATTGGGTAGGCTAAATTGTCCGTAGTGTATGAGTGTGAATGAGTGTATGTGGATGTTTCCCAGTGATGGGTTAGAGCTGGAAGGGCATCCGCTGCGTAAAACAAATGCTGGATAAATTGGCTGTTCATTCCGCTGTGGCGATGCCAGATTAATAAAGGAATTAAGCCAAAAAGAAAATAAATGAATGAATGAAAAAAATAAATGAAAAACAAAAACTGACAACAACATTTTAATGGTAGTAGTAATGAGTTTTCTAGAACAGTTTTTACACATCTAATTTAACACACAGTGTGTATTTTTAAGTAACATTACATTATTAAAAATAAAAATGATGTCATTCATTTTGTCATGAATTTTCTTTTCAGTATTACGGGGGGGCGGGGGGGTACTAGTTTTAGACCACCATTGTGTGATTTTCAATATACAACAAACGCATTTTTCAAAATATTTTTTTTTTTCTTTGTTCCACACACAAAACAATTCTGAAATTATTTCTTGGTTGAACAGCCAAAAAGCAAAGCCTAAAAAAAAAAGACCTCAGACCTTCATGGAAAGTCTGGGTTATTTCTAAATTCTCTATAGTGGGTCTTGCTGGGACACCTACAATCCTGTGACAAGTATTCATCATTCACAGAGACATTAAACAATCCCCAACTGAAAGATAAACAGCCATTTTAACCAAAACACTCCATATGAATTATCATGAATGAACTTGCAGAGAGTTTGAAATGGAAATCTGAGCTCTTACCGTTTAGCTTCCTCCAGGTGGCACAGGTATTCATAGGCCATATTCTGCTGGCGCCGCTCATCCATCTCTTCAGCAGTGAGCCGCTCCACGCCATCCAGAACAGCTGGACGAGAAGGGCAAACATATGAGAGGTGGGCAGAAAAATTGCCACTTTACTGAGAAAAATCACTTGTTTTATTTAGCCTAGACCAACTTTTGATTCCAGCTTATCACAGATTAAAGAAAATACATTTATTCATTCATTCATTCATTCATTTTACTTTGACTTAGTCTCTATTTCAGAGGTCGCCACAGCGGAATGAACTGACAACTATTCCTGCACATGCTTTACGCAGCAGATGCCCTTCCAGCTGCAACCCAGTACTGGGAAACTACAGAAAACACATTTAGAATGTTATAAAAAGCATTTCATTTGAACCTTCAGTTTAATAAGAACAACCATAAAGTACTGTTTTAACTGTTATTAATACTGACAAATTATGAAATGTTCATTGATTGTTTCTTTACTAATCTACTGCCACATCAGCAACTTATGGCTATTTCATGCCAAGATTAATATACATAAAAACATTACATGATTAGAACAACTTCATATTTCAATAAGTGATGATACACAAACAATAATAGAAATATATAAACACAATTAACAAAAAAAAATCTATATTCAAATTTAAATATGATTTTTCCAATCAATATTTGACATATAACTTAAAATTGTTCCTGGTGATAGCTTTAAGTGTTTTCATTATAAATATCTTGTCTAATGGTACTTAAACTTTCACATTCTAATAAAATATGTTCTCTAAAATATGTTGCTTCTGGTGAGCAATGAAATGTTGATATTTGACTGAATATGAAATGTGAGCAGCAATATATTTTAAGATTATTTTAAGTTATTTGAAAGCATAATACTGTGTTAGAATATTAGAAAGAGAGTTTAGAGTATATATTCAGCTTCGATGGCTATTTCATGGTTTAAAAATAATGCATTTCCATAACAATAAAAAGACATCAACAACAGTAAATCAATAATAATAATAGTAGTAATAATAATAATAATAATAATAATCATAATAATAATAATACAGAAGATAAAAATCTAAAAGATTTTTAGAACATTTGCTTTACCATATTTTTTGATGAGCATAAAATAATTTGTAAAAACTTAACTGACCTAAAGCTTTCAAATACTAGTTCTCATACTGCAAATTCTCTTGAAAGCTCAAACCATGCTGAATGTTCAGCAATCTCAGCATATTTTTGTTATTTTGGTGTCTTACGTGACTGACCTTAAGCAACCTTAAGGTTATGAGAAAATTATTTCACATAAATCAGTCGATTATGTTTGTTAACGTCATGTGGAAAAAGAACATAAATCTAATTACTCTAAATATCTGCTCATATTTCAGAGAGAAAACTGAAAATGTTTATCTGTAAAAACCTTATTTGACATTACACTGATGACGACAAGGCTGTGAGGGACAGACATGAACTATAACGGCCATAAATAACAATACAATTTCTCAAAGTGGAGTAGGAACACAATGTTTTCTGAACTGTTATGACACAATTCGAAGTGTGCCTCACATAGGTGAGTGGGCTTGACAAACCACCTGTAGAAAACACACTCTTTCATGTCTCTGACATTTTAACCGACACTTGCACTAGTTTTGCACCAGACACTAGCTACGTGTCCATTCAAAAATACGAATTAAATTCATTCGCAAAACTGAGTACAAAATAAAGCAACTTTTCCATCCAATGAGTCAAAGCGAACAAAATCGTCACTTCCTGATTAACTGGCACCAAATATCAACAGTAAAACAAGTAGCTGAAGTAGGGGAAGCTGATTGAATCTTTACTTCATTTAATAAATGACTTGCGCCTCAGAAGATGGTGCTGACACGTAATGAAGGCCTGGGGGTGTTTGAAGCCATGAGACGCAGAGCACAGATGCTCTTGACAGTTCTGGAGGTCATTAATAATATAATAACACTGATACGAAAATAGTTAAGGTGTTTTAGAATGACCTAAACAACATTTAAGATGTTTTACAATATGCTCAGCTTGCTGATGGTTTGTCCATTCACACAAATTTTCTTCGTCACATGATCTCTTATAACAAAATCACATGACCTTTTTTAATGTGCATACTGGAATTTGTGCGGTAAAAGTGTTTCCATCATAGTTTATGCATGTTTTTTCATATCGAATTAAAAGTTTATCCTACTCAGTTATGCGAATACATTTTTTTATGTGCATTTTCAAAACTTATGTGCATCTTGGTGTTTTTTTATGTGCATATCCAAAATGTGCATAAAAATAGGTGGATGAAAACATAGCTACTTTCTTACAATGACTCTATATCTCAAAAAAAAATACTTTGAGCATTTGTGAAGCGTAAACAAACTAAAAAAACCTGAAGTAAAAACCTTTAATGAGTTTTGTTCTTCTGTTGAACACAAAGGATGATATTCTGAAGAATGTTAGAAAAAAAGTCATTGACGTTCATCGTAGAAATAAAAATAATACTAAGGAAGTCAATGGCTCCTGCTTTCCAACATTCTTCAGAATATCATCCCTTGTGTTCAACAGAAGAAAGAAACTCAAACAGGTTTAGAACAAGTGGAGGAAGAGTAATTTTTGGTTTAACTACACCTTTAAGGGAACAATTCAAGCTGCAAGTGTCTAATTCAGACGATGGATTTTCTCTGAGAGCGAGTACGGAGTAGATCCTAATATTAAAATGAAGTATTAACGCTAAAATGAGAGTGAATGAAAACACACAGGATTACAAACATGGATTCTGAATTATGAAGCTTGTAAACAACCTTCTGTCCTGCAACAAAAGCAATTATATTTGCATGTTCAGACGTGAACTAAACCCTGATGAAGACAGTCATAAGATGTTACGTCACTTTCTGTCCTTCCTCAGAGACCCTTCCTGCTGTGAACATTTTGGAGAAACAAGACTAGAACTCTTATGTAACCTAACCTAGAAGTGGCATTTCATTTGTCAACTAATATCTGTCTTGACTGCTGGTCTTTCCTTTAAAGGTCTAGTGTATTTAAAATAAAGGTTTTTTTAGATGTTAGTATCAGTATATTAGTCAGAAGGACATTAATAAGCTAGTGTGCTCCAAAACAGTGACAAAATTGGCATTTAGAAGATATAAACAACATCCATAGCTTGCAGTTTGTCACTTCCATGTAAATAGACCAATGATTTTTATGACATTACCTCATACTCCAGTTTCTCATGAAACCTTCTGACCAATCAAATAGTATCATGTCCCACCTCCTTCAAGATGCTTCTCATTTGCTTTTCATTTGATGCGACTGATCTCAACCACTCTCACTGGCAGAGCTGTGATCAAACATAATGCTGTTGAATGTTTTTTTTTTAAAGGAGAGGGGCTACTATGTTCTGCCCTGTCTCCATGTTTAGTTGAGAATACACCAAACATCAAATAAAAATGCACATTTCAAAGCACTTCACCTTTAAAGACTTGCAGCACAAAGCAATACGAGCATTAATAGTTGGAACAAACTGCTATAAAATGAGTCTTATTTTGAGGTATTTGTTGTTTAAAGACTGAATGAGGGTGCAAATACATTGATTAGATACACAGCCGAACACCTACAGTGACAAACCATTATTTGCTTAATTTGAGCCAATGTGAGCTAATCCTGAATAGAATTCAAAGAAAAGGGGCAGATTAATTATGAATATGTAAACATTACAGATATTACAGAAATAATAAAAATAATTCAAGTCAAGTAAGGATGTCACTTTAAGGAGAAGTTCACCTTAAAATAAATTATGCAATAATTTACCTTTTTCTTTAAGGCAAACACAGTCAGAGTGATATTAAGCAATTTCCTGTCTTCTCCCAGCTTTGTAAAGGCAGTGAACAGAGCAATGGTTTTGAAGCTCCAAATGGCACATCCATCCATTTAAAGTTCTAATAAATGACATAATTCATCCCAAACCCTGCTGCTTCATTTCATAAGGCATTCATAATAGTCTTTTGATTTGGTTTTATGATGGATGGATTGGCTTTTTTGAACTTCAAAACCTTGGGCACCATTGACTACGTTTACATGGACATAAGTAATCTAATTATTTGCCTTAATCTGAATAAGACAATAATATGATGAAGGTGTTTACAGGAGTTGCTTTTTAAATGTTCCATTCATGATCCCGTTTTACATGTTTTAGCGCATAATTCCTAGGAGTGTCAAAATTAATAGTTTCTTCTGTGCACCGCGATGCAGACGCGGACGATTCGGTATCAGTTCAGTAATAATCATAACCGGTTATTTACTGACGTCATTTATCTCATATGTGCTGTCGCCGTAGCTTACTATGGCGAGGGAGGCAAGCGCGGGTCTTTACAACGCTCCAACTACTTAAAAACGCAGAAGCTGTGCACAATTTCACTGCGTGTGTGTTTGCTGAACAGTCTTTTACAGACACTGAACAGCAAAAGCCCCTATTTCACTGCGATTGAGAAAATGAAAGTAAACTCCATTTCTCTCTCTCTCTCTCTCTCTCTCTCTCTCTCTCTCTCTCTCTCTCTCTCTCTCTCTCTCTCTCTCTCTCTCTCTCTCTCTAGAGCGCAAGAGCCAATCGCAGCCCTTTCTGTTAAGCGCGTGACCAATCAAAAGGGTGTAAGAGAACTTGGTAGACAAGGCTCAGAAAGCGAGCAGGATATTTATATTTGTTTATTTAATATAAATGTTCATGTTGTTTAAACGTACAGTTTATATATCTGACTGTTTGTATTAAAGGACGAAAATGTATTACAAATAGTAAATATAAATATATTTATACATTTTAATACAAGAATTGCTGTGCTGTGAAGAAAATATAAAATTGTGTATGGAAAGCATTGTCAATGCACCGTGATGCACCAAGATATCAAATTGAACCAAATCGATGGCATGATAATCGTAACAGAACCGTGAGACCAGTGTAGGTTTACAGCTCTAATAATTTCATTAATGTCATTGCGTCACCACGTTATCCACATTTTCTCCGGAGTGTCATGTAATTTCAGGTGTTTCATTTTTAATTTGTGGACTTTAACTGCAGTTTGGCACTTTCACTTTTATTCAAGAACATTTCATGCATGCCCCCCGTGACAAACGAGATATTGGATGAGAGTATAAACTGCTGGAAGGGTGTTGTTTAATGGAATTTGATAACGCATGTCCTATGGGGAAAAAACCCTCCACATTTCGCGGCGTGTGTCCGTGGTCTTTCACGGACTCTGTAGGTGCAGAGAATAGTGTCAAACAGCAGTGTGTGTATATAGACTATCCTGTCTCAAAAGGCAGCGTGATGGTACTAGTTGACCGTACTACATGACGGTAATAGTTTTATTGCTGTGTTTACATGTCTGTACTGCACTTCAATAATGCCACTAAAATCGGCATACTCCACGTCTTCATCCGATTTCTGTTTAGTTCGATTATGACCTTAATTAAATTAAATTAATCAAAAATCGCTGTTTATATGGTACTCTTTGATGGTCAGCATCAATGCTTACAATTCACTTTGAATGGGTGACATCAGGCGTTTACGAACTGTATTGTGGATCCGTTGCTGCAGAAGGTTGGAAATTCTCAACAGCTGCGTCCCAAATGGCACACTATACACTTATGCACTATGTACTTATGCACACACTCGACAGCATAGTATATGTATGTAGTGTCATCCCAAATGGAAATTCAAACCATTTCCCTGATGATGTTTGACTGTTGCCAATTTAGTGAAATCAATGACTCAAGTACCAAATAATAGCTGCCGTGAGTATAACCGCATTCACCATCGGGAGGCACTATAGTCACTCTTGTAGGAGAATATTAGCAGTAGCCGACTGCGGACTTGTTTCATTGGCTGACGCTGCTATGATGATCGCGTCAGCCCTAACTTTACACACGCCCTCGGTCATGCATTGATGCTGAAGCCCCGTTTGAATGCACAGTTAATCAGATATTGTCTTAATCGTATTAAAATCGGATTATTGGTGTCCATGTAAATGTACTTTATTGACTGCCATTACAAAGCCAGGATATGTTTGTGTTTGTCTGAGACACCAAAGCTATACAGTTCACCTAGAATGGCTTCAGAGTGAGCATTTTCATTATTGGTTGAACTATACCTTTAACGGGTAATTCAGATTAAAATATTGGCTTTTAGAATAACTTGAAAACCTTTCAGGAGAAAGGCGTTTTTAAAAAATGATGCTACATGACTATGGGTTATGCTTTCCTATTTAAAACTTCATCATCCATAATGCATCAGGCTTAATGTAACTGTCCACAAGTGGAAACACAAAAATGGGTAAATTCAATTTGTAGTTTTTGCAAAAGCTCTAGAGATGTCAAACATCTGCGTTTAAATAATCTGGTGAATTTTTACTGAGCAATAAATAGGGATGTCCCTGTGTAAAACAGAGAAAACAAATAGTGTTCATTTACATCTGTTAACTGTAACAATACAAAACTGGTGGCAAATTTGTCAACTTTTAACCTACGTTTTTAATTTTCTAAAAACGTAAATCTTTTTATTAAAATTTTTCAATCAAATGCTATGAGTGAATCGAATAATCGACTGGTCGAATTAATCAAGACGCTAAACCGATAGTTAATTAATACTTCGATGAATGCATGAATCTTTTTTTTTTTTTGAATTGTAAAATTGGCTATGATACACTCAATAATGCTTTGAAGTTGATCTTTTTTTTGGGGGGACGTTTCACATACACAAAGCAAAAGTAAAGTCTATTAGAGTCTATTAGTCTATATAGATGTATGTATATATGCATGTATATATATATATATATATATATATA
Organism: Danio kyathit; assembly: GCA_903798195.1. NCBI lineage: Eukaryota > Metazoa > Chordata > Actinopteri > Cypriniformes > Danionidae > Danio > Danio kyathit. The sequence goes on from LR812525.1 coordinate 60,161,554, forward strand.
TATATATATATATATATATATATATATATATATATATATATATATATAATTTTTTTTCCTGCATTACTGGTTATGACTTACATATGTCATCGTATAATCCTGTATGTCAGTTATATGCTTCAATAAAAAATTATTATAATAAAAAAGTAGTGAATTGATTTAAAAGATTCACTTTACTGACATGAATCACACCACCTGAGAGGTGTGGGTTAAATTTAAAACCTGGATATTGAAAGATCTAGCAGCTGTCAGCTAGTGAAAGATCCCTCTGTTTTTGTAGAAGAAACAAATATCTGCCTCGACGGAAGAAAAGTAACTCTAAATTTAGTGAGTTTGGTAATGGGGGCTTCACCCAGGCCGGGGGGAAAATAAATAGCAGCGCGCGATACAAAGACGCCTTTTTTCCAGCGTGACGTTCAACCTTTACTGAAGCGTTTTTAGTCATTGGTTTATTTCTTTAAATAAAGAGACAACACTCAAAGGTGAAACAGTGCTTCAGTGTGTGTGTTAGATTCAAACCACTGACCGCTTTACATAACCTTTTTTTAAGCAACCTTGTCTAAATTGCAGATAACATACAGATGCTCAATTTATGTAACGTTAATCTTGATCTGTCGCTTCTGCGGTTCAGGAGATCAAGTGTGAGAATCTTAATGCTTTATGTAGAAGTACAGTATAAACAACATGTTGGGGTGTTCAGAAAAGTTGTCCAGGTGATCCTGCTCCATACAGTATTTTAATGCGGAAGTTGTAAACCATGCCGATGCAAACTTGAGCATTAAAAAAGGGCAGCTGTATTAAAACATCAGAAATCAAGCGAAAGGCACCTTCCTCCAATCAAAGAACTTGCATAAAATAAAAGTCAATAGTTTTCTTGTAATATACTGAGCAGAAAGTTTAAAAAACGCCTGAAGAAAATGTATGAATACTTACACCCATATCTAGGTCGGAAACCGTCTGTCTCGTCTGAAGTTGACATGTTTTCTAAGAAAAGTTAAGTAGTCCAATTTCGTTTACGCGTTCTCGATGTAGTTTTGTGTCTTTTAGGGCTTTTATTTAGACCTTGAGAAGGCACCTCTGGCCCCCTTTCTTACTTCTCTGCACAGTTTCAGACTTTTTTTCTTCTTCTTGAAAACCCACTGATGTCATGGGCGTGTTCCTTCCTAAATCCTGAAGTATGCGTTTCAGGAAACACCCATTTGAAGAACAGCGCTTCAAAACTTTTATATGGGACTGCAGCGCCCTCTAAAGTCACAGTCCGCCACAGCAACATATAGCAGTGAGTCTCCAGCAGAGGCCGCAGCAAACTGACGAGGACCGAAACGTAATGTTTCATTTGATAGTTGATGAATTGACAATTGAGGTGGCTCAGTGGTTAGCACTGACGCCTCACAGCAAGAAGGTCGCGGGTTCGAGTTGGCATTTCTGTGTGAGTTTCCTCCGGGTGCTCCAGTTTCCCCCACAGTCCAGAGACATGCGCTATAGGTGAATTGAATAAACTAAATTGGCTGTAGTGTATGAGTGTGTGAATGAGAGTGTATGGATGTTTCCCAGTACTGGGTTGCAGCTGCAAGGGCATCTGCTGTGTAAAATATACACTGGTTCATATCGCTTTGGCGACACCTGATGAATAAAGGCTATGACTATGCCAAAGGAAAATTAATTGATAAAATAATTCAATTACATTATATGTAATCAAAAAATATATAAATTACAACAGTATAATATAATTTCACTGCTGATTAAAAGTTTGGAAGCTGTAAGATTTGTTAATCAGGCCTAAAAGATTAATTTAAATTTAATAGTTTTCCGCTCAGGCTGAATTAACCCGATTAAACATCAGACATAAAATAAAAGCATTAATATTCTGGAATTTTATTTTCATTTTAAATAATTTAATTATTTACATATTTTATGTAAATATATTTTCAAAATGTTATTGTCACATGATCCTTCAGGAATTATATGCTGATGTGTTGGTCTTTTTTTTAACCAGTGTTGAAAACAGTGAATATAAACTCCTTATGAAAATGAACCAAGGTTTTACTATTATTTTGCATGGTATTTCTATTTGTAGGCGTCACGGTGGTGCAGTGGGTAGCACAATCACCTCACAGCAAGAAGGTCGCTGGTTTGAGCCCCGACTGGGTCAGCTGGCATTTCTGTGTGGAGTTTGCATGTTCTCTGCGTGTTCTTGTGGGTTTCCTCCAGGTGCTCCAGTTTCCCCCACAAGTCCAAAGACATGCGCTATAAATGAATTGAATAAGCTAAATTGGCCATATGAGTGTGAATGCAAGAGTGTATAGGTGTTTCCCAATTGCGGCTGGAAGGGCATCCGCTGCGTAAAACATATGCTGGATAAGTTGACGGTTCATTCCGCTGTGGCGACCCCTGATTAATAAAGGGACTAAGCCGAAAAGAAAATGAATGAATGAATTTCTGTTTGCTTTACTACACTGTGTAAAAAAAAAAATCCTGGTTGCCTTAAGCTGAATCTAATTAACCTTATGAATCCATTGAGCTCATATTAATGAACAGGCCTAACAATTATCTATATCTTTCTTTCTTTCGTTTCTTTCTTTCTTTTATTCTTTCTTTCTTTTATTCTTTCTTTCTTTCTTTCTTTCTTTTAATTTGGTTTGGTTAACTTTGCTGAGGAATGATTTTCTATTCTATTCTATTCTATTCTTCTTGCTCCTGTAGATACCTAATATATTCATGAGATCGAAAAGCAAAATTACCCATTGAACATGCAATAAACTGCTTCCAATCTAAGCGTCAGCAAAACAAATAGCCTTTCTTTTGCCCAATAGCTGACCCAATATAATGCCTTTAACCGAAGTCAGGGCGGGGCATGTCAGTTTATAAAGCAGTCATGTAAGCAGTTTACTAGTTGCTCTATCCTCCACAATTCAGCGTCCAGTAACCGACAGATAGCGGACTCTCTCGGCCATGACGAGCTCTGAGATGCTGACAACCGGACTCCTCGTAGCTGGACTCTTCACGGTCCTCTGCTCTGGACAAACTTCCCAAGAACTGACTTTTGATGACGCACAACTGTCACAGCAGGAAACAGAGAATCAGCTGGTGAGTTTTTACCGCGAGATAATAGCTTTGTTTGTTATTTATTAATTAGCGTTTATTATTTTTGTTGTTAGACACAGTTGAAGTCAGAATTTTTAGCCCTATTGAAATATTAGCATTAGCCTCCCTGTATATTTCTTCCCACAATTTCTGATTTTTTTTCAATACATTTCTAAACATAATAGTTTTAATAACTCTAATAACTTATTTCTTTTATCTTTATATAATACAGTACATAATATTTTACTAGATGTTTTATTCAAAAATACTTAACTGGCTTAACTGGTTATAGTTACAGTATGTTAAGTTATGTTAAGTAATTAGGCAAATCATTGTATAACGATGGTTTGTTCTGTAGACAATATTGAAAAAAAAATATTGCTTAAAGTGGCTAATAATATTGATATATTATTTTATTATTATTATTATTATTATTATTATTATTATTATTATTATTATTAAAAACTGTGTTTATTTTAGCCAAAATAAAACAAGTATAATTCGGTTAAACATCATTTGGGAAATATTTGAAAAAGGAAAAAATATTTACAGGAAAGATAATAATTTTGACTCCAACTGTATGTAGCAAGTTAAAGTGAATAGCCTTAAGTGTCAAACTTGTTCGTGTTTGTCCATGTTTATCATCTGGTTATAAATTACAAATTCATTAATTTTAGTCATAATTGTTTTTTGTGTAGGTTGAGGCTATGACAGCACTTTTGGAGAGATATCAGAGCCATTTGCCATCTTCAGAAAAACGAGCCATTCCACAGGTAAATGCTGCCATCAAATTGTCTCCTGTATTTTCTTCATATTACAGGTCATTTGTTTCAAAAGCAGGGGTTTTCAGTCATGTCATGTAAAAAGTGACCCCATCCTAAATGTAAAAGACATCTATACAGTTCTTTGGAACCAAATTTATACTGTAAAAATGAATATTACAAATGAGTATAAAATATTATTTTAAAAGTATTTAAAAAGTTTATTTCATTATTACTTTTTTTCACTCATTATCACTTATTTACACATTTCTTTACACATTTATCAATGCATTTTTTACAATTTATTTTAATGTAATTTGTACTTACAGTTTTTTTAGGATTTTAATTGTATTTTTGTAGTAATTATTGCAGTTTAAAAATCCCATTTTATTTATTTGGTGATTCCTTATACATTAATTTCTCATTATGCATATAATAAAATGTTTGATTGTTTACTTTAATCTTATTGCATTACCTAAATCATTTATTATTTTTTTTATTACATTATAATTTTTACTGCTTTTTAAAAAAATGTACGAACACCCTATCCACTCGTTTGTGGCCCTCAAGCCCCAAGATTGTTTTAAAAGTGTCATTAAATGGGCATGATTATGATCTTCATGAAACTGTCTCTCCCTCTCTCTTCAGTGTGCTTTGGGGTCTCGCTGCGCCATGAGACTGGGGTCACGCTTTGGAAAATTGTGTGAATGTGGCAGAGGATCAAACTGTAACTCATTTCTCTTAAAATGCATCTGAATTGAATCTGTAAAAAAGGCAGCTAATCCATAATCTTTTTCTTGAAGCTGTAAAGTAATGCACAAATGATGACCTGAAAGAGGCAGAGGCTGGAAATCTGTTTTCTGAATTACTTGTACAAGACAAGAGGATTATAACAAAGCATGACAAGCACAAATAAAGCATGTGTTTTTTAAAAATCTTTATGTATTTATTTTTTAAAGAGCTGTCATGTTATCAATAAACATTATTATTCCTCAGCACATCTCTGTTGTCATGATTTTTGCATCTCTAGATACACACAACCAAAAATGATCAAATAAAATAAACTAGTACTTACAAATTCTGCAGCATACATACAATTATCACATTAAATAATTTTAAATTAAATAAAAAATAACTCTTAATCAACTTTTTATAATTTTTTTGTGTGTAGCTGAATTTTAAATTGAGTATGGATTAAAACATGAATGATTTGCACTCCATAAAGACTTGAGAAATTATTATTATTATTATTATTATTATTATTATTATTATTATTATTATTATTATTATTACAGTATTACTAGTGGTTAAGTTAATTTGTCAAATGCATCACTATACTAAGACGACATAAAGTAAAATAAGGAGGGGGGGTACTTTTAGCACTGTATATACACTCAAAAAATATTTGTGTTGCTTGTTTAAACTACTTATTTAAAATTAGCTGAAAAAAACACAATTCTGGTGAATTTTTTGGGCAAATTTAATTGTTTTATGTTCATTCCACTTAAATTATTTTTTTCTTAATTTGTTCTGGGACAACATGAATGAATTGTGTGGAACCCTGCATTAAAAATGTGTAGGTGTTTCTCTTTAGACACAGTAATAGGAGTTTGGGGCTTCACAAATTGTCAAACCAAAAGCATGAGGGTCAATGTAATTCATATTCTCACTGTGATCTTGATTAGATGCAATTCCCCTATCACAAATCGACTTGCAGAAATATATGTAATAATGTAGTCTGCAGAAAATGAGACGTATAAAGTGCAAAATTGCAGAAGGGGAATCTCTGACTACAGATGCACATCAGATGCTTAAAGTCAATGAACTAGAAAATTACTAAAATAAAGATCTTGTCATTTCATTGCCCTTAGGAGGAATTGTGTCGCTATTCCTGAATGCTTTTATGCCAAGACAATAAAATAATGTTAGTTGTAGAATATTGCCTTTTCTTCAATATCTCAGTTCATGATGGCGTCCAGGCCATAATGTTTGTGTTTAGTCTCTCTTGATTACATTCATTCAGGGTAAAACCCAGGGGTTCAATTGTAAAGTTTCCCATTGATCTAGAGAAAGAACAATCCCTCAAGGTATAATAAACAGCATATCGTTGAAGGTTTGGCAAATATAAAATTCATTCATTTACCTCCCCTTTTTCCTTAAGTTAGACATTTTTTGATAAAAGTGTATTAAGTCAGCAGAGACAGACACTCACCGGCCACTTTATTAGGTACACCGTCCAGCTGCTCGTTAACGCAAATTTTTAAGCAGCCAATCACATAGCAGTAACTCAATGCATTTAGGCATGTAAACATGGTCAAGATGATCTGCTGCAGATCAAACCAAGCATCAGAATTGGGAAGAAAGGTGATTTAAGTGACTTTGAACGTGACAACTGCTGATCTAATGGTATTCGATTTCTGCTGCGACATTCAGATGGTAGGGTCCATGAATGCATGGATCCATCCTGCCTTGCATAAATGATTCAGGCTGGTGGTGGTGGTGTGATGGTGTGGGATATTTTCTTGGCACACTTTGGGCCTATTAGTACCAATTGAGCATCGTGTCATCGCCACATCCTACCTGAGTGTTGTTGCTGACCATGTCCATCCCTTTTTGACCACAGTGTACCCATCTTCTGAGGGCTACTTCCAGGAGGATAACCTGTCATGTCATAAAGCGCCAATCATCTCAGACTGGTTTCTTGAAAATGACAATGAGTTCACTGTACTCAAATGGCCTTCACAGTCACCAGATCTCAATCCAATAGAGCATCTTTGGCATGTGGTGGAAAGGGAGATTCACATCATGGATGTGCAGCCACCAAATCTGCAGCAACTGCGTGATGCTATCATGTCAATATGGACCAAAATCTCAGGAATATTTCCAGTTTCTTGTTGAATCTATGCCACGAAGGATTAAGGCAGTTCTGAAGGCAAAAAATGGGTCTAACCCGGTTCTAGTAAGGTATACCCAATAAAGTGGCCGGTGAGTGTAAGTGTAATACACCTTTATTTCTCAAGGTTGAAAGGCAATTTGAATGAATATCACTGTCCCTTTAAGATGGACCTAAGCTGTCACTTATCAAAATACTAATGCAGAAAATGATAGTGTTGAGAGCATGCTTGAATATGAAATAATGAATGTACTGGGGAAATGAGATCTGATTATGATGGTGATTGTAAAAATAATGTGAAAATTGTACCCTTCTCTCAGAAAAACACTCTTAGAAATAAAGGTTCAAATGTTGTAACTACCTTTTCAAAAGGTATACGTTTGTACCTAAAGGTTCAATATTGGTGCTTTAAGGTACATATTAGCACCTAAAGTGTACTTATATTATACCTAAAAAGTACATTGTATGTTATTTTAAAAGGTTCTACCCCTGTGATCTGCTATATTCAATTATTACCGTTTTTATTTATTATTAAAATATCAGAAAAGTTTCATACAGCAGTTAGAGACCCATCCATGTAAAATGACTGTAAAGTTATATGGAAAGATGTAATAATGATTGGTGAAACATTAATGGATTTAAAAATTCTGTGAATGGATATAATCAGATACAGCAATTGTGGAACAGTACCTGCAGAAAAAAAAAAAGTTTGTAAAAAGAATCAGATGGATATAGCTTACTTTCATTTGAACCTTATACATTCCGGGTTTATGAATGTTTAAAGATTATGAGCTATTCTTCAGTGTTGTGTGTTTTCATTTACACATTACATTCTTACATTTAGCAGTGTGATGTATATAAGGTGTCACAACAAGACTGCAAAGGGAATGTTTCCCTTGAGAAAGAGCACTGGTCAATACATTGGTAGTTGAGAGCACGACTTTCTGGGCCATTTCTGGAAATTGCTCAGTTTACTGTCCCCTGGTGATACATTGGTGCATTATTTATGTCCTGTGTTGTACACATGCACTCTGGCACTTTGATGACCCATAAACAAATGTTTAACCTGTTAGTCATGAGGACACACTGAATTATTCATTTGCCCAGTGTTTCACCACACAATATTATGCTTTAAAGTAGACGGAAATCTGGATATACCTATAGGCATAGTTAAATAGTAAGAGTTCAGTACATGTAAATGACATATTATTAGCCTCAAACTCTCAGGGCGAACAACAGAAAAAGAACACTTGCACACAACAGGACAGGACAGACTGGACTGGACAAAGTGATTGAGGTTATTAGATTAGTAAACAGCAACAGCTTGTGCCTTATGACTACACAGAATACTGTATAATAAACTGGCAACAAGAAAAACAAGGTAACTTATCCAGCCAACTTATCCAGCATATGTTTCACTCAGCGGATGCCCTTTCAGCCGCAACCCAACACTGGGAAACACCCATACACACTCTTTTACACACATACACTACGGCCAATTTAATTTATTTAATTCACCTATTTTCCCAGTGATGGGTTGCGGCTGGAAGAGCATCCGCTGCATACAACATGTGCTGGATAAGTTGGTGGTTCATTCCGCTGTGGCGACCCTGGATTAATAAAGGGACTAAGCTGAAAAGAAAATGAATGAATGAATAATTCACCTATAGTGCATGTGTTTGGACTGGGGGAAACCGAAGCACCCAGAGGAAATTTAACCTACACCAACACGGGGAGAACATGCAAACTCCACATAGAAATGCCAACTGACCCAGCCGGGGGTCGAACCAGCGAAATTCTTGCTGTAAGGCGACAGTGCTAACCACTGAGCCACCATGTCACCCATTACAGTTTTTCTCAGTCGCTTTGGTGCATTTCTCACAACACTATTTACATTTGCACAACAGTTAATGCATTTCTCAAAACAATTAGTGCAAACTGCAAAACCTAGTGGATAACCTGCAAAAGCGTGTCACTTGCTCAAAATGGAGAGCTCACTCCTCAAAAGCAAGTATTCATGTCAATGAAAGTGTCAGTGTCATCAAAATGAAAAGTCCTGTCACCATTGTTTATGAACAAGATAGTCAAATGGCTTAGTCATGTTTTCATCATGACACTTTACTCTGTACATTTTTTCCAATGTAAAAAAGTCAGATTTTGGTGACACTTGCTGAAAATGCTCCAGACAGCACTATATACTATTAGCACAGCCATTTGAAAACTACAGTAAAGTTAGACATCACTGCATTTAGTGAGTGTCTGAGTACAAGACACTGAATATAAATGTTTCACATTTTTACTGCATTTGCTCTTTACAATTCTAATTTATTCACAGCATTGTGCAAAAGAATAAATACACCCTTTTTTACAACAAACAAACTTCCTTTGGGTAGAGCTGTGCACAACTGTAAACAATATTGCAGTACAGATTGGAACTGAACCTACAACATACACAGATCTGTAAATCATTCATCAAATTGTTCAATTTAGAGGACATTTTCAGTGAAAAAAAAGATTTAAAGTTTCTAAATAAAATGAGCTTGACAGATTTTGACAACTAGTTCAACATTTTTGTATGTAATGACTCAAGTAATGAAATGAGGACTATTAGTTTTATATGGAATGACTATTCAGCAGACGCAAGTTTAGTTAATTTTGACTGACATGACATAAGCAATTGATAATGTTACAAACAGCAGAGAGTTGTATGAAAGCAATTGATGCATGTCCAAAAGCATTTGCAATTTGCTGGAAAGAATGAGAAACCGCTACTATGATGTGCACAAATGACTAATTGTTTTGAGAAATGCATTAACTGTTGTGCAAATGTAAAAAGTGTTGTGAGAAATGCACCAAAGCGACTGAGAAAAACTGTAATAAACCATTCAAATACATCTTTTGTTTCAGGAGGAAAGTTACTGTGTATGCTTCACTGTTTTGAGTGAGGATTATTTATAAATTACTTATTAAGGGAGGATTATTTATTGTAAATCCCTTATAAATGACACTTTAAGGCTGTTATATTCTTAACAGAAAAAAGAAATGACAATTGAACAACAGTGATTCAGCACAAACAAATATTTATTTCGAGACACAAAAATAAAACAGTACAACTGCATGAAATGAAGAATACACCTTTTCAATCTTATCTTACAATAAAATGAATGTGCAGTTTACACACTGCTGAATGTCAAAATACATGTTCTGTACATACTACAAACTTGATAAAACAGCAGCAATAGCCTATAATTAGAATATAACAATATGACAAAACCTTTCAGTGTTATTCAGCGATAAATGGCAGATGTAAATATAACAAAAATAAAATATAAACATACAAAAGTTAAGTCAACTTGAGAATCAAAGTTTCTATAATTTATATCCTCAAAAGATAGCGTGCAGGGACCCAAATCCTTTACAGAATTATTATTATTATTATTGTTATTATTATTATTGTGTTTGTTCTAGTGCTTTACGGAAATCGCGCACTTGACCTTTTGAATATGGCGCCGGCGCGGTGGCGTTGCTGTGGTAACCATAGTCCGTGGCATTCTGAAAAAGAATGTGTTCTAAAAACGTCCGATGACGGAGAGAAACTGCAGTAGCCTACTACTTTTTTTTTTACTACTACTATTTACTGTGTTTACTGTTTTGTTGTTACTTTTTATGTAAACTTTAGAACTGCTTTGGCAATACATTTGTAACATTTGTCATGCCAATAAAGCAATTATTGAATTGAATTGAATTGAACTGCAGTAAGTGTCTGGCCGTCGCTATCATTAGCGGTAAGTAAAGATCTGTCTAAAAGTATCATTTTAACATATTATGTATGGTTGTTTCGACATGCTTTTGATGAAGGACACCAAAGATTTTAGTATTTCTCTCGGTCATGTCGTTTCACATTATTATTATAGTTTTTACACGTATTTATTCGGTTACACTGTATATTGTAACATTACTGAATGGTGGTTGGAATTGGAGATTGCTATATTGTAGACTTGTTAATTTTACCATTTTGAATATATGTTTTTATTCTAGTTTGTGTATTGCTATTTTCTTTAGTCGCCTATTTATAATCATAGAATGCCATTTGTCAGGTTGGTAGACTAATAGATACAATATTTTTGTTTGTTTGTATGCTTCACTTGTATATTGGTATCTTGTTTAACTTCTTGAATATTGCTTTCTTGTTTGCTTATTTGCTATATCGTCAGATAAATTGATCTGTTATAATGTATTTGTATGCTGTCAGCTTTAACACATATTACTGTAAGTCTATTGGTGGATAGATTGTCTGGCTGTTGTATTATTTATTTGTAATTTGTGTTGTCGGCTTGTTCATTTGTAGCTTTTTATTGTTATTTATTGTATTTACAGTTTTACTATTTATTGTAACACATTCTAAGTTTTTAGATTGTCATCTTATAGAGTATTTATTTATACCTGTGGAATATTATTTGTTAGTGTTAGAACAGAACCAGACTGGAGACAATGGTAGATGAAACTTCAAATGAATGGTATTAAGATGAATTATTGACTTGATATTTTTCTGTTGTATTTTGCAGATTGGAATGGACCACATGGGAAAAAAAAGGGAATCACACAGCTCAGCAATGACTGGAAATTAATGGTCAGGAATTAATTTTTTTTTTTAAATTCAAGACGAAGCGGGTGGTGGTTGGTATAGATAGTTAGATAGGCCTTGTCTGTGTCAGGTTTTTCTTTTTCAGGTAATGGAGACAGAGCAGGCAGAAGAGGAAGGCTCACAGAATCATTGATGGATATTTATCTGAAACAGAAGGGGGGGGGGGGGGGCTCTGTTGGTTCTGTTTTTGTCTTTTGCAGGTTGGAGAAGAGCAGAAGGAGACTCACAAGGGGAATGGTGGAGATATACTTGAAGTCCTGGAGCTCAGCAAACAGGTGGAACTGCTTGAACAGATTAAACAATGGAGTTAGTTTCCAAAGAAATGTACTGTGATTAATTAAAGGCTTGATATCTTTCTCTTTTGCAGATTTGCATGGAGCATGTGGAGAAACAGGGAAACACACCTCAGTAATGACAAGTACTGTACATTTAAAATTTTATTGTGGCGAGGGGCTGAGGATGACATTTAACTATCTTTAAATAAAAATCAGACCGACTACGTCACCCTGGGAGTTACCCAGGGAAATAACTCAATTAGAAAAGGCACATAAGTTCACTTCCCTCAAAAAGGTGAAGAGACGTGGGTAATTACAAAAGTACAAAATGTTTATTTCAATAAAATGTAAATATTTTTAAAAACACATCAAAAACTCCCTCTTCACAACAATAAATAAAACAAAATAATCAATTAGAAAAAAATTATAACAAAAAAAACCCCTACAAAATCAAAACAACAACAGGACTGAGGTTCCCAGTGTCTGGATACAAATAGACTGACTTTACCCCAGCACACGCTCACACCACAATGCACTCGAATCACACTATCAAGCACTACAGCACACGGTAAAGAAGCACCACCAGAAAAAAAAGCAGTCATCCACAGTGGAAAGCCTCAGTTCCTGAAATAAATCAAAAATACATAAATACACTGAAAAAATAACTTAAATGCACAGTTAGTACAATCCAACATCAATAAGTGGGTCAATCAGGTGAACAATGTACTTTCTATGATCTGGTTGAGAGACACCTACAGCTTCTCACATACAAACACACTCTGGATCCAGATACCAACATAATTGACGATAATAAAAAACAAACCCACAAAAGAAGATCTAAACTGAAACAAAAAAAGAATAAGTGCATAAATTGAAAACAAAAAGAAAAATCAATATCAGAAAAAGCATCATGCATCTACCTGTAGCCGCAAAGACGCACACTAAACAAAGACATGTCGGACGTGACGCATCCCAAGCAACAACCAATCAGGCTTTAAAAAGGTGGTGCTACCTGCTGATTGGATGATGCCAATGTCAATCAGGTCACACCGCATCGTCACAATATACTTTAATTTTTACATACTAAGTAATAGTCAGGTATTTCTTTCAGATAGATACAGTTGAAGTCAGAATTATTAGCCTCGCTTTGCAGTTTTTTTCTTTTTAAAATATTTTCCAAATGATGTTTAACAGAGCAAAATTAATAGCCCCTTTAAGCTATAGTTTTTTTTGAATGTCAACAAAACAAACCATCGTTAAACAATATCTGCCTAGTTAACCTAATTAACCTAGTTAAGCCTTTAAATGTCACTTTAAGCTGTATAGAAGTGTCTTGAAAAATATCTAGTAAAATATTTTTTACTGTCATCATAACAAAGATAAAATAAATCAGTTATTAGAAATTAGTTATTAAAACTATTATGTTCAGAAATGTGTTGAAAAAATCTGCTCTCCGTTAAAGAGAAATTGGGGAAAAAAACAAAAAGTGGGGCTATTAATTCTGACTTCAATTGTAGATCTCATTTTAAGGAATCGAATCTTGAAGATGAACACGAACACAGTTCTTACAAAATTAAAACAAAGATTTATTGAGCTACACTACGGCACATGAAACTAACTACGTAATAAACAAACAACAAATAAACGCAAACACACATTCACACATACACACAGAGGCAGTTCAGAGGATGCAAAATTAGTTGACAACCGTCCCAAATTAATTCTAGTACTTCTTATTAGATTTTAAAGTCACATCTGAGAAATCACAAAAGCAGAGATTTGGCTTATCTTTAACTGCTTAAGATCAATTTTGGGCTGCACAGTGGCACGGTGGGTAGCACGTTCGCCTCACAGCAAGAAAGTCGCTGGTTCGAGCCTCAGCTGGGCCAGTTGGTGTTTCTGTGTGGAGTTTGCATGCTCTCCCCGTGTTTGTGTGGGTTTCCTCCGGGTACTCCGGGTTCCCCCACAAGTCCAAAAACATGCGGTACAGGTGAATTGGATAAGCTAAATTGTCCGTAGTGTATGTGTGTGAATGAGTGTGTCTGGATGTTTTCCAGTGATAGGTTGCAGCTGAAAGGGCATCCGCTGTGTAGAACATATGCTGGATAAGTTGGCGGTTCATTTCGCTGTGGCGACCCCAGATTAATAAAGGGACTAAGCCGAAAAGAAAATGAATGAATTAATGAAGATCAGTTTTGCACCAGATCAGCAAGAGACAACATTGGTTTGTGTTACTTGCACTTTTGCTGTAAGGCTTGAGTTTCCCTCGCCTGGCCTCGGGAAAGCACGGCGTTCCTGATTGGTTGGCGACTCGCTTCAGTGACATCTATGGGATTCACTCGCTCGTGAGTGGAGGTTGTCCTGGGTTACTCGGTGTAACGCTGAGAGTCGGTCTATGGAAGTTCTTGCAGTTTCAGCGGTCCCGAAACTTTAAGAGGTTGCATGGAAATTTGTGGTGACCGCAGTGTCCGAGAAGGGAGAAAGGGGGCAGAGAGCACAGCTAGCACGAGAAAGTTAATGCAAAAAGCAAGGTTTCACTGTTGCATTATGTTTTTAAGTGATCTGGTTTGGTCCATCCCACTGGGACTGTCTTCCAATGAGTGGTTGCCATGAAGGGCGGGGCCCTTAAATCCAGAGATCCTTTGTCTCTACGAAAGTGTGGATCTGGCAGGATGTCCCATATGATGAGCACATGACCCAGGAGTCATGGAAAAGAGTGTCATGAGGCAGTTAGTTAGGTTTCCTGTTGAAAATCCTGTAAAGCACAATTGTTAGGTGATTAAATCATTTACCAACATTGGTACAGGGTCCCCCAAACATCTGCGGCCAAAGTATTGGTCAAAATAGTCAGATCAATTGGCTCTTTATTATCATGATGGTATAAGCCCTCGAGCCAGTTCTAAATGACTGAGATAATGTGGTGCCAAGACTTCAGATTCAGACTGGTTTTGCGTTCTGCAATATACCAGTGAGTTCTAACAGTGGAGAACACTAAATACAGAACAATGGAGAAGATTTTGTTTATTGCTGAAGAACAGCCAGCAAGTAGAGCTCTGTTAGGCTTGTTTTTGTCTTTTGCAGATTAGGCTGGGGCATGTGGAGAAATTGGAATCACACCTCAGCAATGACTGAAAACTGATGGTCAAATTAGGTATTTCCTGGATGGATGGATGGATGGATGGATGGATGGCTAGATAAATAGATGTCCTTCCAAGAGGAAGGGGGTGGTGGTGGGCTTAGATAGTTAGTTAGATGTCTGTAGCAGGTGCTTCTTTTCCAAGTAATGGACACACAAAAGGCAGAAGAAGAAAACTCATAAGAGCATCAGCGAATAGTTTTATCTGAAGAACACTAGAGAACACTTTGTTTATTGCTGGAGTTCAGCCAGCATGTAGAGCTGTGTTAGTCTTGTTTTTGTCTTTTGCAAATTAGGCTGGGGCATGTGGAGAAATGGGAATCACACCTCAGCAATGACTAGAAACTGATGGTCTCGTTTGGTATTTCCTGGACTGATGGATGGATGGATGAATAGATGCCTTTCTAAGAGTAAGGAGGTGGAACTGGGTTTACATTGTTAGTTAGATGTCTTGTTTGTGGCAGGTGTTTCTTTTTCAAGTAATTGACTCACAACAGGCAGAAGAAGGAGACACAAAAGAGCATCAGTGGAGATTTATCTAAAGAAAACTGGAAAACACTTTGTTTATTGCTGGAGATCAGCTAGCAAGTAGAGCTTTGATTAAGTTGTGGCATGTGTAGAAATGGGAAACTAGCTGCACTGCTAGTTATTCTGCTTTCTACATATTTAAATTTTAAAATAAGAGAAGAGAAAATTACTCTTTTATTGAAAATGTGGTTACCGCTGACCCGAAGGCCAGCAGTGAGATGTTTTTCATTGTTGATGTTAATCCCTGGCCCTCCACCGGGAAAAGAGCAGCTCCCCTCTTCTCCGCGTGGCTTGTCTCAGGGATGCTTTCTATTAACAAAATTAACATCGCCCTGAGGCAGGGGCGTCTCCAGCCTGTGGGGGGCTTGGCTTTGATGCTTAGCCAGTCGAGCGGGTTGCAGAGGCGGTGCAGGTCTTGGTGCCACAGTTGGGCGCCCTTGGCAGTGGGGGGGGTCTAGATGAGGCAGTGGGGAGAGCAGTTTTCCGAGCTCGCTGATGGATCACCTCACCTATCACACTTCACTGCCAAGAACTCCTGGGCAAAGTCCACAACGATATCGCAGAATAGGCCTGTCAGAAATATGGGCGCATTAAGAAAGCAAGATTTGTTAACATTGCGCGTATCAGACAGGTTAAGCCAGAATTGTACCTGGACCACTAGTGTGGCCATCGTTCTCCCCAGGGCACGAGCACCTGACTTGGTGGTCATGAGAGTATAATCGATGGCTGTGCAAAGCTCATGCATTAAGCCTGGAGACGAACCACCCATGTACAGCTCAGCCAGCTTCTGCACCTCGTAGCGCTGATAGGTGGCTATAGCATGCAGAGGCGGCCTGACCCACAGCCGTGAGAGACTCAGATAACCTACATGCCTTGGACGGGAGTCTAGGCTGACCTCTCCAGGTGGCAGCACCTTGCAAGCAAAGATTGACCGAAATATTGCGCTCCACCTGGGGAATCAATTCGTACCCCCCGGCTGCATCCAGCATGGTGAGGGTGGGAGCGCATGAGGAACGGGCAGAAAAAGGTCACAATGAGGGCATAAACTGTCTGCGAGCACTGCCTCAACATGCTGAACCCCAGACATGTGACACAATACTCATGCCCGTCATCCAGGGAGAGGAAACCACCGCACCCAGAAGCACACAGTTGGAATGAAAAATATGTGTTGCTCTTTTAGCCACTAGTGAAATGTCCAGGGGACGGGAAGTAGACCCAGTTCAGCTGCCACTGTATGCGTCGTCACCTGGACTGGATGGAATAATGCTTTCTTTCTGGAAGACAGCTTAACAAAAGGTTCTCCTCAGTCTCTCATGAGGCTCCGAAGCAAAAAGTCTAACGGCTCGCTCCCCATGTGGTGGTTATATACTCTACTAATGATTAATCACCAGCACCTGCGGAGCTGAGCTCTGCCACTCATAGGCATTCCTTGGCCCATTTTCTTACACTTCAGCAGAGGTGTAAAGAGTACCTGAAAACCATACTTGAGTAAAAGTACAGATACCTTACTGTAGAATTTACTCCATTACAAGTTACAAGTCACCAATTCAAAAAAGAGTTGAGTAAAAGTATTAAAGTATCCGATTTTAAAAGAACTTAAGTATTTTACTCATGCTGAATGTAATAAAACACAAACTCACAGCTAAATGCACTTGATGCAAAATGTATAATTTTAGTGATACATTTATTCACATTGCACAAAAAATAAAATAAGCTAAAATATAGTCATGTCGCAGTGGTTTTTGCCATATCAGTAATTGTTTTCATTTTTGGTAACATTATACTTACAATACCATTGTAAAGTCAGACATAATTTGACTAAATTCACATTAAATAGACTCTTACCTCAATATGTATTTTTTAAATTTGAAGATAAATTCTTGAAAGCACTTATTTTCGTGGTTCGTGGCAAACAAAGTAGACACTGCATCCTGTAAGAGCCATTCTGTATATCGGCAAATGAAAACATTTCTTTCAGATAAGGCCATGGATGATCATCAGTGCTGGCACTGCTTGATGTGCCGGCTTCAGCTTCATCACTGGCTGCAGCCATGTCGCTAATTAAACATCTAATAACAAGCTGCTAATTCACATTTACGTGATTTGGCCCATAAATAGCATACAGTACCTTCAGCACCCTGCAGATGGCGATATCGCCTCATCCGCCCAACAAATTAGCCGTGGTTGATAAAGATGCCGACTTGTCGCGCACAATCACAATGTAATGAGTAACGGTAAGCATCTGTTCAAATGTAGTGGAGTAAAAAGTACATATATTCAATCAAAAATGTAGTCAAGTAGAGAGTAAAAGTTGCTTATATTTTTGATACTCAGTACAAGTACAAAGTAGCCAAAAAAATACTTAAGTAAAGTAACAAAGTCCATTTACTCAAGTACTTTACACCACTGCACTTCAGAGTGATTGGTCATCTAGCGAACTCCCAAAGTGTCGCTAGACACGCGTCATAGTTCCCATTGAAGGGGAACAGCTTGTGCATTGATGGAGCTCAGCAAGCCTGTAGAGCTCTGTTAGTCCTGTCTTTGTCTTTTACAGACTGGAGTGCAGCATGTGGAGAAAAATAGGAATCACACACCTCAGCAATTACTGGAAACTGATGATCAAGAATATCTTTCAAAGGCAGATGAATTGGTGCGGACGTCGGATGTCCTTCCAAGAGGAAGGGTGTGGTGGTGGGCATAGATTGTTAGATAGATGTCTTCTCTGTGCCAGTTATTTAAATTGTAGATAATGGAACTACAAAAGGCAGAAGAAGCCGACTCACAAGAGCATTGTTGAAAATGTATGTGAAAACTGCTGAAGAACAGCTTGTGCATTGCTGGAGCTCAGCCAGCAGGTAGGGCTCTGTTGGCGTTGTCTTTGTCTTTTGCAGATTAGAATGAAGCAGAAGAAGGAGACTCACCAGGGGCGTCACTAAATCCACTTTACTTGTGTGTGGTTGAGGGGGGCCCGTGCCCCAGTAGAGCTTTATGTCTAGCAACACCCCTGATCAGAGCAGAGTTTATTAATAATCACTAACCTTTTAAACATGGTCAAAATCAACCAAATCATATTAGTGGCAATTTGTAGGGTTGGAAATGGAACTTTTTATGGATTTTTTCCTCTTACCTAAGACATTCTTTCTCTTTAGATATCAGAAAAGAATTTATCAAATCTTAAAAATGCATTCTATGGCCCCTTTAATATTAAATTTGCTGCACTTGCTATGAAGCTGTTCTGTATCCATTTCTGTTCTGTGTCTTTCTCTTTTTTATTTCAGGACCTGACATTAATATATGGTTTCAATATATTTAAATATGTTTAAATCATTGATCAATATATATGAATTCACAGCACATATTAAGAAAAAATGATTCTCTGTACTTAGAAATAGCATTTTTATCAATTTATTACATTATTTACAGTTTGAGTGTATGAAATATGAATGTACGTAAACAATGAGGCCTGCAATTTGATTAAATCTGACATGCTAATTATGTTGTTGTAACTATAATGACTTGGGATGCTTATTTGCATAGTTGTGTTTCATAACATTTCTGGCAATCTGATTAAAGGCTCAGAGCAATACAGTTAATGCCTTTGGAGAGGCACGTTTGCAATGTAGTCTAGAAGAATAAAAATATTCTGCAATTTGTTCATCAGTTTTTATTATGACAGGAGCTTTAGTGTTGGAAAATATGTCTTTAATATTACTAAACTACCTGTTAGTTGGAAGGGGATTTTAGCAAGGCCTCAGCACCAATATTTCTATGACTGCACAATTTCTAACACGCATTTGAACAGGCTGTTTAATACAACATGAGGACAATCCATCATGAACAAAGGAACTGCATAAACATTTTTTAATTCCTTGGTTATTTTTGTCTTGTTGCCACATAAAACTAACTCAAGGTTTCCAATGAATTGCATCAGCTGAGAAATGGGAGACCAAAGCAAAAGGGGACAAACTACAGAGAGTAAAATATTAACATATAGTTTCACTTTAAATTGGAGATCAAATTTAGAAATCAACCTACAATTTCCTAAATTTAGAGGTCACTTTAATCTGCCACTTGGTGGTACATTCCTTAATTATCTGATAAACATTATTTAAAGGAGACCTGTTATGCCCCTTTTTACAATATGTAAGTCCCTGATGTGCCTATGTGTGTATGTGAAGTTTCAAAAGAGCCCATAAATAATGTTTTATGACTCTTGGAAACTGCCCTTTTTAGGCTTAGATCCAAATGATGACATTTTGGTGACTGTCGCTTTAAATTCAAATGGTATTTCGCTCCATTTGAAAATAGGGCAGAGCTAAAAATGCCTCTGCATTATCATAACAGCAGATTCACTGTTTTTCATTCATTCATTCATTCATTCATTCATTCATTCATTCATTCATTGCTTTGGATTAATCCCTTTATTCATGAGGGGTCACCACTGCAGAATGAACCACCAACTTGTCCAGCATATGTTTTACCCAGCAGATGCCCTTACAGCTGCAACCCAGTACTAAGGAACATCAATACACTGTCATTCACACACACTTACTATGGCTAATTTAGTTTATTTAATTCACCTACTGTATAGCGCTTGTCTTTGGACTGGTGGGGGAAACCGGAGCACCAGGAGGAAACCCACACCAACACGAGGAGAACATGCAAATTCCACACTGAAATACAGACCCAGCTGGGACTTGAAACAGCAACCTTCTTGCTGTGACGCAACAGTGCTAACCACTGAGCCACCGTGTCGCCCCTTCACTGTTTTTATGAAGTGCAGTGGCGGTTCTAGTTTAAATGACACCCTGGGTGAACCACCCCATGGATGCCCTTCCAGCAATTCCCAACTGGCCAATATACTGCCCAATATTAATATTAATATACAATTATTATTCTAAATAAATAACAGAAATCAATCCTAAATGTAACTGGAAAACAATGTAAAGAAAGACACAACTGGAGTGATATGCAAAGATCACTTAAGAAATCTTTTGCATGAATATTAATGACAATTCTATAGAATACAAAAAAAATACATATATTTTATGGAATTATCTGTCTTTGACCCGACTCATGGCTGAGGAAGTCTTACCTCCCTGACTCATTATCCCTCCTTTCTGCTTCATAGCCATGCTTAGTCAAAATAAGATCATCATCATATAAATTTTAGTTTTGTCAACTTGCAAAACTTGCTGCGTGCCTCTGCATAAAAGTTACACCACCCTTACAAAAAATAACTGCAGTAAACTGAAGTAAAACTGCAGTACAACAGCTGTATATAGAAGTATAACTGCAGTAAAATTAAGTACAATTGCAAAACTGCAATACAATAAAGTATAAACACAGTTCAGATACAGTACAATACAGTTTAACAGCAGTATAAGTTGCAGTAAACTGGAGTAAAACCAAATAAACTCTGTATTTACTGCACTTGTGCTGCTGTAGTCTAATATGCCAATGGTGTGGTAAAAACTGTACTGCACTTGTGTTCCAAGGGGTTTCTTCTTCAACATCTTCCAAGAATATATATATATATATATATATATATATATATATATATATATATATATATATATATATATATATATATATATATATATATATTTATATATATATTTATTTATTTTTTTTAGGGATGTTTTTTGGATTCAAGTAATTTTCTAATTAGAATTTTAAAAGTTTATTTGCAAAAATGACTAATAAAAATAACTGCAGTGAACTGAACAGTACAGCAGCAACTATAATGCAATAAAGTTAATCAGCAGCACAATCTGCAGTACAACTGAAGTAACATTAATTAAACTGAGAGGACCCTTACAAAAATTACTGCTGTTTTTTAAAGGAATGCTGGTGTGGGCGGATTAAGGGCCGTATGAAAAACGGGCTTTAATTTGGAAACATGAAATATGGAATGAACTCTCCTGTACGCGGGAGGAAGTTTGAGGTGGACTGCCACTGGACTAAAAATTTTAGTGACAGTAAATGGGCCAATAAATTTAGGTGCTAGTTTATTACAGACGGAACGGAGAGGAATATTCTTGGATGAAAGCCACACTTTTTGACCGACGACGTAAATGGGAGGTTTAGACCGGTGGCGATCAGCTTTAGCCTTAGTGCACGCACCCACTTGGAGAAGGGGCTGTCTGGCCCTCTTCCAAGTGCGACGGCACCTCTGGATAAAGGCGTGAGCGGAGGGGACCGCGACTTTGGATTCCAAACTGGAAAAAAACGGTGGCTGGTAACCTAAACTACACTCAAACGGCGAAAGGCCCGTAGCTGACACAGGTAAAGAGTTATGCGCGTACTCGACCCATGAAAACTGCTGACTCCAAGAGGAGGGATTCTGAGAAACCAAACATCTTAACATACGTTCAAGATCCTGGTTGGCTCTCTCTGTTTGACCGTTACTCTGAGGGTGAAAACCAGAAGAAAGACTAACAGTGGCCCCCAATAAATGACAAAATTCACTCCAAAATTTAGAGGTAAACTGAGGTCCTCTGTCAGAAACCACGTCTGTCGGGAGGCCATGTATACGAAAAACGTGATCAATGACAGCAACCGCTGTCTCTGGCTGAGGGTAATTTGGGCAGAGGAATAAAACGAGTAGCCTTCGAAAACCTGTCCACCACGGTCAAAACAACCGTATTGCCACCGGATGGCGGGAGTCCCGTGACAAAATCTAGCGATGTGTGTGACCAGGGTCTCGAAGGGACTGACAGCGGTTGAAGAAGCGCCGGTGGAGGGCGATTGGAAGTCTTAGAAACTGCACAAACAGAGCAAGCCAAAACAAAATCCCGTATATCACGAGCCATAGCTGGCCACCAGAATTGTTGTTTAACAAGAAATAAAGTGCGGCTCACCCCCGGATGACAAGCCACTTTGGAAGAGTATTCCCATTGAATAACGTCAGACCGAATCTGCTCTGGCACAAACAAATGACTGGGTGGGCATCCGGGCGGAGGCGTTACCCCATCTAAGGCAGAGCGAACCTTAGACTTGATCATGTTATAGCAGAAATAAAATTATTCTGTGGAACGATGGGTTCGAGGGACGAATTGCGATTTGGTGTTCTTAGAACCTGGTTGATATGAAATAGTAAAATCAAAATGTCCGAAAAATAATGCCCAACGAGCCTGCCTAGAACTCAAACGTTTGGCGGATTTGATGTACTCAAGGTTCTTGTGATCGGTCCAAACAATAAAAGGAACCCCCGAACCTTCTAACCAATTATGCCACTCTTCCAACGCGAGCTTGACTGCCAGCAGCTTCCTATTACCAATGTCATAATTCTGTTCAGCGGTGGATAATCGATGAGAAAAAAAAGCGCAGGGGTGCATCTTGCCATCCGAAGAGGAACACTGTGACAGGACGGCACCCACCCCAACCCCTGACGCGTCAACCTTTACCACAAACTGCCGAGATGGATCGGGGGCTACGAGAATAGGTGCGGAGACAAAACGGGACTTCAATTTGGTGAACGCATCCAGCGCTGCGTTCACCTGAACAGAGTTTTGGGAGAGATTAAGGCAGTCAGAGGCGCGGCGAGCTGTCTGAAATTGCAAATAAAATGCCGGTAAAAATTGGCAAAGCCCAGAAACCTCTGCAGGGCCTTGCAGGAGTCTGGGGTTGGCCAATTCACCACAGCCTGAATCTTCTCTGGATCCATGCGAACCCCCTCAGCTGACACTATGTGCCCCAAAAAAGGAACCGACTGTGCATGAAAAACGAATTTCTCCGCCTTGACATAAAGCCCATTCTCTAGCAGCCTCTGAAGCACTCATCTGACGTGTTGCACATGTCCCTGGAGAGAACGAGAAAATATCAAAATGTCATCCAGGTAGACATAAATGAACTGATCTATCATATCTCGCAACACATCATTAACGAGTGCCTGGAAAACTGCGGGGGCGATGGAAAGCCCGAAGGGTAGGACACAATATTCAAAATGCCCCCTTGGGGTATTAAAAGCCGTTTTCCATTCATGCTCAGCTCTTATGCGGACCAAATGATAAGCGTTGCGGAGATCTAATTTCATGAAGAAGGACACCCCCTGCAAACCCTAAAAGGCCGATGACATCAACGGCAAGGGATAAGTATTCCTTACCGTAATCTCATTCAGCCCTTGATAGTCAATACATGGACGAAGTGAACCATCCTTCTTCTTCACGAAAAAAAACCACGTCCCCGCCGGTGAAGAAGAGGGACGAATGATCTTAGCTGCTAGAGAATCAGAAATATATTTTTCCATGGCCTCCCTCTCAGAAACAGAAAGTGAGTATAATTTGCGCTTAGGCGGAGACGTACCTGGCAATGAGTCTATAGCACAGTCATAGGGACGATGAGGAGGAAGAGAAGCAGCTCGAGACTTACTGAAAACTCTCTTCAGGTCAAGGTACTCACTGGGCACGTTTGACAGGTCCACGCGCTCCTCCTGAAACACAGAACCAGACACAGCAGAACGAGCGGACAAAAGACAAGATACATGACACTGATCACTCCAAGATATAATAGTATTTTGGCCCCAAACAATATGGTTGGTCTGTAAAGGACCAACCACGGATGTCCAAGAACAACAGGCATATTAGAAGTGTCTGTCAGAAAAAAAGATATTAGTTCGGAATGATTTCCGGATGTAATCAATCTGACGGGAACAGTAGAGTGAGTAATAGAGGGAAAGGAAAGCCCACAGAGGGCGTGCACGGCAATGGGCTGCGTCAGAGGAATTACTGGAAGTTTTAAATTAAAAGCAAAACTAGTGTCAATAAAATTTCCCTCTGCCCTTGAATCCACCAGTGCTTGACAATTTAGTGTCTCATCAGCCCAACCCAAAGTAACAGGAAGTAAAGTGACAGCTTCAGAGGATTCTTTGAAATTAATTCCACCCGTCAGTAACCTCTTACCTACTGACGGGCGAGTCCTTTTAAAGGACAAGAAATCACAATGTGACCCGCCTTTCCACAATAAAAACAAAGACCCTATGCTCGTCTTTGTTGCTTTTCCTGCAGTGAGAGGTGAGATCTACCCAGTTGCATAGGTTCCGGGTCGGGAACTACAGTCTCCATCATGTCTCCTGAAAGAGGAAGCTGAAAGGCTCCGGGACCCTGTGACGTCATCTGCCCGCGACGTCGGTCCCTCCTTGCTAGATGATTGTCTACCCGAACAGCCATCTCGATGAGACCATCCAAGGTTTTGGGAAGATCCTTCGTATATACTTCATCCTGGATCTGATCAGAGAGACCATGTAAAAACATGTCCCACTGAGCCTCAACGTTCCATCCACACTCAGCCGCCAGGGTGCGGAATTCAATGGCATAATCCGCCACAGTACGAGTGCCCTGACGTAACTCAGCCAGAAGTCTTGCCGCCTCTCTCCCAGAGGCTGCCCCGTCAAAGACTTTCTTGAGCTCCTCCGTAAATAAATCGAAAGATGAACAACACGGAAGTTTCTGATCCCAGACCGAAATTGCCCATAAGGCAGTCTTGCCAGTGAGGAGGTTGATAACAAACGCCACCTTGGCGCGCTCCATGGAGAATAGGGATGGTTGTAGAGCGATGTACAAAGAACACTTGGTGATGAAGGCTCGGCACATCAGAGGTTCCCCAGCGTACTGTATGAAGTAGGTGGAGGGAGACGAAGCTCAGAAGAAGGACGTGCCGACTCCGGAGCAGGGATCGGAGGTGAATCGGGTGTGTCTCCTGAAGCTAGGATCTTTTCCGAGAGCTTTTCAACTTGGGAGGTAAGAGCACTTACTTGAGTAACCAAAGCCTGGACAGCCTTGTTAGTAGCTGTAATCGCCACTTCCTGGTGTTCCATTCGGGCATTACTGTGAGATAAGAACTCTGAGACTTGCGTGACACTGGCTGGATCCATAGCATGGTCAGTTCGTTCTGTCACGGTCTGAAATGATCAAGACAAAAGGATCCAAATGCAAGTGATAATTTAATATAGTGAGGAAGGTGAAACACAAGATACAGAAAGTTAACAGCGTGGATGAGGGTCTCGACGCTGCTCTCACACCAGGAACCTCTAGAAACCAGCCTGAGTCGATCCTGACAAAACATAGACAGAACATGAACACGGTGTAACAAACTGACAATGATGGGTTGGCTATCCGCTCAAATATAGGTGAGCTAAATGCCATCAGGTGGAACTGCTGATAATCCCGCTGATCACGTGATGTAAACAAAGCACGCCTCAGAGCGCATGAGAAGCATTACACCGAACCACGTGACAACAACAAACATGAACGGACAGAGCGCATGCACCTGCCAACCGTGACAGGACAATGGTTTCCAAATGAGGTTTTAGTACTTCAGTTGTATTGCAATAATACTACAATATACTTAAATAACACAGTTTTTATTGTCCAAAAAACTGCACTTTTCAGCAGTTAATTAAAACTGCAGTATTCCTTTAAAAAACTGCAGTATTCTTTTTTTTTAAAACTGCAGTAATTTTTTGTAAGGGCAGTTACTCTAGACATAGAGATGCATATTTTATCGGCGTGAGTGTAAACAACCGGGATTCACACTAGGAGCAGAGCAGCGCGAGGGAATCATTTTCTGCATGCATGCATTAGTTTGATTTCACCAGCGTTGTTTTGGTTGCACATGGAAAGTAACAAGCTTGCGCAAGCTAAAGACGCTACATGTGATTGGCTCCTAACGTCTTTATTCTGAGATTAATACTCTAAATCAATATACTTGCAAGATGCTGCCCTGAGCAATCGCCCATATTGCCCATGCCTAAATCCGCCACTGATGAAGTGTGATTATAAAAAAATTAATTACTTAATTTGTACCATTACAGGCTGGCTATATTCTTACACTGTTGACACAACTGTGCTTAAACCCCTTATAAAAACCGTATAAATGTGATTTTTGCATAATAGGTTCCCTTTGAGTTTTACATAGTGACAGCAGGCTGCCCTTAGGAATAATGTCCAGTTGGTCATTCCAAATTTATGATTTCCAGAATATTGCATTTTAACAATGTCACTAACTCATTCAAAGACAAAAGCACAAGACGACGGGATCATGTGTAGAATCTCAATTGTCACTCAGTTCAACCTTTCAGCTTAAATTGCTCTCTATAGTTTACAATTGAACAGGGTAAAGATGTGTCTCAACTTATTGTCTTGATGTTTAACTATAAATTTGGCAAAATTAATTTAAATGTTTATCAGATGGTCTTTGCATTTCCTTCTCTGCAATCTTTCACCAAACAGCCAGCCATTTTCATTCAAGACAATGAGCTCAATCACACAGCAAAATGGGTAAAGTAGTTTCTTAGAGCTTAAAACATTAACAAAGGTATGTCTAAGAAACCCACTAAAGTCAGTGCACTGTGGAAGAGGCTGAAGAAGAGCTAATCAAGATTACAGTATAGCAGAGTGAGAGACTAGTGATGCCCAGTGAGAGATTAGTGGTGTCCAGTGAGAGACTAGTGATGCCCAGTGAGAGATTAGTGGTGTCCAGTGAGAGACTAGTGATGTCCAGTGAGAGACTACTGATGTCCTGTGAGAAACTATTGATGTCTAGTGAGAGACTAGTGATGTCCAGTGAGAGACTAGTGATGTCCAATGAGAGACTAGTGATGCCCAGTGAGAGACTAGTGATGTCCTGTGAGAGACTAGTGATGTCCAGTGAGAGCCTAATGATGTCCAGTGAGAGACTAGTGATGTCCAGTGAGAGACTACTGATGTCCTGTGAGAAACTATTGATGTCTAGTGAGAGACTAGTGATGTCCAGTGAGAGACTAGTGATGTCCAATGAGAGACTAGTGATGCCCAGTGAGAGACTAGTGATGTCCTGTGAGAGACTAGTGATGTCCAGTGAGAGCCTAATGATGTCCAGTGAGAGACTAGTGATGTCCAGTGAGAGACTAGTGATGCCCAGTGAGAGACTAGTGATGTCCTGTGAGAGACTAGTGATGTCCTGTGAGAGACTGGTGATGTCCAGTGAGAGACTAGTGATGCCCAGTGAGAGACTAGTGATGTCCAGTGAGAGACTAGTGATGTCCAGTGAGAGACTAGTGATGCCCAGTGAGAGACTAGTGATGTCCTGTGAGAGACTAGTGATGTCCTGTGAGAGACTATTAATGTCCAGTGTGAGCCTAGTGATGTCCAGTGAGAGACTAGTGATGTCCAATGAGAGACTAGTGATGCCCAGTGAGAGACTAGTGATGTCCTGTGAGAGACTAGTGATGTCCAGTGAGAGCCTAATGATGTCCAGTGAGAGACTAGTGATGTCCAGTGAGAGACTACTGATGTCCTGTGAGAAACTATTGATGTCTAGTGAGAGACTAGTGATGTCCAGTGAGAGACTAGTGATGTCCAATGAGAGACTAGTGATGCCCAGTGAGAGACTAGTGATGTCCTGTGAGAGACTAGTGATGTCCAGTGAGAGCCTAATGATGTCCAGTGAGAGATTAGTGATGTCCAGTGAGAGACTAGTGATGCCCAGTGAGAGACTAGTGATGTCCTGTGAGAGACTAGTGATGTCCTGTGAGAGACTGGTGATGTCCAGTGAGAGACTAGTGATGCCCAGTGAGAGACTAGTGATGTCCAGTGAGAGACTAGTGATGCCCAGTGAGAGACTAGTGATGTCCTGTGAGAGACTAGTGATGTCCTGTGAGAGACTATTAATGTCCAGTGTGAGCCTAGTGATGTCCAGTGAGAGACTAGTGATGTCCAGTGAGAGACTAGTGATGTCCAGTGAGAGACTATTGATGTCCAGTGAAAGACTATTGATGTCCAGTGAGAGACTAGTGATGTCCAGTGAGAGTCTAGTGATGTCCTGTGAGAGACTATTGATGTCCAGTGAGAGACTAGTGATGTCCAGTGAGAGACTAGTGATGTCCTGTGAGAGACTATTGATGTCCAGTGAGAGACAAGTGATGTCCTGTGAGAGACTGGTGATGTCCAGTGAGAGACTAGTGATGTCCAATGAGAGAATAGTTATGTTTGTGAGAGAATAGTGATGTCCAGTAAGAGACAAGTGATGTCCTGTGAGAGACTAGTGATGTCCTGTGGGATACTAGTCATGTCCTGTGATGGACTGGTGATGTCCAGTGAGAGAGTAGTAAAGTCTGTGATCGACTAGTGATGTTTGTAGTGATGTCCTGTGAGAGACTAGTGATGTCCAGTTAGAGACTAGTGATGTCATGTAAGAGACTTGTGATGTCCAGTGAGAGACTAGGGATGTCCAGTGAGAGGCTAGTGATGTCCAGTGAGAGACTAGTGATGTCCAGTGAGAGATTAGTGATGTCTAGTGAGAGACTAGTGATGTCCTGTGAGAGACTATTGATGTCCAGTGAGAGACTAGTGATGTCCAGTGAGAGACTAGTGATGTCCTGTGAGAGACTAGTGATGTCCAGTGAGAGACAAGTGATGTCCTGTGAGAGACTGGTGATGTCCAGTGAGAGACTAGTGATGTCCAATGAGAGAATAGCTATGTTTGTGAGAGAATAGTGATGTTCAGTAAGAGACAAGTGATGTCCTGTGAGAGACTAGTGATGTCCTGTGGGATACTAGTCATGTCCTGTGAGAGACTGGTGATGTAATGTGAGAGACAAGTGATTTCCTGTGGGAGACTAGTCATGTCCTGTTATGGATGAGTAATGTCCAGTGAGATACTACTGATGTCCAGTGAGATATTAGTGATGTCCAGGGAGAGACAAGTGATGTCCAGTGAGAGGCTAGTGCTGTCCAGCGAGAGGCTAGTGATGTCCAGTGAGTCTAGTGATGTCAGTGAGAGACTAGTGATGTCCAGTGAGAGACTAGTAATGTCCTCTGAGAGACTAGCGATGTCCTGTGAGAGACTAGTAATGTCCAGTGAAAGACTAATGATGTCCAGTGAGAGACTAGTAATGTCCTGTGAGAGACTAGTGATGTCCTGTGAGAGACTAGTGATGTCCAGTGAGACTAGTGATGTCCTGTGAGAGACTAGTGATGGCTAGTGATAGACTAGTGATGTCCAGTGAGAGACTAGTGATGTCTGTGAGAGACTAGTGATGTCCAGTGAGAGACTAGTGATGTCCTGTGAAAGACTAGTGATGTCCTGTGAGACTAGTGATGTATGTGAGAGACTAGTGATGTCCAGTGAGAGACTAGTGATGTCCAGTGAGAGACTGGTGATGTCTGTGAGAGATACGTGATGTCCAGTAAGAGACTTGTGAGAGACCAGTGAGAGACTAGTGATGTAATGTGAGAGACAAGTAATTTCCTGTGGGAGACTAGTTATGTCCTGTGATGGACTAGTGATGTCCAGTGAGATACTACTGATGTCCAGTGAGACATTAGTGATGTCCAGGGAGAGACAAGTGATGTCCAGTTAGAGACTAGTGATGTCCAGTTAGAGACTAGTGATGTCCAGTGAGAGACAAGTGATGTCATGTAAGAGACTTGTGATGTCCAGTGAGATAATTGTGATGTCCAGTGAGAGACTAGGGTTGTCCAGTGAGAGGTTAGTGATGTCCAGTGAGAGACTAGTGATGTCCAGTGAGAGATTAGTGATGTCCAGTGAGAGACTAGTGATGTCCTGTGAAAGACTAGTGATGTCTGTGAGAGACTAGTGATGTAATGTGAGAGACAAGTGATTTCCTGTGGGAGACTAGTCATGTCCTGTGATGGACTAGTGATGTCCAGTGAGATACTAGTGATGTCCAGTGAGATATTAGTGATGTCCAGGGAGAGACAAGTGATGTCCAGTGAGAGGCTAGTGCTGTCCAGCGAGAGGCTAGTGATGTCCAGTGAGAGAATAGTGATGTCAGTGAGAGACAAGTGATTTCCTGTGGGAGACTAGTCATGTCCTGTTATGGACTAGTGATGTCCAGTGAGATACTAGTGATGTCCAGTGAGATATTAGTGATGTCCAGGGAGAGACAAGTGATGTCCAGTGAGAGACTAGTGCTGTCCAGCAAGAGGCTAGTGATGTCCAGTGAGAGAATAGTGATGTCAGTGAGAGACTAGTGATGTCCAGTGAGAGACTAGTGATGTCCAGCTAGAGGCTAGTGATGTCCAGTGAGAGAATAGTGATGTCAGTGAGAGACTAGTAATGTCCAGTGAAAGACTAATGATGTCCAGTGAGAGACTAGTAATGTCCTGTGAGAGATTAGTGATGTCCTGTGAGAGACTAGTGATGTCCAGTGAGACTAGTGATGTCCTGTGAGAGACTAGTGATGGCTAGTGACAGACTAGGGATGTCCAGTGAGAGACTAGTGATGTTCTGTGAGAGACTAGTGATGTCTGTGAGAGACTAGTGATGTCCAGTGAGAGACTAGTGATGTCCTGTGAGAGACTAGTGATGTCCTGTGAGAGACTAGTGATTATTGTGAGAGACTAGTGATGTCCAGTGAGAGACTAGTGATGTCCAGTGAGAGACTGGTGATGTCTGTGAGAGATACATGATGTCCAGTGAGAGACTTAGGATGTCCAGTGAGAGACTTGTGATGTCCAGTGAGTCTAGTGATGTCTAGTGAGAGACTAGTGATGTCCAGTGAGAGACTAGTGATGTCCTGTGATAGACTAGTGATGTTAAGATAGAGACTAGTGATGTCCAGTGAGAGACTAATGATTTGCAGTGGGAGACTAGTGATGTCTAGTGATAGACTAGTGATGTCCTGTGAGAGACTAGTGAGGTTCTGTGAGAGACTAGTGATGTCTGTGAGAGACTAGTGATGTCCAGTGAGAGACTAGTGATGTCCAGTGAGAGACTAGTAATGTCCAGTGAGAGACTAGTGATGTAATGTGAGAGACAAGTGATTTTCTGTGGGAGACTAGTCATGTCATGTGAAGGACTAGTGATGTCCAGTGAGATACTAGTGATGTCCAGTGAGATATTAGTGATGTCCAGGGAGAGACAAGTGATGTCCAGTGAGAGGCTAGTGCTGTCCAGCGAGAGGCTAGTGATGTCCAGTGAGAGAATAGTGATGTCCTGTGAGAGACTAGTGATGTCCTGTGAGAGACTAGTAATGTCCAGTGAAAGACTAATGATGTCCAGTGAGACACTAGTAATGTCCTGTGAGAGACTAGTGATGTCCTGTGAGAGACTAGTGATGTCCAGTGAGACTAGTGATGTCCTGTGAGAGACTAGTGATGGCTAGTGATAGACTAGTGATGTCCAGTGAGAGACTAGTGATGTCCAGTGAGAGACTAGTGATATCTGTGAGAGACTAGTAATGTCTAGTGAGAGACTAGTGATGTCCTGTGAGAGACTAGTGATGTCCTGTGAGAGACTAGTGATGTCTGTGAGAGACTAGTGATGTCCAGTGAGAGACTAGTGATGTCCAGTGAGAGACTGGTGATGTCTGTGAGAGATACGTTATGTCCAGTGAGAGACTTGTGATGTCCAGTGAGAGACTTGTGATGTCCAGTGAGTCTAGTGATGTCTAGTGAGAGACTAGTGATGTCCAGTGAGAGACTAGTGATGTCCTGTGATAGACTAGTGATGTTAAGATAGAGACTAGTGATGTCCAGTGCGATACTACTGATGTCCAGTGAGAGACTAATGATTTCCAATGGGAGACTAGTGATGTCTAGTGATAGACTAGTGATGTCCTGTGAGAGACTAGTGAGGTTCTGTGAGAGACTAGTGATGTCTGTGAGAGACTAGTGATGTAATGTGAGAGACAAGTGATTTCCTGTGGGAGACTAGTCATGTCATGTGATGGACTAGTGATGTCCAGTGAGATTCTAGTGATGTCCAGTGAGATATTAGTGATGTCCAGGGAGAGACAAGTGATGTCCAGTGAGAGGCTAGTGCTGTCCAGCGAGAGGCTAGTGATGTCCAGTGAGAGAATAGTGATGTCAGTGACAGACTAGTGATGTCCTGTGAGAGACTAGTAATGTCCAGTGAGAGACTGGGGATGTCCTGTGAGAGACTAGTGATGCCCAGTGAGAGACTAGTGATGTCCTGTGAGAGACTGGTGATGTCCAGTGAGAGACTAGTGATGTCCAATGAGAGAATAGCTATGTTTGTGAGAGAATAGTGATGTCCAGTAAGAGACAAGTGATGTCCTGTGAGAGACTAGTGATGTCCTGTGGGAGACTAGTCATGTCCTGTGATGGACTGGTGATGTCAAGTGAGAGAGTAGTAAAGTCTGTGAGCGACTAGTTATGTCCTGTGAGAAACTAGTGATGTTTGTAGTGATGTCCTGTGAGAGACTAGTGAGGTTCTGTGAGAGACTAGTGATGTCTGTGAGAGACTAGTGATGTAATGTGAGAGACAAGTGATTTCCTGTGGGAGACTAGTCATGTCCTGTGATGGACTAGTGATGTCCAGTGAGATACTAGTGATGTCCAGTGAGATATTAGTGATGTCCAGGGAGAGACAAGTGATGTCCAGTGAGAGGCTAGTGCTGTCCAGCGAGAGGCTAGTGATGTCCAGTGAGAGAATAGTGATGTCAGGGAGAGACTAGTAATGTCCAGTGAAAGACTAATGATGTCCAGTGAGAGGCTAGTAATGTCCTGTGAGAGACTAGTGATGTCCTGTGAGAGACTAGTGATGTCCTGTGAGAGACTAGTGATGGCTAGTGATAGACTAGTGATGTCCAGTGAGAGACTAGTGATGTCCTGTGAGAGACTAGTGATGTCTGTGAGAGACTAGTGATGTCCAGTGAAAGACTAGTGATGTCCTGTGAGAGACTAGTGATGTCCTGTGAGAAACTAGTGATGTCTGTGAGAGACTAGTGATGTCCACTGAGAGACTAGTGATGTCCAGTGAGAGACTAGTAATGTCCTGTGAGAGACTTGTGATGTCCAGTTAGTCTAGTGATGTCTAGTGAGAGACTAGTGATGTCCAGTGAGAGACTAGTGATGTCCTGTGATAGACTAGTGATGTTAAGATAGAGACTAGTGATGTCCAGTGAGAGACTAATGATTTTTAGTGGGAGACTAGTGATGTCCAGTGAGAGACTAGTGATGTCCAGCGAGAGGCTAGTGATGTCCAGTGAGAGACTAGTAATGTCCTGTGAGAGACTAGTGATATCCTGTGAGAGACTAGTGATGTCCAGTGAGACTAGTGATGTCCAGTGAGAGATTAGTGAAGGCTAGTGATAGACTAGTGATGTCCAGTGAGAGACTAGTGATGTCCTGTGAGAGACTAGTGATGTCCAGTGAGAGACTAGTGATGTCCTGTGAGAGACTAGTGATGTCTGTGAGAGACTAGTGATGTCCAGTGAGAGACTAGTGATGTCCTGTGAGAGACTAGTGATGTCCTGTGAGAAACTAGTGATGTCTGTGAGAGACTAGTGATGTCCACTGAGAGACTAGTGATGTCCAGTGAGAGACTGGTGATGTCTGTGAGAGATACGTGATGTCCAGTGAGAGACTTGTGATGTCCAGTGAGAGACTTGTGATGTCCAGTGAGTCTAGTGATGTCTAGTGAGAGACTAGTGATGTCCAGTGAGAGACTAGTGATGTCCTGTGATAGACTAGTGATGTTAAGATAGAGACTAATGATGTCCAGTGAGAGACTAATGATTTCCAATGGGAGACTAGTGATGTCTAGTGATAGACTAGTGATGTCCTGTGAGAGACTAGAGAGGTTCTGTGAGAGACTAGTGATGTCTGTGAGAGACTAGTGATGTAATGTGAGAGACAAGTGATTTCCTGTGGGAGACTAGTCATGTCCTGTGAAGGACTAGTGATGTCCAGTGAGATACTAGTGATGTCCAGTGAGATATTAGTTATGTCCAGGGAGAGACAAGTGATGTCCAGTGAAAGGCTAGTGCTGTCCAGCGAGAGGCTAGTGATGTCCAGTGAGAGAATAGTGATGTCCAGTGAGAGACTAGTGATGTCCTGTGAGAGACTAGTAATGTCCAGTGAAAGACTAATGATGTCCAGTGAGAGACTAGTAATGTCCTTTGAGAGACTATTGATGTCCTGTGAGAGACTAGTGATGTCCAGTGAGACTAGCGATGTCCTGTTAGAGACTAGTGATGGCTAGTGATAGACTAGTGATGTCCAGTGAGAGACTAGTGATGTCTGTGAGAGACTAGTGATGTCCAGTGAGAGACTAGTGATGTCTGTGAGAGACTAGTGATGTCCAATGGGAGACTAGTGATGTCTAGTGATAGACTAGTGATGTCCTGTGAGAAACTAGTGAGGTTCTGTGAAAGACTAGTGATGTCTGTGAGAGACTAGTGATGTAATGTGAGAGACAAGTGATTTCCTGTGGGAGACTAGTCATGTCCTGTGATGGACTAATGATGTCCAGTGAGATACTAGTGATGTCCAGTGAGATATTAGTGATGTCCAGGGAGAGACAAGTGATGTCCAGTGAGAGGCTAGTGCTGTCCAGCGAGAGGCTAGTGATGTCCAGTGAGAGAATAGTGATGTCAGTGAGAGACTAGTGATGTCCAGTGAGAGACTAGTAATGTCCTGTGAGAGACTAGTGATGTCCTGTAAAAGACTAGTAATGTCCAGTGAGAGACTGGTGATGTCCTGTGAGAGACTAGTGATGCCCAGTGAGAGACTAGTGATGTCCTGTGAGAGACTGGTGATGTCCAGTGAGAGACTAGTGATGTCTAATGAGAGAATAGTTATGTTTGTGAGAGAATAGTGATGTCCAGTAAGAGACAAGTGATGTCCTGTGAGAGACTAGTGATGTCCTGTGGGAGACTAGTCATGTCCTGTGATGGACTAGTGATGTCAAGTGAGAGAGTAGTAAAGTCTGTGAGCGACTAGTTATGTCCTGTGAGAAACTAGTGATGTTTGTAGTGATGTCCTGTGAGAGACTAGTGATGTCCAGTTAGAGACAAGTGATGTCCAGTTAGAGACTAGTGATGTCCAGTGAGAGACAAGTGATGTCATGTAAGAGACTTGTGATGTCCAGTGAGATAATTGTGATGTCCAGTGAGAGACTAGGGATGTCCAGTGAGAGGCTAGTGATGTCCAGTGAGAGACTAGTGATGTCCAGTCAGAGATTAGTGATGTCCAGTGAGAGAATAGTGATGTCAATGAGAGACTAGTAATGTCCAGTGAAAGACTAATGATGTCCAGTGAGAGGCTAGTAATGTCCTTTGAGAGACTAGTGATGTCCTGTGAGAGACTAGTGATGTCCAGTGAGACTAGTGATGTCCTGTGAGAGACTAGTGATGGCTAGTGATAGACTAGTGATGTCCAGTGAGAGACTAGTGATGTCCTGTGAGAAACTAGTGATGTCTGTGAGAGATACGTGATTTCCAGTGAGAGACTTGTGATGTCCAGTGAGAGACTTGTGATGTCCAGTTAGTCTAGTGATGTCTAGTGAGAGACTAGTGATGTCCTGTGATAGACTAGTGATGTTAAGATAGAGACTAGTGATGTCCAGTGAGAGACTAATGATTTCCAGCGAGAGGCTAGTGATGTCCAGTGAGAGAATAGTGATGTCAGTGAGAGACTAGTAATGTCCAGTGAAAGACTAATGATGTCCAGTGAGAGACTAGTAATGTCCTGTGAGAGACTAGTGATGTCCTGTGAGAGACTAGTGATGTCCAGTGAGACTAGTGATGTCCAGTGAGAGACTAGTGATGGCTAGTGATAGACTAGTGATGTCCAGTGAGAGACTAGTGATGTCCTGTGAGAGACTAGTGATGTCTGTGAGAGACCAGTGATGTCCAGTGAGAGACTAGTGATGTCCTGTGAGAGACTAGTGATGTCCTGTGAGAAACTAGTGATGTCTGTGAGAGACTAGTGATGTCCACTGAGAGACTAGTGATGTCCAGTGAGAGACTGGTGATGTCTGTGAGAGATACGTGATGTCCAGTGAGAGACTTGTGATGTCCAGTGAGAGACTTGTGATGTCCAGTGAGTCTAGTGATGTCTAGTGAGAGACTAGTGATGTCCAGTGAGAGACTAGTGATGTCCTGTGATAGACTAGTGATGTTAAGATAGAGACTAATGATGTCCAGTGAGAGACTAATGATTTCCAGTGGGAGACTAGTGATGTCTAGTGATAGACTAGTGATGTCCTGTGAGAGACTAGAGAGGTTCTGTGAGAGACTAGTGATGTCTGTGAGAGACTAGTGATGTAATGTGAGAGACAAGTGATTTCCTGTGGGAGACTAGTCATGTCCTGTGAAGGACTAGTGATGTCCAGTGAGATACTGGTGATGTCCAGTGAGATATTAGTGATGTCCAGGGAGAGACAAGTGATGTCCAGTGAAAGGCTAGTGCTGTCCAGCGAGAGGCTAGTGATATCCAGTGAGAGAATAGTGATGTCCAGTGAGAGACTAGTAATGTCCTGTGAGAGACTAGTGATGTCCTGTGAGAGACTAGTAATGTCCAGTGAAAGACTAATGATGTCCAGTGAGAGACTAGTAATGTCCTTTGAGAGACTATTGATGTCCTGTGAGAGACTAGTGATGTCCAGTGAGACTAGCGATGTCCTGTGAGAGACTAGTGATGGCTAGTGATAGACTAGTGATGTCCAGTGAGAGACTAGTGATGTCTGTGAGAGACTAGTGATGTCCAGTGAGAGACTAGTGATGTCCTGTGAGAGACTAGTGATGTCCTGTGAGAGACTAGTGATGTCTGTGAGAGACTAGTGATGTCCAGTGAGAGACTAGTGATGTCCAGTGAGAGACTGGTGATGTCTGTGAGAGATACGTGATGTCCAGTGAGAGACTTGTGAGAGACCCGTGAGAGACTAGTGATGTAATGTGAGAGACAAGTGATTTCCTGTGGGAGACTAGTCATGTCTTGTGATGGACTAGTGATGTCCAGTGAGATACTAGTGATGTCCAGTGAGATATTAGTGATGTCCAGGGAGAGACAAGTGATGTCCAGTGAGAGGCTAGTGCTGTCCAGCGAGAGGCTAGTGATGTCCAGTGAGAGAATAGTGATGTCAGTGAGAGACTAGTGATGTCCAGTGAGAGACTAGTAATGTCCAGTGAAAGACTAATGATGTCCAGTGAGAGACTAGTAATGTCCTGTGAGAGACTAGTGATGTCCTGTGAGAGACTAGTGATGTCCAGTGAGACTAGTGATGTCCTGTGAGGGACTAGTGATGTCTGTGAGAGAATAGTGATGTCAGTGAGAGACTAGTGATGTCCAGTGAGAGACTAGTGATGTCCAATGAGAGAATAGTTATGTTTGTGAGAGAATAGTGATGTCCAGTAAGAGACAAGTGATGTCCTGTGAGAGACTAGTGATGTCCTGTGGGAGACTAGTCATGTCCTGTGATGGACTGGTGATGTCAAGTGAGAGAGTAGTAAAGTCTGTGAGCGACTAGTTATGTCCTGTGAGAAACTAGTGATGTTTGTAGTGATGTACTGTGAGAGACTAGTGATGTCCAGTTAGAGACTAGTGATGTCCAGTTAGAGACTAGTGATGTCCAGTGAGAGACAAGTGATGTCATGTAAGAGACTTGTGATGTCCAGTGAGATAATTGTGATGTCCAGTGAGAGACTAGGGATGTCCAATGAGAGGCTAGTGATGTCCAGTGAGAGACTAGTGATGTCCAGTGAGAGATTAGTGATGTCCAGCGAGAGACTAGTGATGTCCTGTGAGAGACTATTGATGTCTGTGAGAGACTAGTGATGTAATGTGAGAGACAAGTGATTTCCTGTAGGAGACTAGTCATGTCCTGTTATGGACTAGTGATGTCCAGTGAGATACTACTGATGTCCAGTGAGATATTAGTGATGTCCAGGGAGAGACAAGTGATCTCGAGTGAGAGGGTAGTGCTGTCCAGCGAGAGGCCAGTGATGTCCAGTGAGAGAATAGTGATGTGAGTGAGAGACTAGTGATGTCCAGTGAGAGGCTAGTGATGTCCAGTTAGAGAATAGTGATGTCAGTGAGAGATTAGTAATGTCCAGTGAAAGACTAATGATGTCCAGTGAGAGACTAGTAATGTCCTGTGAGAGACTAGTGATGTCCTGTGAGAGACTAGTGATGTCCAGTGAGAAACTAGTGATGTCCTGTGAGAGACTAGTGATGTCTGTGAGAGACTAGTGATGTCTAGTGAGAGACTAGTGATGTCCTGTGAGAGACAAGTGATGTCCGGTGAGAGACTGGTGATGTCTGTGAGAGATACGTGATGTCCAGTGAGAGACTTGTGATGTCCAGTGAGAGACTTGTGATGTCCAGTGAGTCTAGTGATGTCTAGTGAGAGACTAGTGATGTCCAGTGAGAGACTAGTGATGTCCTGTGATAGACTAGTGATGTTAAGATAGAGACTAGTGATGTCCAGTGAGAGACTAATGATTTCCAGTGGGAGACTAGTGATGTCTAGTGATAGACTAGTGATGTCATGTGAGAGACTAGTGAGGTTCTGTGAGAGACTAGTGATGTCTGTGAGAGACTAGTGATGTATTGTGAGAGACAAGTGATTTCCTGTGGGAGACTAGTCATGTCCTGTGATGGACTAGTGATGTCCAGTGAGATACTAGTGATGTCCAGTGAGATATTAGTGATGTCCAGGGAGAGACAAGTGATGTCCAGTGAAAGGCTAGTGCTGTCCAGCGAGAGGCTAGTGATGTCCAGTGAGAGAATAGTGATGTCAGTGAGAGACTAGTGATGTCCAGTGAGAGACTAGTAATGTCCTGTGAGAGACTAGTGATGTCCTGTGAGAGACTAGTAATGTCCAGTGAAAGACTAATGATGTCCAGTGAGAGACTAGTAATGTCCTTTGAGAGACTAGTGATGTCCTGTGAGAGACTAGTGATGTCCAGTGAGACTAGTGATGTCCTGTGAGAGACTAGTGATGGCTAGTGATAGACTAGTGATGTCCAGTGAGAGACTAGTGATGTCCTGTGAGAGACTAGTGATGTCTGTGAGAGACTAGTGATGTCCAGTGAGAGACTAGTGATGTCCTGTGAGAGACTAGTGATGTCCTGTGAGAGACTAGTGATGTCTGTGAGAGACTAGTGATGTCCAGTGAGAGACTAGTGATGTCCAGTGAGAGACTGGTGATGTCTGTGAGAGATACGTGATGTCCAGTGAGAGACTTGTGAGAGACCAGTGAGAGACTAGTGATGTAATGTAAGAGACAAGTGATTTCCTGTGGGAGACTAGTCATGTCCTGTGATGGACTAGTGATGTCCAGTGAGATACTAGTGATGTCCAGTGAGATATTAGTGATGTCCAGGGAGAGACAAGTGATGTCCAGTGAGAGGCTAGTGCTGTCCAGCGAGAGGCTAGTGATGTCCAGTGAGAGAATAGTGATGTCAGTGAGAGACTAGTGATGTCCAGTGAGAGACTAGTAATGTCCTGTGAGAGACTAGTGATGTCCTGTGAGAGACTAGTAATGTCCAGTGAAAGACTAATGATGTCCAGTGAGAGACTAGTAATGTCCTGTAAGAGACTAGTGATGTCCTGTGAGAGACTAGTGATGTCCAGTGAGACTAGTGATGTCCTGTGAGAGACTAGTGATGTCTGTGAGAGAATAGTGATGTCAGTGAGAGACTAGTGATGTCCAGTGAGAGACTAGTGATGTCCAGCGAGATTCTAGTGATATCCAGTGAGAGAATAGTGATGTCAGTGAGAGACTAGTAATGTCCAGTGAAAGACTAATGATGTCCAGTGACAGACAAGTAATGTCCTGTGAGAGACTAGTGATGTCCTGTGAGAGACTAGTGATGTCCAGGGAGACTAGTGATGTCCTGTGAGAGACTAGTGATGGCTAGTGATAGACTAGTGATGTCCAGCGAGAGACTAGTGATGTCCTGTGAGAGACTAGTGATGTCTGTGAGAGACTAGTGATGTCCAGTGAGAGACTAGTGATGTCCTGTGAGAGACTAGTGATGTCCTGTGAGAAACTAGTGATGTCTGTGAGAGACTAGTGATGTCCACTGAGAGACTAGTGATGTCCAGTGAGAGACTGGTGATGTCTGTGAGAGATACGTGATGTCCAGTGAGAGACTTGTGATGTCCATTGAGAGACTTGTGATGTCCAGTGAGTCTAGTGATGTCTAGTGAGAGACTATTGATGTCCAGTGAAAGACTAGTGATGTCCTGTGATAGACTAGTGATGTTAAGATAGAGACTAGTGATGTCCAGTGAGAGACTAATGATTTCCAGTGGGAGACTAGTGATGTCTAGTGATAGACTAGTGATGTCCTGTGAGAGACTAGTGAGGTTCTGTGAGAGACTATTGATGTCTGTGAGAGACTAGTGATGTAATGTGAGAGACTACTGATGTCCAGTGAGAGACTAGTGATGTCCAGTGGGAGACTAGTGATGTCCAGTGGGAGACTAATGATGTCCAGTCATAGACTAGTGATATCCAGTGATAGACTAATGATGTCTAGTGAGAGACTAGTGATGTCCAGTGAGAGACTAATGATGTCTAGTGAGATACTAGTGATGTCCAGTGGGAGACTAATGATGCCCAGTCTTAGACTAATGATGTCCAGTGGGAGACTAATGATGTCCAGTCATAGACTAGTAATATCCAGTGATAGATTAATGATGTCTAGTGAGAGACTAGTGATATCCAGTGATAGACTAATAATGTCTAGTGAGAGACTAGTGATGTACAGTGAGAGACTAATGATGGCCAGTGAGAGACTAGTGATGTCCAGTGAGAGACTAGTGATGTCCAGTAAGAGACTAGTGATGTCCTGTGAGAGACTAGTGATGTCCAGTGAGAAGTTAGTGATGTCCAGTGAGAGACTAGTGATGTCCAGTGAGAGACTAGTGATGTCCTGTGAGAGACTAGTGATGTCCTGTGAGAGACTAGTGATGTCCAGTGGGAGACTAGTGATGTCCAGTAAGAGACTAGTGATGTCCTGTGAGAGACTAGTGACTAGTGATGTCCTGTGATAGACTAGCGATGTCCAGTGAGATACTAGTGATGTCCTGTGATAGACTAGTGATTTCAAGGTAGAGACTACTGATGTCCAGTGAGATACTACTGATGTCCAGTGAGAGACTAGTGATGTCCAGTGAGAGACTACTGATGTCCAGTGAGATACTACTGATGTCCAGTGAGATACTACTGATGTCCAGTGAGAGACTAGTGATGTCCAGTGATAGACTAATTATGTCCAGTGAGAGACTAATGATGGCCAGTGAGAGACTAGTTATGTCCAGTGAGAGACTAGTGATGTCCAGTGAGAGACTAGTGATGACCTGTGAGAGACTAATGATGTCCAGTGATAGACAAGTGATATCCAGTGATAGACTAATGATGTCCAGTGGGAGACTAGTGATGTCCAGTGAGAGACTAGTGATGTCCAGTGAGAGACTAGTGATGTCTAGTGGGAGACTAATGATGTACAGTTATAGACTAGTGATATCCAGTGAGAGACTAGTGATGTCCTTTTAAGACTAGTGACCTGTGATGTCCTGTGATAGACTAGTAATGTCAAGACAGAGACTAGTGATGTCCACTGAGATACTAGTGATGTCCTGTGATAGACTAGTGATTTCAAGGTAAAGACTACTGATGTCCAGTGAGAGACTAGTGATGTCCAGTGAGATACTACTGATGTCCAGTGAGAGACTAGTGATGTCCAGTGATAGACTAATGATGTCCAGTGAGAGACTAATGATGGCCAGTGAGAGACTAGTTATGTCCAGTGAGAGACTAGTGATGTCCAGTGAGACACTAGTGATGACATGTGAGAGACTAATAATGTCCAGTGATAGACAAGTGATATCCAGTGATAGACTAATGATGTCCAGTGAGAGACTACTGATGTCCAGTGGGAGACTAATGATGTCCAGTGGGAGACTAATGATGTCCAGTTATAGACTAGTGATATCCAGTGATAGACTAATGATGTCCAGTGGGAGACTAATGATGTCCAGTTATAGACTAGTGATATCCAGTGATAGACTAATGATGTCCAGTGAAAGACTAGTGATGTCCAGTGAAAGACTAGTGATGTCCAGTGAGAGACTAGTGATGTCCAGTGAGAGACTAGTGATGTCTAGTGGGAGACTAATGATGTACAGTTATAGACTAGTGATATCCAGTAAGAGACTAATGATGTCTAGTGAGAGACTAGTGATGTCCTTTTAAGACTAGTGACTAGTGATGTCCTGTGATAGACTAGTAATGTCAATACAGAGACTAGTGATGTCCAGTGAGATACTAGTTATTTCCTGTTATAGACTAGTGATTTCAAGGTAGAAACTAGTGATGTCCAGTGAGAGACTAATGATGTCCAGTGGGAGACTAATGATCTCCAGTTATAGACTAGTGATGTCCAGTGAGAGACTAATGATGGCCAGCGAGAGACTAGAGATGTCCAGTGAGAGACTAGTGATATCCAGTGGGAGACTAATGATGTCCTGTGATAGACTAGTGATGTCCAGT
Organism: Danio kyathit; assembly: GCA_903798195.1. NCBI lineage: Eukaryota > Metazoa > Chordata > Actinopteri > Cypriniformes > Danionidae > Danio > Danio kyathit. The sequence continues at coordinate 60,204,128 of LR812525.1, forward strand.
GAGAGACTAATGATGGCCAGTGAGAGACTGGAGATGTCCAGTGAGAGACTAGTGATGTTCAGTGATAGACAAGTGATGTCCAGTGGGAGACTAGTGATGTTCAGTGGGAGACTAATGGTGTCCAATGATAGACTAGTGATGTCCAGTGAGAGAGTAGTGATGTCCAGTGAGAGACTAGTGATGTTCAGTGATAGACAAGTGATGTCCAGTGGGAGACTAGTGATGTCCTGTGATAGACTAGTGATGTCCAGTGAGAGACTAATGATGGCCAGTGAGAGACTGGAGATGTCCAGTGAGAGACTAGTGATGTTCAGTGATAGACAAGTGATGTCCAGTGGGAGACTAGTGATGTTCAGTGGGAGACTAATGGTGTCCAGTGATAGACTAGTGATGTCCAGTGAGAGAGTAGTGATGTCCAGTGAGAGACTAGTGATGTTCAGTGATAGACAAGTGATGTCCAGTGGGAGACTAGTGATGTCCTGTGATAGACTAGTGATGTCCAGTGAGAGACTAATGATGGCCAGTGAGAGACTGGAGATGTCCAGTGAGAGACTAGTGATGTTCAGTGATAGACAAGTGATGTCCAGTGGGAGACTAGTGATGTCCAGTGAGAGACTAGTGATGTTCAGTGAGAGACTATTGATGTCCAGTGAGAGACTAGTGATGTTCAGTGGGAGACTAATGGTGTCCAGTGATAGACTAGTGATGTCCAGTGAGAGAGTAGTGATGTCCTGTGAGAGACTAGTGATGTCCAGTTTTGAAGAACAGGCCTGCAGTATTTCTTCTCTAGGACAACCATCAATTCAACAACCAACAGGAACACAACTTTCTCGAGAGACAATTTCTGTTTAACTTCATTGTTGTTGTTTTTTTGTTGTTGTTTTTTCCAAGCCATGTTGTAAATTACCACTAGATTTTATTTTCAGTTTTGTAGCCTCCATTTCAGTTCTGTGTGTGAATTTAGCTCACTGTATCTGAATGTGTCATGGATTGATGATGTAAATCCCGTCTTGAACAGTCTTCTGTCTATTTTAACGAGTCTTGACTGTCAGTCAGTTTGACATTAATGACATCTAGGATTCCATAGAGTCTCATGGCTTATATAACTTGTTCACATAGTCTGGCAGGCAACAACCTTAAAGTAACTATTATTAATCATGCACATCCAGTTTAACTCCCATTAGAGAATTACTGTAAGGCTAGGGTTGTTTAGTAGAATGAGTTGACACAACTGCAAAGTTACCGTTAGTAAGTTAAATGTCTGTAAGGGTACAATCTATATATATATATATATATATATATATATATATATATATATATATATATATATATATATATATATATATATATTTTTTTTTTTTTTTTTTTTTTTTAAATATTAAGCCGACAGTCTACTAATACTCTAATGACTGTTAGTTGACAAGTAGATGCAAAGTTATTTAATCAATAGTATGTTGGAAATCATCAAAAACATACTTTAAATACAACATTGCCAACATGACAGCAAAATAAAAGATGCGACAAGGGAAAACTACTGTTTCATTGCTGAATTCTTCCATGTTTTGAATGAATCAGGGGATTCCATGATTCAATTATCTATTCATTGCCCTTTCTGAATGAATCAATTATTTGAACAAATTGAATTACTAAGATATTTACTGACACTCAATTATATGGTATTATTTCAATAAAAAGTATATTTTTGCATATTTATAAAAATTAATAGAACATTTCACCGCAGAATTTAATTTCTGTCATCATTTACTCACTCATGAAACCTGAATGTGTTTCTTTCTTTTTATTATGAAACATAAAGGAAATACTGAAGAATGTTGGTAACCAAACTATTTTAGTAACCACTGATTTTTAATCTATGAAGAAAAAATACTGAGACATTTCTCAAATAATTTTTCATGTTTCCTAATTTATGCTTTGCAGTTATAACCTAATCCTTTATGCATTTTATATTGAATCAAAAACAAAATCCCCAAAAATATGTTGTGTGATTGATAAAAATTATAATTCATTAGCTTAATTAATTGCCACATGACACATTGGAAATTCTACTTTCTTTACAGCCTCAAATTAAAATAAAATGTCCAATGAATATTAGCAGCACTCTGTTATATATAACTCAAAAAATTCTGTTGAATATGAAGATCAGAGAAGTAATTGGTTTCTGAGGTGTTCAGCTCATTTGAGTCCTGCTGTGACAGATGCCTGGTGACTGTCCACCCTCAGTAACGCCTGCATTTGATCTTTTCCTGAAAGTTTTCAGACATGTGGAATGAAGTGGGAAAGTTTTTCAAAGTATTTCACTCTTGAATTATGAAATGTACATGGCAGCAGGAGAAAGTGTTCTTTCTCTATGAACTTCACTGACCCTTTCTTATTTTGATGTCCATTATTTTCCGTGTCTGCTTTATGGCTATAGCATGATCATCTTTATTTGGTTGGAATTATTGTTTGAATACATGATTTACTAAATGTGTACTTTTCAGCAGCTGTTATCATTTTGTTGTTATTGTTGTTGTTATTTAGGTTTGTTCAGCAGTTCACAGTTCAATGAACAGTGATGACATAGACCACTCTTAAATATGGCTCTTTATTGGCATCAGTGGAGAAAAGTTAAAAAGTTTTTTAAAAAGTTAAAAAGTCTAAAGAACATTTTAATGATCTAATGAAACTTGTTCCGCTTTGAACAGGGGTGTCCAAACCTTTTCGTATGAAGAGCCAAAAACTAAATATCATTTAGAGCCGGGGGCCGAAGGTAAATATACCAAACTATTTTACATTACAGTTGTCATGGGGAATTTACTAATTTAGTTCATAATATTTTAAAATCAATAGAAAACATTAGCAAGGCAAGGCAAGTTTATTTATATAGCTCATTTCATACACAGTGGCAATTCAAAGTGCTTTATATAAACAAGAATAAAAAAGACAAGTGTAAGAAAAAATAAAAACAGATAATAAAAAACAGATAAAAATATGTTAAAACAGGTTGTAAAAAAATGAAAAAGAAGAGAAAAACACAATAGTGCGATTTGTCGGACGTAGCACAGTGCTCATTCAGTAAAGGCACAGCTAAACAGATGTGTTTTCAGTCTGGATTTGAACGTGCCTAATGTTGGAGCACATCTGATCATTTCTGGAAGCTGATTCCAGCAGTGAGGGGCGTAGTAGCTGAAAGCTTCACCCTGCTTTGACTGAACTCTTGGAATTTCTAGTTTATATGATCCTAGAGATCTGAGTGTTCTTCTAGGTTTGTATTCAGTGAGCATATCTGTAATGTATTGAGGTCCTAGGCCATTTAGTAATTTATAGACAAGTAGTAATACTTTAAAATCTATTCTGAATGTAACTGGGAGCCAGTGTAAAGACCTGAGGACAGGTGTGATGTGCTCTGATTTCCTGCTTCTGGTCAGAATCCTGGCCGCAGCGTTCTGGATGAGCTGCAACTGTCTGACTGTCTTTTTGGGAAGGCCCGTGAGGAGGCCGTTACAGTAATCCACCATGCTGCTTATAAAAGCATGAACAAGTTTCTCTAAGTCCTCACTGGAAACAAAGCATCTGATTCTGGCAATGTTTTTGAGATGATAGTATGCTGATTTACTAACTCCTTTCACATGACTATAGACCAATTACCATGTTTGTAAACATTCAGGATGCGCGCGCAGGGAGGTGGCAGAAAAAAACCGGGAGCGGTAGCATTTACAGCGAGGGAATGACATCCAATGCGGTTCAGAGTTTGTTGTTGTTTTAGAAATAAGATATATTGATTATATATTATATTTATTATTTACATAATGCTTTTAGCGTATTATAACAGCTTGTCACCCATTAATAAGATTACTTAAAATTAACGTTAAAGTGAGCGGCGTTCGTCTGACAGGCCCATTTGCGATAGCACCCTCCCAATGGATATTGAATAAGACAAAATGACCAAGCATCCAGCTCGAAATATACAATCTCATTGAAGCTCCATGGGATTTTACGAGAGAAGTTAAAGGTCTACAAGTGTTTGGATGCCAACAATTGTGTTCTGTGTGGTCATGTGCAAGAAATAATGCTCCATGATTACCAGATTCAAAACTATGTAGTGCTAAAAACCGAGGATCTGTCGAGCCAAAGACAAGGAAAAAAAGACGGAGCTAACGTTATACAAGGCCAGGGTGATCATCAACAGGCAGACCAACAGCATTCTGACAGCTAACTGCACCTGAACTTATGGCAGGCCCAGGGTATGTGAACTTACACATAAATGTAAAGTTGGTTTTATATTCGCACATTTGGACTTTCCCCTTAATAATATAATTTCATAAAAGTATTATTTGCAAACTCTAAATAGCGAAATCATATTAGCAGCCAATGACTGTCAAAGTACAACATTGTTCACAGTCAAATAAGCAGTGTTAATGTTGTTTTCAAGTCACACTAGCAGGTTATTTCAGACCGAATATTCAAAGTGCCGTGGTAAACAATATAGGGAAAGTGTCACAAGTTGTCACTGAATGAATGTGTGAATATAAAACCAACTTTACCTTAATAACTTACACTTTCACGTTTCATTATTAGCATTCAGTGTCCGCAGTTTAATTAACCACAAACTGTTTTGCCAAAATCATTGCTGCAATCAAAAACAGGTAATGTGTATGATTCAGCATAGCCTGAACTTACCTGATATAACATGAGAACTGCAGAGTCCAGCATTTATAATTAGGTCCTCACTCCATTCAGCTCCTTTTTAGCCAAAGATGTCTGCAGTCGGCATTAAAAGCAGTGTGGTGTATGGTAAAAGTTAAGTTTTCTATTTTTTGGCGAATATCGAATTTGGCATCCTACCGCAAAACACGACATGTTTGCTATTGCAGCCTGTCTTTTTCTGCAACCGGGGACCCTTGTGACGTCATGTGTGACATAGGTTGGTAATTGGTCTACTGAAACTCAGATCTGACTCCAGAGTCACACCAAGATTCTGAACCTTATTTTTTGTTGTTTGACCTTTAGAGCTAAGATACGCATTCACCTTGAGAACCTCATCTCTGTTCCCAAACGCAATGACTTCAGTTTTCTCTTTGTTTAACTGAAGAAAGTTTTGGCACATCCAACTGTTCATTTCATCAATGCATTGGCAGAGGGTGTCAATAGGGCTGTAGTCATTAGGCAATACGGCTAAGTAGATCTGAGTGTCATCAGCATAGCTGTGGTAGGAGATTTGGTTCTTTCTCATTATTTGGCTCAGAGGGATCATATAGAGGTTGAACAGGAGAGGTGCCAGAATCGAGCCTTGTGGGACTCCACATGTCATGGGTGTCCACCTTGACCTATGGTCACCTATACTGACATAGTAACCTCTCCCTTCAAGATAAGATCTGAACCATTTGAGGACCGTCCCAGACAGCCCAACCCAATTTTCCAGCCTATCCAGAAGTATGCTGTGATCGACAGTGTCAAATGCAGCACTAAGATCGAGCAATACCAGCACTGGTAGTTTACTGGAAGGGCATCCACTGCGTAAAACATGTGCTGGATAAATTGGCGGTTCATTCCGCTGTGGCGACCCCTGATTAATAAAGTGACTAAGCCGAAAATAAAATGAATGAATGATTGAATATATATATCTTTTAATATCTTTTAATCTTTAATAGATAATAATAAATTGCGATGTGACTATTGCAGATACACACATTGCGATATCGATGCTCGAAGGATATATCGTTCAGCCCTACTTTTAATCGTACTAATGCAGTATATTTTTATTGCAATAAAAACATAATCACATTTATAACACAGTGAAGATCAATGCTGAATACAGTCAAGTACAGTAGTATCTGCTTTTGCCTTGATATACTCACCAAAGTCTCTACATTGTCCTCTATCCGTCAGGTGACAGTATGTACATTTTACACTAAATTACAGCATTTAAATTGAAACATTCAACTTCCAGTTAGGTTTTTTGTACATTAACAACAAAACAGATAAATAAAAGGTTACATTAAATTTGAATCGACAGTCTCTTCATTCTCCCTCTTCTCAGATGGGATGACAAGCCAAATCAAAGGTTACCATGGGCCAACTTTGGGCTAGTTTCTTAGAGTTCCATAGGTTTTTTTTTTTTTTTTTTTTTTTAAGAGTTCCATAGGGTGTAAACCTTCATTCATTCATGAAAAAAAACCTTATAAGTGTTTTAGCAACATTTCATATATACAAAATTGAACATTTAAACCAAACATTTTGTATTTGCTGTTGTTACGTGTTATGTTTCCCTCATTTCGTACTTTGTCCAAATAATAAATCAAATACCTAAATAGGGCAACAAGGCAGCTCTGTAGTTAGCACAGTCGCCTCACAGCAAAGGTGACCGGTTCGTGTCATCTTGCTGGCGTTTCTGTGTGGAGTTTGCATGTTCTCCCCGTGTTGCTCTGGCTTCCCACACAGTCCAAACACGTGGTATAGGTGAATTGAATAAACTAAATTCGCCGAAGTGTGTGTGTAAATGTGAGAGTGTATATGTTTCCCAGTGCTGGGTTGCAGCTAGAAGGGCATCCGCTGTGTAAAACATATGCTGGATAGGTTGGCGGTTCATTCCACTGTGGTGACCCCTGATGAATAAAGGGACTAAGCTGAAGGAAAATGAATGAATGAATAGCTGAATATTATGTTGTATTTTTCATTCAGTTTGTAATTTTCATTTGAACACTAGATGGCATTGTTTGTTTACTTTTTGCAACACTTTACTAGTATTGCAATAAAGTCCATTTATTAGGTCAGATGAGAATGTTCACCAACATCATAAATCTCATCAATAATTTCAACCCAAAGACATTGAAGAGCCTATAAGCTCACAATCTAATGAGTTTTTGTCTGGCCGTTAATAAGAGTCGAGCAAAGGAACTGTAGCCTATTCAAATCAGCCGAATTTTCATCTCGATTTTTTTATCCAGTCTCCAAAATGTCATTAAACGAGCGTAGGGCAAATAAGCCTGCGATCTGATATCCGGCTCAGAATTCCATAAAACGTATAATTATGAAATGGCAAACACATCAGAAGCGAGACGTTCTCGTCACAACCAAAGCCATCTCTCTTCCAATGGCTTTATCATTCATTCCTCGCTGGAGAGAAGCAGTTAGCGAGAGACTGAGTGAGTCATTAAGTCTGCAATAATCAGCTGCTCACTTCTTAATTATTTATGCTGTGTAATTACGCTTCTGTGGAGCCGGTGGAGGAGGCTGGTAAAATGAAGAAGTGCTTGTTTTTTCAAATAAACACTCATTGGATGATGGAAACTCAATTTAGTGTTGGCTGACGTGACACTCGTGTGGAAGGTTAATGAACAGCTTCCTTGAGTCACTTACAGAGATTTGTGCAGTCCATCTAAAGGCTGACAGACACTCTTCATCCTGTCCTCTTTGGGTCCTGCAGGTCATCAACCACTCAAACATGTTCTCATTTCTTTCTGTCTGCTGCCTGTAAAGATGACAGAACTTTGCTTTCAGAGCCTGGTTTTGTCAGAGAAAACTGAACACCTAAAACGTCCCATTGCTGTTTTACTTGAGGAATTTATTCATGAAGGTTAAAAATACGCCACAGACATTCTTATGTAACTTCTCCCCCGTCCACAGGATTTGCTGGGTCAGAGAATCTCTCTTGTTGGTCCATAATTTTATGCATGAAGGAATCCTCTATATTATTTTCTATGTATTTAATGGAGGACACACTAATAATAAATGCTATAATGTGGTTATTTTAGATTTTATTTGAATCCTAAGGCACCATACAAGTATAAATAGGCTAATGTAAAAATAAAATTCTGTGTGTATGTTATGTTTAAGACTTGAAAATCCAGTTTTTCTGAATGTATGGGATTGCATAGCATGTTAATTGTTGTATTCTGTAAAAATCTGGCAACATTTATTCCAAATTTCAAATGGAAAAATTGTCATTTTCAGCTGCAACCCATCACTGGGAAACACCCATACATTCTCATTCACACACATACACTACGGACAATTTTAGCTTACTCAATTCACCTGTACCGCATGTCTTTGGACTTGTGGGGGAAACCAGAGCACCCGGAGGAAACCCACACTAACATGGGAAAAACATGCAAACTCCACACAGAAATACCAACTGACCCAGCCGAGGCTTGAACCAGCGACCTTCTTGGCACTTTTTTTAGTTATTTTATGCAAAAGAAAATTGCTCTAAATCACTTTTTTTATTTGAAGTATGTCATCAGTAGTTTAAAGATTAATACAAAACTTTCTTTAAAACCTACTTTTTCCATGACACTATCTGACTGTCTTGTTGCCTATCCAAGTTTTAGGAACAACAAATAATAACTTGACTTCTAGTTGATCATTTGGTATCAGAAGTGGCTCATATGAAAGGCAAAGGCCTCTAGATTACACTTTATTTTACCAAAATAAAATATGATCATGCCATGATTTTTAATGATTTAATTAGGACAGTAAGGTCTGACTTTGCTTAGACAAAAGTCTTGTCACTTAACAGAAATAATGTACAGTGTAGAATATAAAGTCATGGTGCAGTGGAAAAAGAATGAATATTGTGTATGACTCCCATGAGCTTGGAGGACTGCATCCATACATCTCTGCAATGACTCAAATCACTTATTAATACAGTCATCTGGAATGGCAAAGAAAGCGTTCTTGCAGGACTCCCAGAGTTCATCAAGATTCTTTGGATTCAACTTCAATTCCCTTCTCCTTCATCTTACCCTAGACAAGCTCAATAATGTCCATTTCTGGTGACTGGGCTGGCCAATCCTGGAGCACCTTGACCTTCTTTGCTTTCAGGAGCTTTGATGTGGAGGCTGAAGTATGAGAAGGAGTGCTATCCTGCTGAAGAACCTGCCCTCTCCTGTGGTTTGTCCAAATGTCTTGATACCTCAGGCTGTTGATGTTGCCATCCACTCTGCAGATCTCTCGCATGCCCCTATACTGAATGTAACCCCAAACCATGATTTTTCCTTTACCAAACTTGACTGATTCTGTGAGAATCTTGGGTCCATGTGGGCTCCAATAGGTCTTCTGCCGTATTTGTGATGATTGGGGTGCAGTTTAACAGATGATTAATCAGAAAAATCTACCTTCTGCCACTTTTCAAAAAGATCAAGTAGAAGTCAAGTTTATATTTGTTGCTTTTACAACTGGGATTGATGAAAAGTCTTTTGTCAGGTAGTGTATATATTATATATATATATATATATATATATATATATATATATATATATATATATATATATATATATATATATATATATATATATATATATATATATATACAGTATATAAACTTTATTGCCAATGGTTTGGGACACCCCTGCAATTCATTGAATTTAAGTGTTCCAATCCCTTTCATGGCCACTTTTAGACAGTCCACTTTTAGACATGCACTTGCAAACACCCCTTCACTTGTTCCCTCAGAGGAATCTCCAACCCCATTTTGAAGTGTGTTTCCCTTCAACTAAATGAGTGAAGATTACATTGGCATACCCATTTCACATTTACATTTTAGGTGCTTTATTGGCATGACAAATAACTGTACATTCGTATTGCCAAAGCAGTGCAGCGTTGCTGCGTACAAACAAGACAGTAGTGCTGTAGTGCTATTGGCATACCCTCGATCCCTCGATTTTGACGAAGGGAGTGAGTCTGCTTCATATCTACTCCAGGACCTATATGTCCCACAATGTAATGCGAATTTGACATCACAAAAGTGTGGTTCCCAAGTGCTCAAGGGTTTAAGGCAGGGAGTGAAGGCCATAAAAAATTGGACTGGAATGCAGCTGCTTCTACAAACATTTGTGGAACAATAAGTCGTTCTCAGAAACTCAGTGAATTCAAGCATAATGCAATGACAGAATGACACATGTGAAATAATTTCATTTGTGTAATTTCTTCACTACTAATATTCCACAGTCAATTGTTAGTGGTTTTGTAGCAAAGTAGAAGAAACTGGGAACAACAGCATCTCAGCCACGCAATATTAGGCCATGTGAAATCACAGAGCGGTGTCAGAGCTGATGTTTACAGTGCACAGAAGTCAAAGAGTCAGTAGCTACAGACATCCAAACTTCTGTGGGCAGACTAGAGCAGTGTTCCCTTAGCCAAGCAGCTGCAATCCAAACCTTCAAACATACATCAACAAGTGCAATGCAAAGCACCAAATGCAGCGGTGTAAAACACAACCCTACAGTAGGATGTGTTCTCTGGAGTGACAAATCACACTTCTCTGTCTGGCAATCTGATGGACAATCTGGGTTTGGGGTTACTTGTCTGACTGCATTGTGACAAATGTGTAGCTTGGTGGAGTGTTGGGTTGTTGATCATTTCAAAAACATTTTATTATTTATTTCTAACATATATATATATATGTGAGAAATTTCTGCAGTTCGTTTTAAGCATGTGTGAGGTTTATAGTGTCTTTTATAAACAATTTATTGTAATCACTATTACAAAATTACCCACTTGGCAGTTTTTAAACGTCTTCATTGTAAATGATCATAATTATTATCATTATCATAAAATTAGTATATGTATCAGTGACTCTGCATTTCATTAAGCAAGTTTGAGTTTAAGGGACTCTGACACAGCAGTTTTCCTTGGAGAGAAGAATTCCTTTCTTAATATCTGCCTTAGCAGTCACCCAAAAGTTTCTTCCTTTGAAAACGGTGGCATTTACTGGTCCTCCGCTACCCGCTTTATTCTGTTATGTTGGCGTTAGCTTAAAGATCTGAAGCTTTTGTCTAAAAATGGATTTTGAAGAGAGTGGGTGGAATGGAAGTGGAGTCATTAAGCAATATTATAAAGCTTAACACCCACACACATGAATAGCTATACAGTGCAATTATGGAGATAAGCAACTCCTCATCAGAACAAATAAAGCTTTGTAGGCAGGGAAGAGTTGAGGCAGATTTTTCAGAGACCCCTAATTACCTCTCAATGACGCACAACAACTCAGACTGCGGACCCCGGGTGTGTGTGGACAGCCTTTCTAACTATTTTGTGAAGGCAAAACTGATGCTTTTAGCCCCAAGCAGAACAGAGCGGATGTAGAGAAGCTTTCACTTTCTGTCTTTGAACTTAAATTTGAATGATTTGGTGCAACAAATATACCATTGCGTAATGTCATTCAAAACCAAACATTTTGGAAAGACAAATGTCAGTCCTATTAAGGACAGTGATTCTTATTTACTCCTCACTGGCTGCACTGCTATTCTGATGCATCAGGGGCAAAGATGTAAATGTGAAGGTTAATTATTCATCGGCTTAAACAGGAAGCATGAAAAAAATATTAAAAAGACAGATGATTACATCTGCAAGCAAGATCCCCTAACAAACCTGCAGGAACAGAGTGTTGCGCAGTGTTATTTAAAGAAGCATATACCCTTTGCTTTGCTCTGTGTACCTTTTCCCCTTTAATCTTCTTCTTAGGTATGACAGGCCAAAGACAGACTTTGCAATCAAACAAGCTGGTTCGCATCTGCTTCTCCTGTTTGGCTCTTGTTTATCATTGTTTGCCTCATCTAGATGCTGAAACTCTCCAACTGCTCTTTTCCTTTATGTTTGACCGTCTCATTTGCTCTCCAGCCAGTGATTCTGATAGAGGTGAGACCGGTCACATCCAGTACAAATAGACTCATGCTGCTGTAAAATTCTCATCCAGCTTTCATATTAACAGCTGTAAGAATTATTTTTCTCGGTTTATAAAATGCTTTCTTAAGGTTTCATTTATTTCACATCCAATTTCTCTATCATTTACTCATTTGTTCATCCTCAGGACCCAAATTGGATATTTTCAATGAAATTAGAGGTTTTTGTTCACCCATTGACAGTTTAATAACCTCAAATTCTGATGTTTCAAAACATTTCTAAAGTGATCCAAAAAAATCCATTAAAATCAAACAGTTTAATCCAATTTCTCTGAAGAGACACAATCACTTCATAAGATTAACAGATTTGATTGTGCTTTTATTCACATTACTACCAATCAAACCATTCATTCATTCATTTTCCTTTGGCTTCATTCCTTTATTCATCAGGGTTACCACAGTGGAATGAACCGTCAACTATTCCAGCATATGTTTTATGCAGCAGATGCCCTTCCAGCTGCAACCCAGTACTGGAAAACACCCATACACTTTTGTTTACCCAATTCACTTACACTGCATGTCTTTAGACTGTGGGGGAAACCGGAGCACCCGGACAAAACCCACATGAACATGGGGAGAACATGCAAACTCCACACAGACTAGCCCAGCCGGGACTCGAACCAGCAACCTTCTTGCTGGGAGGTGACAGTGCTAAGCACTGAGCCACCGTGCTGCCCAAATCAAACCACAGCTCACCCAAATTTGCTTGACATACAAGAACAAAATATCTTTTTTTTTTTTTTACAAAAGTTCAAATGTGGATAAATGTAAGAATTAACGTTATTGGTTTCTTTTGCATCAAGCATGTTTGGTTTGTGTATGATAGTGTAAATTCAATTTGGACTTTTTCCAAACTGCGCTCCAACCTATAACTTTCATGAAATATGACGTATAGTAGTGTTTTTAAAAACAATACTGCCCTGCTATGCATTGTGCTCTTTCAATCAGCACCCATCCTTCCTCCACCCCTTTACTAAAGGGATCGCACATATTAATAAAAGGTGATTCTTCAGTAGACTAAAAATTGTGTTCAAAAGCGTGCACAAATATTTCGTACACTAAACTTATGGTAATGTCAAAAAACAAATGCATTTATAACAATCCTGCTTTTAGATTGGTAATGCACTTGACATTGTTGTACAAAGACAACCGATGCTATTCAATTGTAACTGCACACTATGGACCTAAATATTTGCCTCCATAAACCTGTTTGGCCTTTTTGTACTTTCAGGGTTTTTCTCTTTCAATTTAATATTTCAAAAAATAAATTTGCAACAAAAAGCAAAAACAAACAACAAAGAACAATATGAAGAGCAAAGCTACATCAACTACAGTAGGTGTGCTTTTTGCCTTCAAAGCAAACTTATGATAAATTTAGACAGCAAAGTTTATATCCTGTCCAGCTTGTAAACTTTAAACAACACACATCCGAATGTGTAAAGGGATCCCAGAAAACATGCTCATGCAGGGCCCATTTTGGCTTTTTTCGGGCACTGCGGGTCTGCCCATGTGGGACCAGCACTGCAGGGCATTGTTTTGCCAGTGAGCAAACTCTTATAGCCCTGGACTGGCAGCTCGCTGGGGACCTTATGCTAGCCCTAAGTGGCCCATTAAGGACCAGCACATGCTTATTTGCAGGGAAAGTTCACATATCAGTCATTAATGAGTCAAAATTCAATTGATCTATTGAAGACACACGGACTACATGTTTAACTACCTTTCCGGACCTTACATAGCATGTAGGTGGAGGGACAGAAAGCACATAGATTGTGACATAATTAATGGCAGATTTAACATTTTGGGGTGAACAATCCGTTGAAGAATTGGTTGCCTTTTTGATTGTTGAATGCATTCATCCATATGTGCATCTTTGATGTGTATTTGTTTACCTCTGGAACTGGTCACAAGTAGACAAGCTCTATATGTTGTTTAGATTTATTTTACACCTGTATTCAGTATTCCCACACCTAGACACATGTAAACATCTGGCTTTTGAAATTAGCTTTTTCCTGGCACAATTACCTTAGTGAAAGATACAGCTTGGTGTCTGGTGAGTTGATGAGCAGGAAAGTAATATAATTATGCTAAAAAAAATAGCCTGATCATAACAACAGACAAAACCTGTGAAAAATATGATTAAAAATACGGTGTACACTACCTTACAAAAGTCTTGATTCCAGTTGTAAGAGCAACAAATATTAACTGACTTCTAGTTGATCATTTGGAAAAGTGAAGCAGAGGGTAGATTTTTCAGATGAATCATCTGTTGAACTGCATCCCAATCATCACAAATACTGGAGAAAACCTATTAGAGCCCACATGGACCCAAGATTCTTATGAATCAGTCAAGTTTGGTGAAGGAAAATCATGGTTTGGGGTTAATTCAGTATAGGGGCGTGCGAGAGATCTGCAGAGTGGATGGCAACATCAACAGCCTGAGGTATCAAGACATTTGTGCTGCCCATTACATTACAAACCACAGGAGAGGGCAAATTCTTCAGCAGGATAGCTCCTTCTCATACTTCAGCCTCCACATCAAAGCTCTTGAAAGCAAAGAAGGTCAAGGTGCTCCAGGATTGGCAAGCCCAGTCACCAGAAATGACATTATTGAGCTTGTCTAGGGTAAGATGAAGGAGGAGGCATTGAAGATGAAGGCAAAGAATCTTGATGAACTCTGGGAGTCCTGCAAGAACACTTTCTTTGCCATTCCAGATGACTTATTAATAAGTGATTTGAGTCATTGCAGAGATGTATGGATGCAGTCCTCCAAGCTCATGGGAGTCAGACACAATATTCATTCTGTTTCCACTCACCATGACTTTATATTCTATACTGGACATTATTCTGTTAAGTGACAAGACAAAAAAAAAAATCAGACCTTACTGTCCTAATCAAATAATGAAAAATCAAGGCATGATCATATTTTTTTGTAAAATAAGTGTAATCTAGAGGCCTTTGCTTTCATATAAGCCCTTTCTGATACCAAATGATCAACTAGAAGTCAAGTTATTATTTGTTGTTCCTAAAACTTGGAAGGCGACAAGACTTTTGTCAGGTAGTGTAGGAAAATTAACATTTTAATAAATGAAAACTAAAATTTAAAGCATACACAAAAGTCCCTGATATTTCATATCTTGGACAAAAAAATCTAAAAAGTGTATTTAGTGTTGTTCACTTGTTTTCAGATCGACTCAAAATAGGTGTAAACAGGACATTTTTTAACCTAATTTGTAAGAATTTAGGATAAACAGACTTTTAGAGGAGAGACAGAAATCTCTCAGATTTGCTTAAATGTTCTTGATTTGTGTTCCAATTTTTTTAGGTTTGTAATGACAGGAGTGAGAGCAAAAGATGACAGAATATTCACCCCGTGAGTGTGGATATTCAGAACAATGATTGATGCATCTGTTAAAGAACCACACTAACAGGCAAATCCGCCTGTTAGTCTAATGACTGATGCATTCAGTGGACTTGTGCGTTGCTGTCACTGACACAAGAGATAATCGCAAATGAAATGACCTGATTCTGTGTCTCTCACCATGCCATCCAACATTACCCACTGGCCACTTCACAGCTTGATTAACTGACTCAGGTCCCGTTTATCAGCTCCGTTTTGGGGTTTTAGGATTTGAAGGCTGTCTGAAGTGCGACTGTTGTGGTTCTGAGTGTTGAATCCCTCCTTCTGACATAATGGGGAGTCTGTGTTTAATGTTGACAAATGAAGGTCTGCCACTAACAAGGGACCTCTGGCGCTGTGGTAAAGTGTTACAGCCCTCCGAGTAATTGACAGTTCAGATGCTGCTCTTCCTTTCTCTGGGTCATCAAGTCCCCCTGTTGCTATGCTGAAGCTCTTAAAGCTGCATGATTATTTTAATCATTGTTTTATAAACCGTATTCAACTAAGCAATACCACAAGAGTAAGAATGGGTTACTGAATATCATTACGGCTCTGACTGCTTTCAGCCGAATACCTGGTATGCCGTGTGTTGGTGTTGCAGTTTAAAAAAACAAGAGATTAATATCAAGACTTACACTTACATTTTAGTCATTAGAATATCTAGAATAGGTGTAATTTATATCAATCTGAATTTTTAACTGTAGCAGTTGAGGGAATGGTTCAATGACTCCTTTTAAAGACATAGGGTTCTCCCAATACCCACACATGCAATCTTTGCACTTAACCACTTGTTTACTAACATATTTCCTGTATATTCAAGTTATCATAAGGACCGCAAGTATAGTCAAACCAGGCTCATTCTAATTTTGTACCCAGTTTGTAGTTTTTGTTTTTGCGAATCCACCAGAAGCCGATGCGTATGCTTTTCAGATGTAAAATTTCTTTCATGATGCCATTTGTGCCTGCTGTTCTCACATAAATCCACCAGAGGCAGCTGTTGACTGACTGTTTGACTGACTGACCAAACGACTGACCACCCCCACCCTCCCCTTCCCTAAACCCTACCAATTGTGTTTAAAAACATAGATTGACCCCTCCACCCACTTCCCTAAACCCAACTGCAGTGGGGGTTTATTTTTAAAGAAAAGCCCTCTCCTGATTTTTACCCTGTGAGAGACTAGTGATGTCCTGTGAGAGACTAGTGATGTCCAGGGAGACTAGTGATGTCCTGTGAGAGACTAGTGATGGCTAGTGATAGACTAGTGATGTCCAGCGAGAGACTAGTGATGTCCTGTGAGAGACTAGTGATGTCTGTGAGAGACTAGTGATGTCCAGTGAGAGACTAGTGATGTCCTGTGAGAGACTAGTGATGTCCTGTGAGAAACTAGTGATGTCTGTGAGAGACTAGTGATGTCCACTGAGAGACTAGTGATGTCCAGTGAGAGACTGGTGATGTCTGTGAGAGATACGTGATGTCCAGTGAGAGACTTGTGATGTCCATTGAGAGACTTGTGATGTCCAGTGAGTCTAGTGATGTCTAGTGAGAGACTATTGATGTCCAGTGAAAGACTAGTGATGTCCTGTGATAGACTAGTGATGTTAAGATAGAGACTAGTGATGTCCAGTGAGAGACTAATGATTTCCAGTGGGAGACTAGTGATGTCTAGTGATAGACTAGTGATGTCCTGTGAGAGACTAGTGAGGTTCTGTGAGAGACTATTGATGTCTGTGAGAGACTAGTGATGTAATGTGAGAGACTACTGATGTCCAGTGAGAGACTAGTGATGTCCAGGGGAGACTAGTGATGTCCAGTGGGAGACTAATGATGTCCAGTCATAGACTAGTGATATCCAGTGATAGACTAATGATGTCTAGTGAGAGACTAGTGATGTCCAGTGAGAGACTAATGATGTCTAGTGAGATACTAGTGATGTCCAGTGGGAGACTAATGCCCAGTCTTAGACTAATGATGTCCAGTGGGAGACTAATGATGTCCAGTCATAGACTAGTAATATCCAGTGATAGATTAATGATGTCTAGTGAGAGACTAGTGATATCCAGTGATAGACTAATAATGTCTAGTGAGAGACTAGTGTGTACAGTGAGAGACTAATGATGGCCAGTGAGAGACTAGTGATGTCCAGTGAGAGACTAGTGATGTCCAGTAAGAGACTAGTGATGTCCTGTGAGAGACTAGTGATGTCCAGTGAGAAGTTAGTGATGTCCAGTGAGAGACTAGTGATGTCCAGTGAGAGACTAGTGATGTCCTGTGAGAGACTAGTGATGTCCTGTGAGAGACTAGTGATGTCCAGTGGGAGACTAGTGATGTCCAGTAAGAGACTAGTGATGTCCTGTGAGAGACTAGTGACTAGTGATGTCCTGTGATAGACTAGCGATGTCCAGTGAGATACTAGTGATGTCCTGTGATAGACTAGTGATTTCAAGGTAGAGACTACTGATGTCCAGTGAGATACTACTGATGTCCAGTGAGAGACTAGTGATGTCCAGTGAGAGACTACTGATGTCCAGTGAGATACTACTGATGTCCAGTGAGATACTACTGATGTCCAGTGAGAGACTAGTGATGTCCAGTGATAGACTAATTATGTCCAGTGAGAGACTAATGATGGCCAGTGAGAGACTAGTTATGTCCAGTGAGAGACTAGTGATGTCCAGTGAGAGACTAGTGATGACCTGTGAGAGACTAATGATGTCCAGTGATAGACAAGTGATATCCAGTGATAGACTAATGATGTCCAGTGGGAGACTAGTGATGTCCAGTGAGAGACTAGTGATGTCCAGTGAGAGACTAGTGATGTCTAGTGGGAGACTAATGATGTACAGTTATAGACTAGTGATATCCAGTGAGAGACTAGTGATGTCCTTTTAAGACTAGTGACCTGTGATGTCCTGTGATAGACTAGTAATGTCAAGACAGAGACTAGTGATGTCCACTGAGATACTAGTGATGTCCTGTGATAGACTAGTGATTTCAAGGTAAAGACTACTGATGTCCAGTGAGAGACTAGTGATGTCCAGTGAGATACTACTGATGTCCAGTGAGAGACTAGTGATGTCCAGTGATAGACTAATGATGTCCAGTGAGAGACTAATGATGGCCAGTGAGAGACTAGTTATGTCCAGTGAGAGACTAGTGATGTCCAGTGAGACACTAGTGATGACATGTGAGAGACTAATAATGTCCAGTGATAGACAAGTGATATCCAGTGATAGACTAATGATGTCCAGTGAGAGACTACTGATGTCCAGTGGGAGACTAATGATGTCCAGTGGGAGACTAATGATGTCCAGTTATAGACTAGTGATATCCAGTGATAGACTAATGATGTCCAGTGGGAGACTAATGATGTCCAGTTATAGACTAGTGATATCCAGTGATAGACTAATGATGTCCAGTGAAAGACTAGTGATGTCCAGTGAGAGACTAGTGATGTCCAGTGAGAGACTAGTGATGTCCAGTGATAGACTAGTGATGTCTAGTGGGAGACTAATGATGTACAGTTATAGACTAGTGATATCCAGTAAGAGACTAATGATGTCTAGTGAGAGACTAGTGATGTCCTTTTAAGACTAGTGACTAGTGATGTCCTGTGATAGACTAGTAATGTCAATACAGAGACTAGTGATGTCCAGTGAGATACTAGTTATTTCCTGTTATAGACTAGTGATTTCAAGGTAGAAACTAGTGATGTCCAGTGAGAGACTAATGATGTCCAGTGGGAGACTAATGATCTCCAGTTATAGACTAGTGATGTCCAGTGAGAGACTAATGATGGCCAGCGAGAGACTAGAGATGTCCAGTGAGAGACTAGTGATATCCAGTGGGAGACTAATGATGTCCTGTGATAGACTAGTGATGTCCAGTGAGAGACTAATGATGGCCAGTGAGAGACTGGAGATGTCCAGTGAGAGACTAGTGATGTTCAGTGATAGACTAGTGATGTCCAGTGAGGGAGACTAGTGATGTTCAGTGGGAGACTAATGGTGTCCAGTGATAGACTAGTGATGTCCAGTGAGAGAGTAGTGATGTCCAGTGAGAGACTAGTGATGTTCAGTGATAGACAAGTGATGTCCAGTGGGAGACTAGTGATGTCCTGTGATAGACTAGTGATGTCCAGTGAGAGACTAATGATGGCCAGTGAGAGACTGGAGATGTCCAGTGAGAGACTAGTGATGTTCAGTGATAGACAAGTGATGTCCAGTGGGAGACTAGTGATGTTCAGTGGGAGACTAATGGTGTCCAGTGATAGACTAGTGATGTCCAGTGAGAGAGTAGTGATGTCCAGTGAGAGACTAGTGATGTTCAGTGATAGACAAGTGATGTCCAGTGGGAGACTAGTGATGTCCTGTGATAGACTAGTGATGTCCAGTGAGAGACTAATGATGGCCAGTGAGAGAGAGGAGATGTCCAGTGAGAGACTAGTGATGTTCAGTGATAGACAAGTGATGTCCAGTGGGAGACTAGTGATGTCCAGTGAGAGACTAGTGATGTTCAGTGAGAGACTATTGATGTCCAGTGAGAGACTAGTGATGTTCAGTGGGAGACTAATGGTGTCCAGTGATAGACTAGTGATGTCCAGTGAGAGACTAGTGATGTCCTGTGAGAGACTAGTGATGTCCAGTTTTGAAGAACAGGCCTGCAGTATTTCTTCTCTAGGACAACCATCAATTCAACAACCAACAGGAACACAACTTTCTCGAGAGACAATTTCTGTTTAACTTCATTGTTGTTGTTTTTTTTGTTGTTGTTTTTCCAAGCCATGTTGTAAATTACCACTAGATTTTATTTTCAGTTTTGTAGCCTCCATTTCAGTTTGTGTGTGAATTTAGCTCACTGTATCTGAATGTGTCATGGATTGATGATGTAAATCCCGTCTTGAACAGTCTTCTGTCTATTTTAACGAGTCTTGACTGTCAGTCAGTTTGACATTAATGACATCTAGGATTCCATAGAGTCTCATGGCTTATATAACTTGTTCACATAGTCTGGCAGGCAACAACCTTAAAGTAACTATTATTAATCATGCACATCCAGTTTAACTCCCATTAGAGAATTACTGTAAGGCTAGGGTTGTTTAGTAGAATGAGTTGACACAACTGCAAAGTTACCGTTAGTAAGTTAAATGTCTGTAAGGGTACAATCTATATATATATATATATATATATATTATATATATATATATATATATATATATATATATATATATATATATTTTTTTTTTTTTTTTTTTTTTAAATATTAAGCCGACAGTCTACTAATACTCTAATGACTGTTAGTTGACAAGTAGATGCAAAGTTATTTAATCAATAGTATGTTGGAAATCATCAAAAACATACTTTAAATACAACATTGCCAACATGACAGCAAAATAAAAGATGCGACAAGGGAAAACTACTGTTTCATTGCTGAATTCTTCCATGTTTTGAATGAATCAGGGGATTCCATGATTCAATTATCTATTCATTGCCCTTTCTGAATGAATCAATTATTTGAACAAATTGAATTACTAAGATATTTACTGACACTCAATTATATGGTATTATTTCAATAAAAAGTATATTTTTGCATATTTATAAAAATTAATAGAACATTTCACCGCAGAATTTAATTTCTGTCATCATTTACTCACTCATGAAACCTGAATGTGTTTCTTTCTTTTTATTATGAAACATAAAGGAAATACTGAAGAATGTTGGTAACCAAACTATTTTAGTAACCACTGATTTTTAATCTATGAAGAAAAAATACTGAGACATTTCTCAAATAATTTTTCATGTTTCCTAATTTATGCTTTGCAGTTATAACCTAATCCTTTATGCATTTTATATTGAATCAAAAACAAAATCCCCAAAAATATGTTGTGTGATTGATAAAAATTATAATTCATTAGCTTAATTAATTGCCACATGACACATTGGAAATTCTACTTTCTTTACAGCCTCAAATTAAAATAAAATGTCCAATGAATATTAGCAGCACTCTGTTATATATAACTCAAAAAATTCTGTTGAATATGAAGATCAGAGAGAAGTAATTGGTTTCTGAGGTGTTCAGCTCATTTGAGTCCTGCTGTGACAGATGCCTGGTGACTGTCCACCCTCAGTAACGCCTGCATTTGATCTTTTCCTGAAAGTTTTCAGACATGTGGAATGAAGTGGGAAAGTTTTTCAAAGTATTTCACTCTTGAATTATGAAATGTACATGGCAGCAGGAGAAAGTGTTCTTTCTCTATGAACTTCACTGACCCTTTCTTATTTTGATGTCCATTATTTTCCGTGTCTGCTTTATGGCTATAGCATGATCATCTTTATTTGGTTGGAATTATTGTTTGAATACATGATTTACTAAATGTGTACTTTTCAGCAGCTGTTATCATTTTGTTGTTATTGTTGTTGTTATTTAGGTTTGTTCAGCAGTTCACAGTTCAATGAACAGTGATGACATAGACCACTCTTAAATATGGCTCTTTATTGGCATCAGTGGAGAAAAGTTAAAAAGTTTTTTAAAAAGTTAAAAAGTCTAAAGAACATTTTAATGATCTAATGAAACTTGTTCCGCTTTGAACAGGGGTGTCCAAACCTTTTCGTATGAAGAGCCAAAAACTAAATATCATTTAGAGCCGGGGGCCGAAGGTAAATATACCAAACTATTTTACATTACAGTTGTCATGGGGAATTTACTAATTTAGTTCATAATATTTTAAAATCAATAGAAAACATTAGCAAGGCAAGGCAAGTTTATTATATAGCTCATTTCATACACAGTGGCAATTCAAAGTGCTTTATATAAACAAGAATAAAAAAGACAAGTGTAAGAAAAAATAAAAACAGAATAAAAAACAGATAAAAATATGTTAAAACAGGTTGTAAAAAATGAAAAAGAAGAGAAAAACACAATAGTGCGATTTGTCGGACGTAGCACAGTGCTCATTCAGTAAAGGCACAGCTAAACAGATGTGTTTTCAGTCTGGATTTGAACGTGCCTAATGTTGGAGCACATCTGATCATTTCTGGAAGCTGATTCCAGCAGTGAGGGGCGTAGTAGCTGAAAGCTTCACCCTGCTTTGACTGAACTCTTGGAATTTCTAGTTTATATGATCCTAGAGATCTGAGTGTTCTTCTAGGTTTGTATTCAGTGAGCATATCTGTAATGTATTGAGGTCCTAGGCCATTTAGTAATTTATAGACAAGTAGTAATACTTTAAAATCTATTCTGAATGTAACTGGGAGCCAGTGTAAAGACCTGAGGACAGGTGTGATGTGCTCTGATTTCCTGCTTCTGGTCAGAATCCTGGCCGCAGCGTTCTGGATGAGCTGCAACTGTCTGACTGTCTTTTTGGGAAGGCCCGTGAGGAGGCCGTTACAGTAATCCACCCTGCTGCTTATAAAAGCATGAACAAGTTTCTCTAAGTCCTCACTGGAAACAAAGCATCTGATTCTGGCAATGTTTTTGAGATGATAGTATACTGATTTACTAACTCCTTTCACATGACTATAGACCAATTACCATGTTTGTAAACATTCAGGATGCGCGCGCAGGGAGGTGGCAGAAAAAAACCGGGAGCGGTAGCATTTACAGCGAGGGAATGACATCCAATGCAGTTCAGAGTTTGTTGTTGTTTTAGAAATAAGATATATTGATTATATATTATATTTATTATTTACATAATGCTTTCAGCGTATTATAACAGCTTGTCACCCAGTAATAAGATTACTTAAAATTAACGTTAAAGTGAGCGGCGTTCGTCTGACAGGCCCATTTGCGATAGCACCCTCCCAATGGATATTGAATAAGAGGAAATGACCAAGCATCCAGCTCGAAATATACAATCTCATTGAAGCTCCATGGGATTTTACGAGAGAAGTTAAAGGTCTACAAGTGTTTGGATGCCAACAATTGTGTTCTGTGTGGTCATGAGTGCAAGAAATAATGTTCCATGATTACCAGATTAAAACTATGTAGTGCTAAAAACCGAGGATCTGTCGAGCCAAAGACAAGGAAAAAAGACGGAGCTAACGTTATACAAGGCCAGGGGGTGATCATCAACAGGCAGACCAACAGCATTCTGACAGCTAACTGCACCTGAACTTATGGCAGGCCCAGGGTATGTGAACTTACACATAAATGTAAGTTGGTTTATATTCGCCACATTTGGACTTTCCCCTTAATAATATAATTTCATAAAAGTATTATTTGCAAACTCTAAATAGCGAAATCATATTAGCAGCCAATGACTGTCAAAGTACAACATTGTTCACAGTCAAATAAGCAGTGTTAATGTTGTTTTCAAGTCACACTAGCAGGTTATTTCAGACCGAATATTCAAAGTGCCCGTAGGTAAACAATATAGGGAAAGTGTCACAAGTTGTCACTGAATGCATGTGTGAATATAAAACCAACTTTACCTTAATAACTTACACTTTCACGTTTCATTATTAGCATTCAGTGTCCGCAGTTTAATTAACCACAAACTGTTTTGCCGAAATCATTGCTGCAATACAAAACAAGTAATGTGTATGATTCAAGCATAGCCTGAACTTACCTGATATAACATGAGAACTGTAGAGTCCAGCATTTATAATTAGGTCCTCACTCCATTCAGCTCCTTTTTAGCCAAAGATGTCTGCAGTCGGCATTAAAAGCAGTGTGGTGTGTATGGGTAAAAGTTAAGTTTTCTATTTTTTGGCGAATATCGAATTTGGCATCCTACCGCAAACACGAAAGGTTTGCTATTGCAGCCTGTCTTTTTCTGCAACCGGGGACCCTTGTGACGTCATGTGTGAGATAGGTTGGTATTGGGTCTACCTGAAACTCAGATATGACTCCAGAGTCACACCAAGATTCTGAACCTTATTTTTGTTGTTTGACCTTTAGAGCTAAGATACGCATTCACCTTGAGAACCTCATCTCTGTTCCCAAACGCAATGACTTCAGTTTTCTCTTTGTTTAACTGAAGAAAGTTTTGGCACATCCAACTGTTCATTTCATCAATGCATTGGCAGAGGGTTGTCAATAGGGCTGTAGTCATAGGCAATACGGCTAAGTAGATCTGAGTGTCATCAGCATAGCTGTGGTAGGAGATTTGGTTCTTTCTCATTATTTGGCTCAGAGGGATCATATAGAGGTTGAACAGGAGAGGTGCCAGAATCGAGCCTTGTGGGACTCCACATGTCATCGGGTGTCCACCTCGACCTATGGTCACCTATACTGACATAGTAACCTCTCCCTTCAAGATAAGATCTGAACCATTTGAGGACCGTCCCAGACAGCCCAACCCCAATTTTCCAGCCTATCCAGAAGAATGCTGTGATCGACAGTGTCAAATGCAGCACTAAGATCGAGCAATACCAGCACTGGTAGTTTACCTGAAGGACATCCACTGCGTAAAACATGTGCTGGATAAATTGGTGGGTCATTCCGCTGTGGCGACCCCTGATTAATAAGTGACTAAGCCGAAAATAATGAAGAATGATTGAATATATATATATGAGTATATATAGTATAGATATAGATATAATATATATATATATATATATATATATATATATATATATATATCTTTTAATCTTTAATAGATAATAATAAATTGCGATGTGACTATTGCAGATACACACATTGCGATATCGATGCTCGAAGGATATATCGTTCAGCCCTAATTTTAATCGTACTAATGCAGTATATTTTTTATTGCACTAAAAAACATAATCACATTTATAACACAGTGAAGATCAATGCTGAATACAGTCAAGTAACAGTAGTATCGCTTTTGCCTTGATATACTCACCAAAGTCTCTACATTGTCCTCTATCCGTCAGGTGACAGTATGTACATTTTACACTAATTAGCAGCATTTAAATTGAAAAATTCAACTTCCAGTTGAGGCTTTTTTGTACATTAACAACAAAACACAATAAATAAAAGGTTACATTAAATTTGAATCGACAGTCTCTTCAATTCTCCCTCTTCTCAGATGGGATGAACAAGCCAAATCAAAGGTTACCATGGGCCAACTTTGGGCATAGGTTCCATAGGTTTTTTTTTTTTTTTTTTTTTTTTTTAAGAGTTCCATAGGGTTGTAAACCTTCATTCATTCATGAAAAAAAAACCTATAAGGTTTTAGCAACATTTCATATATACAAAATTGAACATTTAAACCAAACATTTTGTATTTGCTGTTGTTACGTGTTATGTTTCCCTCATTTCGTACTTTGTCCAAATAATAATCAAATACCTAAATAGGGCAACAAGGCCAGCTCTATAGTTAGCACAGTCGCCTCACAGCAAAGGTGACCGGTTCGTGTCATCTTGCTGGCGTTTCTGTGTGGAGTTTTGCATGTTCTCCCCGTGTTGCTCTGGCTTCCCACACAGTTCCAAACACGCTGGTATAGGTGAATTGAATAAACTAAATTCGCCGAAGTGTGTGTGTAAATGTGAGAGTGTATATGTTTCCCAGTGCTGGGTTGCAGCTAGAAGGGCATCCGCTGTGTAAAACATATGCTGGATAGGTTGGCGGTTCATTCCACTGTGGTGACCCCTGATGAATAAAGGGACTAAGCTGAAGGAAAATGAATGAATGAATAGCTGAATATTATGTTGTATTTTTCATTCAGTTTGTAATTTTCAATTTGAACACTAGATGGCATTGTTGTTTACTTTTTGCAACACTTTACTAGTATTGCAATAAAGTCCATTTATTAGGGTCAGATGAGAATGTTCACCAACATCATAAATCTCATCAATAATTTCAACCCAAAGACATTGAAGAGCCTATAAGCTCACAATCTAATGAGTTTTGTCTGGCCGTTAATAAGAGTCGAGCAAAGGAACTGTAGCCTATTCAAATCAGCCGAATTTTCATCTCGATTTTTTTTTATCCAGTCTCCAAAAATGTCATTAAACGAGCGTAGGGCAAATAAGCCTGCGATCTGATATCCGGCTCAGAATTCCATAAAACGTATAATTATGAAATGGCAAACACATCAGAAGCGAGACGTTCTCGTCACAACCAAAGCCATCTCTCTTCCAATGGCTTTATCATTCATTCCTCGCTGGAGAGAAGCAGTTAGCGAGAGACTGAGTGAGTCATTAAGTCTGCAATAATCAGCTGCTCACTTCTTTAATTATTTATGCTGTGTAATTACGCTTCTGTGGAGCCGGTGGAGGAGGCTGGTAAAATGAAGAAGTGCTTGTTTTTTCAAATAAACACTCATTGGATGATGGAAACTCAATTTAGTGTTGGCTGACGTGACACTCGTGTGGAAGGTTAATGAACAGCTTCCTTGAGTCACTTACAGAGATTTGTGCAGTCCATCTAAAGGCTGACAGACACTCTTCATCCTGTCCTCTTTGGGTCCTGCAGGTCATCAACCACTCAAACATGTTCTCATTTCTTTCTGTCTGCTGCCTGTAAAGATGACAGAACTTTGCTTTCAGAGCCTGGGTTTGTCAGAGAAAACTGAACACCTAAAACGTCCCATTGCTGTTTTACTTGAGGAATTTATTCATGAAGGTTAAAAATACGCCACAGACATTCTTATGTAACTTCTCCCCCGTCCACAGGATTTGCTGGGTCAGAGAATCTCTCTTGTTGGTCCATAATTTTATGCATGAAGGAATCCTCTATATTATTTTCTATGTATTTAATGGAGGACACACTAATAATAAATGCTATAATGTGGTTATTTTAGATTTTATTTTAATCCTAAGGCACCATACAAGTATAAATAGGCTAATGTAAAAATAAAATTCTGTGTGTATGTTATGTTTAAGACTTGAAAATCCAGTTTTTCTGAATGTATGGGATTGCATAGCATGTTAATTGTTGTATTCTGTAAAAATCTGGCAACATTTATTCCAAATTTCAAATGGAAAAATTGTCATTTTCAGCTGCAACCCATCACTGGTAAACACCCATACATTCTCATTCACACACATACACTACGGACAATTTTAGCTTACTCAATTACCTGTACCGCATGTCTTTGGACTTGTGGGGAAACCAGAGCACCCGGAGGAAACCCACACTAACATGGGAAAAACATGCAAACTCCACACAGAAATACCAACTGACCCAGCCGAGGCTTGAACCAGCGACCTTCTTGGCACTTTTTTTAGTTATTTTATGCAAAAGAAAATTGCTCTAAATCACTTTTTTTATTTGAAGTATGTCATCAGTAGTTTAAAGATTAATACAAAACTTTCTTTAAAACCTACTTTTTCCATGACACTATCTGACTGTCTTGTTGCCTATCCAAGTTTTAGGAACAACAAATAATAACTTGACTTCTAGTTGATCATTTGGTATCAGAAGTGGCTTATATGAAAGGCAAAGGCCTCTAGATTACTCTTAATTTTACCAAAATAAAATATGATCATGCCATGATTTTTAATTATTAGGACAGTAAGATCTGACTTTTCTTAGACAAAAGTCTTGTCACTTAACAGAAATAATGTACAGTATAGAATATAAAGTCATGGTGCAGTGGAAAAAGAATGAATATTGTGTCTGACTCCATCATGAGCTTGGAGGACTGCATCCATACATCTCTGCAATGACTCAAATCACTTATTAATACAGTCATCTGGAATGGCAAAGAAAGCGTTCTTGCAGGACTCCCAGAGTTCATCAAGATTCTATGGATTCAACTTCAATGCCTCCTCCTTCATCTTACCCTAGACAAGCTCAATAATGTCCATTTCTGGTGACTGGGCTGGCCAATCCTGTAGCACCTTGACCTTCTTTGCTTTCAGGAGCTTTGATGTGGAGGCTGAAGTATGAGAAGGAGTGCTATCCTCCTGTGGTTTGTAATGTAATGGGCAGCACAAATGTCTTGATACCTCAGGCTGTTGATGTTGCCATCCACTCTGCAGATCTCTCGCACGCCCCTATACTGAATGTAACCCCAAACCATGATTTTTCCTTTACCAAACTTGACTGATTTCTGTGGGAATCTTGGGTCCATGTGGGCTCCAATAGGTCTTCTGCAGTATTTGTGATGATTGGGGTGCAGTTTAACAGATGATTAATCAGAAAAATCTACCTTCTGCCACTTTTCAAAAAGATCAAGTAGAAGTCAAGTTTATATTTGTTGCTTTTACAACTGGGATTGATGAAAAGTCTTTTGTCAGGTAGTGTATATATATATATATATATATATATATATATATATATATATATATATATATATATATACAGTATATAAACTTTATTGCCAATGGTTTTGGGACACCCCTGCAATTCATTGAATTTAAGTGTTCCAATCCCTTTCATGGCCACTTTTAGACAGTCCACTTTTAGACATGCACTTGCAAACACCCCTTTACTTCTTCCCTCAGAGGAATCTCCAACCCCATTTTGAAGTGTGTTTCCCTTCAACTAAATGAGTGAAGATTACATTGGCATACCCATTTCACATTTACATTTTAGGTGCTTTATTGGCATGACAAATAACTGTACATTCGTATTGCCAAAGCAGTGCAGCGTCGCTGTGTACAAACAAGACAGTAGTTCTGTAGTGCTATTGGCATACCCTCGATCCCTCGATTTTGTCGAAGGGAGTGAGTCTGCTTCATATCTACTCCAGGACCTATATGTCCCACAATGCAATGCGAATGTGACATCACAAAAGTGTGGTTCCCAAGTGCTCAAGGGTTTAAGGCAGCGAGTGAAGGCCATAAAAAATTGGACTGGAATGCAGCTGCTTCTACAAACATTTGTGGAACAATAAGTCGTTCTCAGAAACTCAGTGAATTCAAGCATAATGTAATGACAGAATGACACTTGTGAAATAATTTAATTTGTGTAATTTCTTCACTACTAAATATTCCACAGTCAATTGTTAGTGGTTTTATAGCAAAGTAGAAGAAACTGAGAACAACAGCATCTCAGCCACGCAATAGTAGGCCATGTGAAATCACAGAGCGGTGTCAGAGCTGATGTTTACACTGCACAGAAGTCACAGAGTCAGTAGCTACAGACATCCAAACTTTCTGTGGGCAGACTAGAACAGTGTTCCCTTAGCCAAGCAGCTGCATCCAAACCTTCAAGCATACATCAACAAGTGCAATGCAAAGCACCAAATGCAGCGGAGTAAAACACAACCCTACAGTAGGATGTGTTCTCTGGAGTGACAAATCACACTTCTCTGTCTGGCAATCTGATGGACAATTCTGGGTTTGGGTTACTTGTCTGACTGCATTGTGACAAATGTGTAGCTTGGTGGAGTGTTGGGTTGTTGATCATTTCAAAAACATTTTATTATTTATTTCTAACATATATATATATATGTGAGAATTTCTGCAGTTCGTTTTAAGCATGTGTGAGGTTTATAATGTCTTTTATAAAGAATTTATTGTAATCACTATTACAAAATTACTAACTTGGCAGTTTGTAAACGTCTTCATTGTAAATGATCATAATTATTATCATTATCATAAAATTATATATGTATCAGTGACTCTGCATTTCATTAAGCAAGTTTGAGTTTAAGGACTCTGACACAGCAGTTTTCTTGGAGAGAAGAATTCCTTTCTTAATATCTGCCTTAGCAGTCACCCAAAAGTTCTTCCTTTGAAAACGGTGGCATTTACTGTCCTCCGCTACCCGCTTTATTCTGTTATGTTGGCGTTAGCTTAAAGATCTGAAGCTTTTGTCTAAAAATGGATTTGAAGAGAGTGGGTGGAATGGAAGTGGAGTCATTAAGCAATATTATAAAGCTTAACACCACACACATGATAGCTATACAGTGCAATTATGGAGATAAGCAACTCCTCATCAGAACAAATAAAGCTTTGTAGGCAGGGAAGAGTTGAGGCAGATTTTTCAGAGACCCCTAATTACCTCTCAATGACGCACAACAACTCAGACTGCGGACCCCGGTGTGTGTGGACAGCCTTTCTAACTATTTTGTGAATGCAAAACTGATGCTTTTAGCCCCAAGCAGAACAGAGCGGATGTAGAGAAGCTTTCACTTTCTGTCTTTGAACTTAAATTTGAATGATTTGGTGCAACAAATAATACCATTGCGTAATGTCATTCAAAACCAAACATTTTGGAAAGACAAATGTCAGTCCTATTAAGGACAGTGATTCTTATTTACTCCTCACTGGCTGCACTGCTATTCTGATGCATCAGGGGCAAAGATGTAAATGTGAAGGTTTAATTATTCATCGGCTTAAACAGGAAGCATGAAAAAAATATTAAAAAGACAGATGATTACATCTGCAAGCAAGATCCCCTAACAAACCTGCAGGAACAGAGTGTTGCGCAGTGTTATTTAAAGAAGCATATACCCTTTGCTTTGCTCTGTGTACCTTTTCCCCTTTAATCTTCTTCTTAGGTATGACAGGCCAAAGACAGACTTTGCAATCAAACAAGCTGGTTCGCATCTGCTTCTCCTGTTTGGCTCTTGTTTATCATTGTTTGCCTCATC
Source organism: Danio kyathit (assembly GCA_903798195.1). Taxonomy (NCBI): domain Eukaryota; kingdom Metazoa; phylum Chordata; class Actinopteri; order Cypriniformes; family Danionidae; genus Danio; species Danio kyathit. Next base: position 60,234,659 of record LR812525.1, read on the forward strand.
TAGATGCTGAAACTCTTCAACTGCTCTTTTCCTTTATGCTTGACCGTCTCATTTGCTCTCCAGCCAGTGATTCTGATAGAGGTGAGACCGGTCACATCCAGTACAAATAGACTCATGCTGCTGTAAATTCTCATCCAGCTTGCATATTAACAGCTATAAGAATTATTTTTCTTGGTTTATAAAAATGCTTTCTTAAGGTTTCATTCATTTCACATCCAATTTCTCTTATCATTTACTCATTTGTTCATCCTCAGGACCCAAATTGGATATTTTCAATGAAATGAGAGGTTTTTGTTCACCCATTGACAGTTTAATAACCTCAAATTCTGATGTTTCAAAACATTTCTAAAGTGATCCAAAAAAATCCATTAAAATCAAACAGTTTAATCCAATTTCTCTGAAGAGACACAATCACTTCATAAGATTAACAGATTTGATTGTGCTTTTATTCACATTACTACCAATCAAACCATTCATTCATTCATTTTCCTTTGGCTTCATTCCTTTATTCATCAGGGGTTACCACAGTGGAATGAACCGTCAACTATTCCAGCATATGTTTTATGCAGCAGATGCCCTTCCAGCTGCAACCCAGTACTGGAAAACACCCATACACTTTTGTTTACCCAATTCACTTACACTGCATGTCTTTAGACTGTGGGGGAAACCGGAGCACCCGGACAAAACCCACATGAACATGGAGAGAACACGCAAACTCCACACAGACTGGCCCAGCCGGGACTCGAACCAGCAACCTTCTTGCTGGGAGGTGACAGTGCTAAGCACTGAGCCACCGTGCTGCCCAAATCAAACCACAGCTCACCCAAATTTGCTTGACATACAAGAACAAATATATCTTTTTTTTTTTACAAAAGTTCAAATGTGGATAAAATGTAAGAATTAACGTTATTGGTTCTTTTGCATCAAGCATGTTTGTTTGTGTATGATAGTGTAAATTCAATTTGGACTTTTTCCAAACTGCGCTCCAACCTATAACTTTCATGAAATATGACGTATAGTAGTGTTTTTAAAAAAAATACTGCCCCTGCTATGCATTGTGCTCTTTCAATCAGCACCCATCCTTCCCTCCACCCCTTTTACTAAAGGGATCGCACATATTAATAAAAGGTGATTCTTCAGTAGACTAAAAATTGTGTTCCAAAAGCGTGCACAAATATTTCGTACACTAAACTTATGGTAATGTCAAAAAACAAATTGCATTTATAACAATCCTGCTTTTAGATTGGTAATGCACTTGACATTGTTGTACAAAGACAACCGATGCTATTCAATTGTAACTGCACTACTATGGACCTAAATATATTGCCTCCATAAACCTGTTTGGCCTTTTTGTACGGGAGAACTTTTAGGGGATTTTTCTCTTTCAATTTAATATTTCAAAATAAATTTGTGAAATTTGCATACAAAAAGCAAAAACAAACAACAAAGAACAATATGAAGAGCAAAGCTACATCAACTACAGTAGGTGTGCTTTTTGCCTTCAAAGCAAACTTATGATAAATTTAGACAGCAAAGTTTATATCCTGTCCAGCTTTTAAACTTTAAACAACACATCCGAGAATGTGTAAAGGGATCCCAGAAAACATGCTCATGCAGGGCCCATTTTGGCTTTTTTCGGGCACTGCGGGTCTGCCCATGTGGGACCAGCACTGCAGGAACATTGTTTTGCCAGTGAGCAAACTCTTAATAGCCCTGGACTGGCAGCTCACTGGGAGACCTTATGCTAGCCCAAAGTGGCCCCATTAAGGACCAGCACATGCTTATTTGCAGGGAAAGTTCACATATCAGTCATTAATGAGTCAAAATTCAATTTGATTTATTGGAGACACACGGACTACATGTTTAACTACCTTTCCGGACCTTGCATAGCATGTAGGTGGAGGGACAGAAAGCACATAGATTGTGACATAATTAATGGCAGATTTAACATTTTGGGGTGAACAATCCGTTGAAGAATTGGTTGCCTTTTTGATTGCTTGAATGCATTCAACCATATGTGCATCTTTGATGTGTATTTGCTTACCTCTGGAACTGGTCACAAGTAGACAAGCTCTATACTGTATGTGTTAGATTTATTTTACACCTGTATTCAGTATTCCCACACCTAGACACATGTAAACATGGCTGGCTTTTGAAATTAGCTTTTTCCTGGCACAATTACCTTAGTGAAAAGATACAGCTTGGTGACTGGTGAGTTGATGAGCAGGAAAGTAATATAATTATGCTAAAAAAAATAGCCTGATCATAACAACAGACAAAACCTGTGAAAAATATGATTAAAAATACGGTGTACACTACCTTACAAAAGTCTTGATTCCAGTTGTAAGAGCAACAAATATTAACATGACTTCTAGTTGATCATTTGGAAAAGTGAAGCAGAGGGTAGATTTTTCAGATGAATCATCTGTTGAACTGCATCCCAATCATCACAAATACTGGAGAAAACCTATTAGAGCCCACATGGACCAAAGATTCTTATGGAATCAGTCAAGTTTGGTGAAGGAAAAATCATGGTTTGGGGTTACATTCAGTATAGGGGCATGCGAGAGATCTGCAGAGTGGATGGCAACATCAACAGCCTGAGGTATCAAGACATTTGTGCTGCCCATTACATTACAAACCACAGGAGAGGGCAAATTCTTCAGCAGGATAGCACTCCTTCTCATACTTCAGCCTCCACATCAAAGCTCTTGAAAGCAAAGAAGGTCAAGGTGCTCCAGGATTGGCCAGCCCAGTCACCAGAAATGGACATTATTGAGCTTGTCTAGGGTAAGATGAAGGAGGAGGCATTGAAGATGAAGCCAAAGAGTCTTGATGAACTCTGGGAGTCCTGCAAGAACGCTTTCTTTGCCATTCCAGATGACTTTATTCATAAGTGATTTGAGTCATTGCAGAGATGTATGGATGCAGTCCTCCAAGCTCATGATGGAGTCAGACACAATATTCATTCTGTTTCCACTGCACCATGACTTTATATTCTATACTGGACATTATTTCTGTTAAGTGACAAGACAAAAGAAAGAAAAGTCAGACCTTACTGTCCTAATTAAATAATGAAAAATCAAGGCATGATCATATTTTATTTTGGTAAAATTAAGTGTAATCTAGAGGCCTTTGCCTTTCATATAAGCCACTTCTGATACCAAATGATCAACTAGAAGTCAAGTTATTATTTGTTGTTCCTAAAACTTGGAAAGGCGACAAGACTTTTGTCAGGCAGTGTAGGAAAATTAACATTTTAATAAATGAAAACTAAAATTTAAAGCATACACAAAAGTCCCTGATATTTCATATCTTGGACAAAAAAAAATCTAAAAAGTGTATTTAGTGTTGTTCACTTGTTTTCAGATCGACACAAATAGGTGTAAACAGGACATTTTTTAACCTAATTTGTAAGAATTTAGGATAAACAGACTTTTAGAGGAGAGACAGAAATCTCTCAGATTTGCTTAAATGTTCTTGATTTGTGTTCCAATTTTTTTTAGGTTTGTAATGACAGGAGTGAGAGCAAAAGATGACAGAATATTCACCCCGTGAGTGTGGATATTCAGAACAATGATTGATGCATCTGTTAAAGAACCACACTAACAGGCAAATCCGCAGCTGTTAGTCTAATGACTGATGCATTCAGTGGACTTGTGCGTTGCTGTCACTGACACAAGAGATAATCGCAAATGAAATGACCTGATTCTGTGTCTCTCACCATGCCATCCAACATTACCCACTGGCCACTTCACAGCTTGATTAACTGACTCAGGTCCCGTTTATCAGCTCCGTTTTGGGGTTTTAGGATTTGAAGGCTGTCTGAAGTGCGACTGTTGTGGTTCTGAGTGTTGAATCCCTCCTTCTGACATAATGGGGAGTCTGTGTTTAATGTTGACAAATGAAGGTCTGCCACTAACAAGGGACCTCTGGCGCTGTGGTAAAGTGTTACAGCCCTCCGAGTAATTGACAGTTCAGATGCTGCTCTTCCTTTCTCTGGGTCATCAAGTCCCCCTGTTGCTATGCTGAAGCTCTTAAAGCTGCATGATTATTTTAATCATTGTTTTATAAACCGTATTCAACTAAGCAATACCACAAGAGTAAGAATGGGTTACTGAATATCATTACGGCTCTGACTGCTTTCAGCCGAATACCTGGTATGCCGTGTGTTGGTGTTGCAGTTTAAAAAAACAAGAGATTAATATCAAGACTTACACTTACATTTTAGTCATTAGAATATCTAGAATAGGTGTAATTTATATCAATCTGAATTTTTAACTGTAGCAGTTGAGGGAATGGTTCAATGACTCCTTTTTAAAGACATAGGGTTCTCCCAATACCCACACATGCAATCTTTGCACTTAACCACTTGTTTACTAACATATTTCCTGTATATTCAAGTTAGCATAAGGACCGCAAGTATAGTCAAACCAGGCTCATTCTAATTTTGTACCCAGTTTGTAGTTTTTGTTTTTGCGAATCCACCAGAAGCCGCTGCCTATGCTTTTCAGATGTCAAATTTCTTTCATGAGTGCCATTTGTGCCTGCTGTTCTCACATAAATCCACCAGAGGCAGCTGTTGACTGACTGTTTGACTGACTGACCAAACGACTGACCACCCCCACCCTCCCCTTCCCTAAACCCTACCAATTGTGTTTAAAAAAGCATAGATTGACCCTTCCACCCACTTCCCTAAACCCAACTGCAGTGGGGGTTTATTTTTAAAGAAAAGCCCTCTCCTGATTTTTACCACATTCTCACCCTGTTAGTTACTTGTTCATTTAATTTTTTGGCTTCTGTTTCTGTCTTACCTGCTTCTGAAACTGTTCTTTGCTGAACTCGAACCTCATTGTTGCAGTTAACTCCACATGTCAAGCTACCGGAAACATTGGAAAAGCCATCCATACGGAGGTAAGCAGTCAGCTAGTAAGCGCAATAAGGAATGGCGTCATACCACCCCGCAGTGTCTGTTTTAATGAGGAAATGCAGGCATACGTATTTCTGGCTACGTAATTCGCGATCTTCAGAAATGTATATAGGGCTACGTTTTCAGAATGAGCCTATGTTGGCTATAGTCTTATTTGGATGGGACTAGTTCTACAGGGCTAGTAATCCCATTTGAATGTCCCATGTCTCCCATATTTTTCACACACTACCACTTTTTAAAAATTACAGAACAAGACACTTACTGCTTTTCTGCTAACTCTGTAGTCCTCTGAGAAATCTGATTCCGTTATTGTTTTGACAAACAAGAATTTGAGATTCTGCAGGAGGCTGCAGCTCTATTGTTTAAGTACTGTAGTTATAAGGCGTCTGGAGTCTGTTCTGGAAGCAGCCCACAAACCCGATGGTGGACACCGGAAGAAAGGGAAGGAGTCAAGCTGAAGGAGTCCTACTAGACCTGATTGTCTTGTGGGACTCTTGAGGCAGCTGATGGGTACCAACAGTGCTACAACCTGTGTGGTTGTGAAAGCAAAATCTTGGGGCTTGGAAGAGTTCAGGAAGACCATGGAAGAGGACTGATAACTAGCACTTGACGCATGGGTTTAATGGGTTTATTCAAATATGAATACCAATACTCTGCTTCAAAGAGATTCTGGCAAACTGTCCGGTGCCTCAGGGGATGTTTTCGGACAGTGGAAGAAATACTTTGAACGCAGGGGTTGACCTACAGATCACGCGAGCTGAAGTCACTGAGGTAGTTTGCAAGCTCCGCAGTGGCAAAACAGCCATGTACCTCAAGTTTCTGGATGTTGTGGGGCTAATCCCATGGGCTAGCCTGAACACCCGCCAGAAACTTACTTAGACCTACAGCTTCTCCACGACCAGACGTCCATCATTCTCAAGCCTCCGGCACCTAGACCTCAGCTCTGCACAAGACATTTGGCCAGAGGAGAAATGGTCGTGCCCAGATGAGCCTGGTTTCTCTCTAAAGAACTTGTTCCTTCACTTTTGTCACTTGGTGAAGTTTGTTCCTTGCCACTGGCTTGCTTGGTTTGGGATTTGTGGAGTCGATGGATTTTCTCTTCAGTGTTTGGACTTTCCGCAGTGAAAATTAAACCACACTGAACTGAACTGAACTTCAACTCTGAAAACTGGACTGACACAGTTTCAGTTTACTAGAACATTTATGTTAAGCTGCTTTGACACAATCTACATTGTATAAGCGCTATATAAATAAAGATTAATTTAATTGTCTTAGCTGACATGCCTCTAGAACAGGGGTGCCCAATCCTGTTCCTGGAGATCTACCTTAATGCAGAGGTCAGCTTCAACTCTGATCAGGAGGAGCACTTGGTAATTAAAGACAGGTGTGTTTGATCAAGGTTGCAGCTGAACTCTGCAGGTAGGTAGATCTCCAGGAACAGGATTGGGGACCCCCGCTGTACAACATCAAGTGGAGTTTGGGGACAGTACCTCTGGACTGGGCAACTGGAGTGGTGGTTCCCATTTTTAAGAAGGGGGACCGGAGGGTGTGTTCTTACTATAGGGGGGATCACACTTTTCAGCCTTCCCTGGAAAAGTCTTTGTATGATCTGAGAAGGAGTTTGGTTCTCATTACCAGCAATAATTTTTAATAACTATTAGTCACACTTGTTCATAGTGCATGTTGGACTCCAGCAGGGCTGTCCTTCATCACTGGTTCTGTTTATTATTTTTATCGACAGAATGCTTAGGCACAGACTTCAGGTTCTGGTTCAGGCACCACAGGATTTCATCTCTGCTATTTGCAGATGATGTTGTCCAGTTTCATCAGGAAGAGCCCCCTATAAAAATAATCAATAAGAAGAGCTAAATATTGTAAACTGTTAAGACTGTAATATCAGTGTCAGGTAAGATTACTTTCATTTCTACACTCACAATTACATAATAGGTAAATTATATATAATTATAACATGTTTTTCTTTCAGGGATTTTATTATGGTAACAAGCGCATGACAAAAAGTGACCTTTTGCAACTCCTACCTTGTTAATAAACAGAGATCTTCCAGTTCCAATACCAGCATATTTTTTACAGAAATACACTCATAACTATGAACAAAAATGCATCATTAGGAAGACATTTTACAGGAACTTGGTTTTTATTCATTCATTCATTCATTTTCTTTCAGCTTACTCCCTTTATTAATCTGGGGTCACCACAGCGGAATGAACTGCCAACTTATCCAGTATATGTTTTTTCTTATTCACACACACATACACTATGGCCAATTTAGTTTATTTAATTCACCTACACCACATGTCTTTGGACTGTGGGGGAAACTGGAGCACCCGGAGGAAACCCACGTGAACACGGGGAGAACATGCAAACTCCACACAGAAATGCCAACTGACCCAGCCGGGGCTCGAACCAGCGACCTTCTTGCTGTAATGTCACAGTGCTACCCACTGAGCCACTCTGCTGCTGGAACTTGGTTTTTATTTTATGTAAATCATGTTATTTTTGAATGTATTTTACTAATGTGTTCAGTTAATAACTCTTGTAAGAACTGTCAGTTTATATCAAAAAAATAAATAAAGGACTGGTAATGTCCCAATACAGGTTCAAACTGGTTTGTTTTATGCAAGGGTTGTTAAATGGTATGCGAAGAAAGATAGTGTTATTGAAAATGTTTGCTTGAACTGAGTTCTAGGAGAGTCTGTTACGATAAATGAGGAACATAGGAGGCACAGGAGACATTCAGGGAAGTCAACACTGGAAACAATGAAGCAATGAGTTAGGTAACTTTGTGGTATGTGAACTGTAGACTGGATGATGTGTTCTGTGTGTGAGTCCAAAGTGAGTGTGGCTGGTGGTGGATCCCTGACAAGTACATGCTGTTGGCCAGGTATACTAGGTTAATCGCAACAGAGCCTGCGAAATGCAAGCCCAGACTTACAATAATAATAATTATAATATTATTATTATTCATTCATTTTCTTTTCGGCTTAGTCCCCTTATTAATCTGGGGTCGCCACAGCGGAATGAACAGCCAACTTATCCAGCATATGTTTTACACAGCGGATGCCCTTCCAGCTGCAACCCATCACTGGGAAACATCCATACACACTCATACACTACGGACAATTTAGCTTACCCAATTCACCTGTACCACATGTCTTTGGACTGTGGGGGAAACCGGAGCACCTGGAGGAATCCCACACGATAACAGGGAGAACATGCAAACTCCACACAGAAATGCCAACTGACCCACCCCTGGCTCGAACCAGCGACCTTCTTGCTGTGAGGCAATCGTGCTACCCAATGCGCCACCATGACTCTATTATTATTATTTTTAATATTATTAATATTATTATTATTATTATATAACATATGAATGCAACAGTAATAATTATTGTTATTACTAATATTAATACTAAGATTTATGAAATATTAGTAAATAAAGGAAGGGGTTTGGTTTAGATTAATCCAAAGAACCCTAATTTGTTACTGTTTAAAACCATTTTTCCTAAAAGTGTAGGTTAAAAAAACATTAAATGATTAATTTATAAAGATAATTGTCACTTGTAATAATAACTAGCAGAAAACCTCACTGAAAATACTTTGCTATTAATAATATTAGGTATCCCAACCAATTCTAGCTAGCCAGATGATTATAGATCATTGTAGTAGTTGTTTTCATACTGATCAATTAAAAAACACAAACATGCTGCTGAATATATTTTGTAATTCCTTCCAGAAAGATGGAAATGTATTAGAAGCAAAATGTATGTGAATGAATATTCATGGCAGGTCCACCAAACCGATGTGACACAATTACGTCAGGTCTTTATTTGCTTATAATTTTTCACCATTAGCGAGGCAATAAGGCCGTAATGCACTTAACTGGATCACCTGAAGGAAAGGGGAAATCACACGCCCACACAAAATCAATCCCAACACAAGGTCTTTCCAGCTCAAGTAACTCAACTCTCTCCGGGGGATTCATAAGGTAGGAGAAAGGTGGGAGGTCATCGACATGCCAGGCAAAGGAGAAAACAAACATCTTTGAACCAAGACAAATGTGTCAGGATCTCCGAGTTGGGAGGAATACTTAGATAAATCAGAAGGATAATGAATTCCGATCTCTCCCACACAACGCTCCTGCATCGTCTTTGAGAATTGCCTTCAAAGGACAAAACCCATCTTCTTTTTGCTGCATATATAAACAACATCCTTCAGGAAGGCTTTCTTCTAGAGGCAGATAATCTTAATAGGGACTTAAAGGTGATGGTTTGTTATTGTTGTTGATCCGGCCAGGATGTTTTCCTCAACTTGAATTGTTTACAAGGTGGTAAACCTCTGCCACGTTGAAAGATTACACCAAATCACCATTTACAAAGTGTCAAATCAAACTGTGAATGGTGCGTGCATGCATGTGTGAGACAGCAGCAATGCTCATGCTCAGGTTCCTGCAGTAAGTGCCAGTGTGTATTTTAGGTTATGTTCCTCTCAGCCATTCTCACACTTGGTCTGGATTTGACACCCTATGGCAATCCTGTCATATCCAGTAATCATCTCTTCAAAACTGCTCTACACTGTTTTGACAGGAATGACACCCTCAGGACCTTATTTTAGCAGTGTGGAGAAATGTTATGTGAATAATGACCGTGAAAAGTGAAATATTTTGCTGGTGTTAAATCACTGACATGCACGCTTTTATACATATGAACTATCTGCCTTTGCGAAATTGAATAATTTCTTTCTAGGAAGGAAATGAAAACAGAGCTCATTTGACGTGAGTGGTGAGCACAAGTAGTGGTCGTATTAATAAACAGGTAACCGTGCAGAGGGAAAGTTTCTGACAGGCAATAATACATGTGGTAATTGGAATGATATGAGTCATGCAGCCCACAGAGCAGTCAGACGGACCTGCTTTTTGATTCCTGCCTCTAACCAACAAAAGATCCTCATGAAGCAACTGAGACGGGATCAAAGTGAGACTTGGCTTTGCATTAAGCAGCAGGAAACAACAAAATAGAACTTTCTGTGCCTAGAATAACATTAATGAGTAAACATCTGCGCTAGACTGCACTAAATGGATTTGTTGGCCAGAGAAAATGCATTCATTTATGTTAGTCTTGTCTGTAGGGCAAAACGTGATCATTCCGTTTCTTTCCGTCTGTCCTGGTGTTTTGTCCAGGGTGTCTTTCTTGCAAGTTCCTTTTGGATGCTCAAAGGCTGCGCAAAAATGCAAGTAGGACAACTCGTATTACTGTAAAACTGAAGAATGAACATAATTTCAAATTAAATCAAGACAAAACAAGGTTTGTTTGGAGTTTATTTTACACTCAAAAAATATTTTTGCTGGTTGTCATTTTAAAATATTTATTTAAAATCAGCTGAACCAACACAATTCTTGAGTGTTATTTGGCACAACTTAATTGTTTTATGTTCAATCAATTTCATTCATTCATTCATTTTCTTTTCAGCTTATTCCCTTTATTAATCAGAGGTCACCACAGCGGAATGAACTACCAACTTATCCAGCACATGTTTTACGCAGCCGATGCTCTTCCAGCCGCAACTCAACACTGGGAAACACCCAAACACTCTTGCATTCACACACATATATTACAGCCAATTAAGTTTATTCAATTCACCTATAGCGCATGTGTGGACTGTGGGGGAAACCGGAGCACCCTAAGGAAACCCACGTGAACACGGGGAGAACATGCAAACTCCACACAGAAAAGCCAGCTAACCTAGCCAGGGCTCGAACCGGCGACCTTTCTGCTGTGAGGCGATTGACATGAAGGAATTGTGTGGAACCCTGCATTTTTTACAGTGTAGGCGTTTATGAATAATGGTAGACACCTTTGATTTACCATTGCTCCATGTCAATTATGTAACAGGTGTGGCTTTGTGGCTCCACCTTCTTTGACGTGAAAATCTTCTTTGGGTTATTTCTTCTCTGATTCATTCTGAATCAAAAACCAAAAACACAAACGTTCATCCAAGGACAAATTATGACATTTACATGAGTAATCTTTATAGATATATTCCTTGTTGTTCCTGACATGTCGGATGACATTTGAGGTCACAGTTGTCGTGTCAGATATTCTTGCTTTTCATACTCTGAATCTGGCATGTCTTTAATGCTCATTTTAAAGTCTTTACAGCCAAAAGAGACAAAAGAGCTTGACTACTGTCTGCCAAGTTTGGTGCTGTTTGAGTTATGCAGCGTAAAAGGCACATACAATGATTTGCCAGTAGTCATGCTGATGTTTCATTTCTGTTTATTATTATAAGTTCATTTCATTGTCGAGTCTTCCACTTAAAGTCGTCAAGTCTCAAGTCACTTACTCTCAAGTCAAAGTCAAGTCATTTCATTCATTTTCTTTTCGGCTTAGTATCTTTATTAATCAGGGGTCGCCACAGCGGAATGAACAACCAACTTATCCAGTATATGTTTTACGCAGCAGATGCCCTTCCAGCTGCAGCCCATTACTGGGAAACACCCATACACTCTCATTCACACACATACACTATGGCCAATTTAGCTTACACAATACATTAAATGTCATAGTTTGTGATTTTACTTACTTATTTGTTTTATTAATGAAACCTCACTTTAACCAGATCCAGTCATATAACTGGTCTAAAGGGTTTCTTGATATACAGTACTGTATGTTTGTGTTTAACTGTGCCTTCTTTTCTGTCATTTATATTCTGGGAATATAAAAAAGAATGAGTTAAAAATATAATACTATATATATACTACTATATATATATATACACAGTTGAAGTCAGAATTTTTAGCCCCCCTGAAATATTAGCCCCCTATTTGTTTATTTTCCCCAATTTCTGTTTAACAGAGAGCAGATTTTTTCAACACATTTCTAAACATAATAGTTTTAATAACTCATTTCTAATAACTGATTTATTTTATCTTTGCCATGATGACAGTAAATAATATTTGACTAGATATTCTTCAAGACACTTCTATACAGCTTAAATTGACATTTAAAGGCTTAACTAGGTTAATTAGTTTAACTAGGCAGGTTAGGGTAATTAGGCAAGTTATTGTATAATGATGGTTTGTTCTGTAGACTATTGAAAAAATATATAGCTTAAAGGGGCTAATAATACTGAAAAAAAATAAAAACTGCTTTTATTCTAGCCGAAATAAAACAAATAAGACTTTCTCCAGAAGAAAAAACATTATCAGACATACTGTACTGTGAAAATTTCTTTGCTCTGTTAAACATCGTTTGAGAAATATTTTAAAAAGAAATTAAAAGGGGGGCTAATAATTCTGACTTCAACTGTATATATATATATATATATATATATATATATATATATATATATATATATATATATATATATATATATATATATATATATATATATATATATATATAGCTCCATCACACCTTTCGCAACTGAATCTGGAATCATACTGGCATTAAATACAGCCAACTTCTGTTAACCAGTCTAAAAACTAAAAATAATTTATAATAATCTGCAAATATTACCAATCTAAGAATTTTAACATCCCCTCAGACGTATTTCTGTCTTGTTTTGGACAAAACACGCCAGCTTTACGCAATGAGTCATCGTCGGCGTCTTTATTACGCATGGACCAAAAATCAATGTGTAAGGTGGAGCAAAAGAGGGACCGAAGTGAGTGGTGTGTCAGAGGAGCAGATATAAAGTGATTGGACCGCGGGAAGTGAGTGTTCACTTGAATCTCAGTGCGGAGGACGCGTTCTGTTTTGGCTGTGACCATGGAGAGCTCCAAACTCTGGACGACAGCGATGGTTTGCGCTGTGCTGCTCTCCTGCATCCAGGCTGCCGAAATGGACTTTGACAACGAATCTGACTTAGAAACGAGAGCTTTGAGGGAGTTTTACCCAAAGGACCCGAATCTGACCAACGAAAAGCAGCTCGTAAGTATTGCGTAATTCTCGGCGCATAGCAAAAACAAAACATATTGCCCTGTTAAAAAGGGATTTTAATTACTCTTACTTGCATTAACTGACGTGAACATGTTCACAGCTCGGGGCTTTACATGATGTGCTGGAGAAACTGCAGAGCAAACGCATCTCACTGTGGGAAAAGAAGTTTGGGCGCGTTCCTACAGTGAGTAGAACAAAACGGGGTCTTTAGGATATTTTAGGCTCACTGTTTAATTTCTAAAGAGTTTATTTCATATTTACAAAACCTTGACAATGAGTTTTAACAGTTACGATTTTGTTTCCACACCAGTGCGACGTCGGAGAGCAGTGCGCCATCAGGAAAGGATCGAGGATCGGGAAAATGTGCGACTGTCCACGTGGAGCGTTTTGCAATTACTTTTTGCTGAAATGTTTGTAAAATATAGATGGATTGGGAACTGGAAACATGATATTACAGATATTTATACATTATGTGATTTCTATTTTTATGATTATGAAGTGCTATGAGACGAACAGATGCATTTGAAGATTGTTTCGTTTAATTCCTTGCTGCTCTTGATGTGTATATCCTCAATAAATTGTGTGGACTTTTGGTTTTTAAGGCAGTCTGTGTGTTTCCTTAAGCATAATAAAGATTTGTTTGTCCTTCATATCAATTAACGTATGAAAACTGGTCTGTATGCATTCTTAACTAATGACCAAACTGCACTTTTAAACAAGTGCAGATAAAGAAATCAAATAATCTAAATAAAAAAATATGACATTTAAATGATAGAAAAGTAAAACGAATGTAAAATATTGAAACATTTTAGCTAAATGCGAAACAATGCAATTGTTTCACTGAACAAAGAAATTCAGAAATTGTTAGTAAACTTCTCAAAGAATTACAAAGAAACTGCAAGTATCAAATAGAAAAAAAAATGTCATTTTAAAGTATAAAAACAGAAATATAGGAAATGTATTGTTTCTAATATAGCTACAACGAATATACTTCTAACAAAATATACGGTAACACTTTATTTTGATGGTCCATTTGAGTATTAGTAGACTGTCTGCTTAATATCTGCTGATTCTGCTCCTTCAACAGACATTTAACTGACTATAAGAAACTTTGCAAGTACATGTCAGCTTACACTTACCCTAACCCCAACCTAACAGTCTACTTATAATCTAATGAGAACTAGTTGGCATGTAGATGCAATGTAACTTAAATTCAACAAACGGACCATCAAAATAAAGTGTGATCAAACATACTCCAATAATATTCATAGCCTTATAAAATGCACATATTTCCCATTTTAGGTGCTGTATTGGCATGACAAATAACTGTACATTCGTATTGCCAAAGCAGTGCAGCGTTGCTGCGTACAAACAAGACAGTGCAAAAAGAGCAGTAGTGCAAACAAATATGAATATATTATAAATAATTACAAATATAAAATATAATACAGAGAAAGATATAATGAAAAAATAAAATAAAAAATAGATTAATGAAAAATAAAAATAGATTAATGGTAATATATAAAACAGGATAAAGGTATGAAAGTAATATCAAAAGTAAGTCCACAAGTTATGTGCTGGAGACAGTGGAGCGGGTCATTGTTGGTTCCTCAGGCGGTGGCAGGAGTGCACACACACAGCAGCACGCACACTCTCACAGTAAGATGGGCAGCTTCTCACTGTTCGACAGGGACTCAAAGTTGTTGTGTACGCTTACAGTGTGGTTATGAAAAACATAATGTGAAATAGACGTTTACACACTAAGAAATTACAGGACAAAACTGTTAAAGTTGTGTAATTTAATTTAAAAATGATCATTGTGCGTCTTTATATGAAATAATGCACAAAATACACACATTAAGGTATGTGTTTTGTAATCACCTCTGTTTCCCATGGCAATTCTATTCATTTTGTCTCACATACCTCATTAATTCTGCATGCACGATTTTAACAGCCTGGTTTAACGAATTATCTGATGTTTCTGTATCACAAAAAAGCTGCGAGTCATTGGAGAGATTGAGGAAAAGTGCATTACAGGCTGTCCCATGACTAGCTCCGCCTGAGAGGATGAGTCTAGCCTTCATCCAAGCAGAAAAACACACGCCAATCAGAGGCGACACTCAAATGTGCGCTTTCACTCCTTGTTAGGGTCATTTATGTTTGTTAATATTTTACAGACATAGAAAGCAGGGAAATGCGTTTTTTCTGTTGTTTGCTGGCACTGAGGAAAAGGTCAAGCACATCTCAGTTTAAAAATAGTTGCTGACGGGCCAAATTTTACATAACGCAATCCCACCTTTGTGGCCCTTCAAGGCATTTCATATTCAGATATCGTAATGCTTTTTTTTTATTAATATTCAAAAGGTATTAATTAGATTGTGTAATTGTGTTCTGGGTACTGGAGAGGAAGCAAATTGATTATGCGGTAAATATGCGATGCAAAGTGATGCGTGATGATGGGTAATAAAACTGTCGTTTGCTTTAGGTAGAAATTAGATCATCTGCTGTTTCATGTGATTAAAATATGACCACAGACGCTATTCAAACATCAGCTTTCATGCTCAAATGCTTGACCGGAAAGATGTCCAAATAATTGATAAGCACGAAACATTTAGGCAGAATCTAAAATCTCTTTCATGTGTACAGATGCGAGATGAGTTTTCGTGCTCCATGAAGGAGAATTGATCTGTCATTCAAGTAAACAATAATAAATGATTTTAAAACAAGCACAATCTATCTATCTATCTATCTATCTATCTATCTATCTATCTATCTATCTATCTATCTATCTATCTATCTATCTATCTATCTATCTATCTATCTATCTATCTATCTATCTATCGTGCTCAGCATATATAAGTACACCCCTCACAAATCTCTTTTAAATTCATATTTTCAATAGGAAGCTCTATATACTGTATTATATTAGTGCATATACATTAGATTAGTCAGTACTGAAGCCAAATCTGAAGCTTATCTAATACTTACGAGTACGTTCCAAAATCTAGTAAAGCCAAATGTATATGTTATAGAAAAATATTAAATACAAATTTTAAAAAGAGGAAAAATCCACAGAAGCAAAAAGGAAACAATTTAATTGAAATTTGGTAGTTTGTATTTTTTGCAACATTTGCTTGAATTTATTTGTATTATCTTTACATTTCTAAATATGTTTAGTGACTAAAATATTATTTTAATAAATGTATCTGTTTAATAAATCTGTTTTGTTTAAATGCACCCAAATACATTACCTATATTCACTGAGAAATGGACACAAATATTAATATTATCTATCTATCTATCTATCTATCTATCTATCTATCTATCTATCTATCTATCTATCTATCTATCTATCTATCTATCTATCTATCTATCTATCTATCTATCTTTATTTAATTTACCATCTTACATTTTTAGTGATAGATGAAATTGATGAAACAAGTTACAAAACAGATGGCTCAGACCAAAGCAAAATACTGAAATAAAAGTTTAAAACATCATCCACTTTTTTTTTTTTTTTACTGTCATAAGATATTCAATCATAAGATGTTAAATATTGAAATTGAATTTAGTTTCAAATAGGTGACATTTTCATTTGCAACTAAAAATGCTGCAATGGGCAGCAAAATATTTAGTCATATGCATAGCAAACTGAAAATTATTAAGCATTAAGACATGCATAAAATAATTAAGGCAACACTATATTATAAGGTCAAGTTTCTAAATACTGTTACTACATAAATAAATATGAATTAACAATGAACATTTTATTTTACAGCCTTTATTAACCTTCTTAATGCCAAGCATGTTGAAAATCACACACTAATATTATGAAACTCAAAACATTCTAAGTGTAGCTTGATAAAAGGGTAACTATTTACATTATGAGACTTGGGAAAATTATGTCAGATTATGTAGAAACTACTATATAAATGGTTTACTTCCATCAAGTTTTTGTTCCCACTATACTGTAAATGTCAATGGCTGCTTTTCACCAGCAATCTGCAGATTATCTGGTTTTGTGTTCAACAAAATAAGTCATTTACTAAACTTTAGAACCACTTGAGTGTGGCCACTTCAAATGTTATCACTCGATTGAATGGGCATTATCAGTGGTTATCAGCTGATGGATATGGGCCAGTAGGGGCCTTCCGTGCCTACTGGTGGGCTCAGAAGGCTGTTATCATCCATCCACATGGTTAATCAGCTATACTAATAGAGAAGACTCCAGATCCAGATCTGTTTTTACATTACTTTGATGGTTGGATTTAGGGTTGAGGTAGGGGTAGACGTTAATAAAATACAATAATGGAAATTTTTAAAAGATAATATCAATAATTAATTAGCTACACTAATAGAGAAGACTTCAGATCTGTTTATATATTACTGTGGCGGTTGGGTTTAGGATTGGGGTAGACGTTAATAAAATACAATAATGGAAAATGTTATAAATAATATCAATAATTCTCGTGCTTAATTAGCTACACTAATAGAGAAGACTCCAGATCTGTACTGTGACGGTTAGGTTTAGCGTTGGGGTAGATGATAATAGCTGATTAACCATGTGGATGGATGATAACAGCCTTCTGAGTCTACCAGTAGGTGCAGAAGGCCCCTACTGGCCCATATCTATCAGCTGACAACCATTGATAACGCCCATTCAATCAAGTGATAACATTCGAATCAGCTGGTGGGTAAATAACAAGGAAATTGTCATTTTTGGGTGAACTATATCCATTAATGAAATTTATTTTTATAAAGATTTAGTGAGCACTGAGCACTAAGATGTTTATCTTTAAAACCTCACTACAAAACAAAACCAAAACTGATGGATAAACAAAATGTCATGTGTTCTTATGGAAGAAGAATATGATTGGACCCTATGTTAAAACTAATCCCTTTCTGAATAATAGTCTGAAATATAGTAAACCAAAGATTTACACTTCATTGAAAGTTCTGCTTCAACATCTAACATTGTTTTGAAACAGATGGCAGTTTTTATTAGACACTGAAAAAATCTGCCCGAATGTCTACAAGAACAGCAAAGACTTTACCAAACCCTGTCACAGTGTATGAACAAGAAAGTGATTATGACATGTATTAATAAATAATCTTATCCAATATACGATTAATCAAATCTCAAGCTGAAAATTAGGTCTCACTTTTAACTGTTCTACTATTACTGTATTATAATGAACTGCATTATTATTCCTAACCATTAAAATTGTTACCGTTCATGAATCAATTCTTGTCAATATTATTGTCTTGAATAATGCACATGAACAAACCCAACCATTGTTAACTTCAGTAGCAATACTGTATTAGCATTGTACAGTTTCGATGTTTTAGAAATGAATCCACACGTTTTTTAACGGATTAAAATAGCAGCTTTTTCAACCACCAACATCTTCAAGGTCAGACAGAACTACAGTTATGGGTGTTCAACAAGCTTTGATCTAAACTGTCATAACTTCACAACCACAAGCCATTAACAAAACTCCAAAGCAACAAAGTTGGTTACAAGCTACAAAACTGACTGCCACTCATCCTTTTAACCAGTCCTTCTCCACAGCGCCATTCTGACTGATCACAACTGGAACAATTGAAGCTCTTTGGAAGTGCAGCGATGAACATCTCCACAAGATTGAAGCGAAACCAAGCTCTACTGGTCTTCCTGAAACGGGCAGCTGAGAGCTGGAGGGAAAGCTTGGCTCCTGGTCTGTTCATCCAGCAGCACCAAATCATCAACGTCTCGTCCTCTGAATCTTCTGCGGCTAATTTTCACTGTCACTTTTTGCCCTTGAAATACTTTGAGTGCTTCCTTGGAGGCCATTGCCCTGGCGGCGGACTCATCGCGCCCGTAACCCGTCCCTATGTAGACAGTGCAGCAGCGCAGTTCACACACCTGGCCTTCCCTCTGTGTTCGTCCTGCTGGCAGGTCAGGAATGTCTTTGAGAGGAACAAACACACAGGAGAGACTGGCTTTGCAGGACTCCACGCAGCTGCGCAGGATCTCGAAGTGTTCCAGGTTGGGGCCAAAGCCGCCAGCAGACACAAGCTTCCAGGCGACGGCCTTGTAGAGTCGATTGAAAAAGGGCTGGTGCTCTGCAGGAGCTCCTGGTGGAGGGCCGCATTTAAGAGAACTGGTGGCTGGATGCACAACACTCTTTGAGTGAGCTTTATCATCTGGCTCATTGGGTTTAGTCTTCTTGCCCTGGTAATCAGCATCAGCTGCTGCGAAATAGAAGAAAAAGGCTTCTGGTAAATATGAAATCATTCTGCATTTTACTGTTTGGGAGCTAAATAAAATGCGAAAATATGGGTTAAATCAGCCACGTTAAAATTCAGTCAGGGCTGCACGATATTGGAAAAAACGTACAATGTGATTTTCTGCAATTTATATTGAGATGTGTCACCAAATAACTTCAATAGCTCTATTTGGAAATAACTAGCACTTATATATTGAATAATTTTATTTATATTAATAATTTTGTGGGCGACAGTGGGTAGCGCTGTCGCCTCACAGCAAAAAGGTCACTGGTTCGAGTCCCTGTTTTGGCGTGGGTTTCTTCTGGGTGCTCCGGTTTTCCCCACAGTCCATAGACATGCGCTATAGGTGAATTGGGTAAGCTAAATTGTCTGTGGTGTATGTGTGTGAATGAGAGTGTATGGATGTTTCCCAGTGATGAGTTGCAGTTGGAAGGGCATTCGCTGCGTAAAACATATACTGGATAAGTTGGCGGTTCATTCCGCTGTGGCAACCCCAGATTAATACTGTAAAGGGACTAAGCCGAAAAGAAAATGAATGAATGAATGATAATTTTGTAGAGGAGCATATCTGCAGAAAATATACTTATTATAGTTGCTATTTTCAGACCAGCACAACCCCAATTTTCCCGTTTTGCACCACATTGTTTAAATAGCAAGTCCATTTGTGCCACTTTGTGGACTCAGGGGTGTACCGGTCTAGAAAGGAGGCGTGATAAGGCACATTGTTAGCACGTTGCTATTTTGAGGAACTAAAATAGGCAGCACATTGACCCACTAAGAGCAGGTCTAAAGTCTAAACGCTTACACATTGCTTAATACACACAGGATGTACAGCAGTACACGAATATGTTTACAAATTAAAAAGGGACCTAACTAGGGACCCACATGAATTAAAAGATTAAAATATTACAAAAATGATTACTTTCTACATAAATATAAAAACCACTGCCTCCGTGCCTTCTTCATTTCAGGGGGGCTTTTATCAGTTTATTCATGACAATTTGCATTTGTATAATGTTATTATTATTAGCAGTATTATTTATTATATTCAGATTTATATTTGTTTTGTTAAAAACAAGCTTAGATTTGTCCAAGCTTAAATTTTTGCCATGTGACGGTAAAGAACTTTGAGCAACATGAGTTTTATTAAATGGTGCTATTTGAATAAATAAACAAACAGACAAACAAACAAACATCTAACTTCAATCAAACCTCCTATGTTTAATGTTGAAAAGGTGCTGTCCCTGGTGGCTGGGCTGAATTGGTTTATATGGATGGTAGAACTGAGAGGAAATTTTGTATATTATTTTTCATTCATCAAAGAGATGCTTTTAATATGCAGGGTAAATTCACTTTTAAATGTGAGATTGCGTTTCAAATTTACTTTTGAGCTCAGCATCTGTTAAGCAAAAACAAGCAAACCTCAACCACGATCTTTCTCCTTACTCTCGAGGCTCAATCTATTCATGAATGAAATCTGACTCCCTCCTGGCTGCTTTTAAATCATTGCCTTAGTGGGTTAAGGAATTTTAATTGTGGATGAATTAAATCTGACTGAAATTTTTGTTTTAAAATATTCTGTATTCTGCTCTTTTTAAGTTTTTTTGAAGACGGACATGACAAATGTTTGGAAAAACATAAAAAATGTGCAACTCTTTAATTACAACTTAAAGATTTTTATTCATCTTCTGTATAGACTTGCTAAGCGTTCTACCCTGTGTTGATAACTAGTGGAGGGATCTGTTACTTTTAATTTTTGGTCCAATTATCTAAAAATTCTTTAATCAATTAAATATATTGTTTTTGTTTTCTACTTTAGAATAAATAAGCAAAATTAAGATTTTTTCCTTAAAACAAGCTAAATGATTAGTGTGGTAAGTGAAATAATCTTGTTTTTGCTTTGAAATGCAAATTTTTCTAAAATTGTAGACTAGAAACAATATATAAATACAATAATTAAATACAATTCTGTAGCTCCTTGTCAACTAATTCAGACTCAACATTGCATATCTTGCGATGTGCTTATTGCAGATGCGCACATTGCGATATCGGTGCTGAAACTATATATTTTGCAGCCCCACTTCAAACATAAACACTGACCGGTGAACATTAACAGAGGTGGAACCATACTTGGCTGATGCACAAGAACATGATGCAATAATGAACCTCACTGTAGCTTGAGCTAATCAGGGGTGCTTTTTCCAAAACCACTGTTAGTTAACTAACGTCACAAAGCTTCATCGTTCATAATATAGTTGCAAGATTGAGTGTTTCCCGAATCCATCATTCCAACAAACATTTGCAAGCGATTGAAGTTTCCTCCTAAATTGAATGGGCTTAAAGGCATAGTTCACAAAAAAATTTAAAATCTGTCATCATTTATTCACGCTCCACTTGTTCCAAACCTGAGTTTTCTTCTGTTGGCAAAAACAGCCACTGACTTCCACAGTATTTTTGGCTCCTACTATGGAAGTCAACAGCTGCTTTTTCCAACACCCAACAAAAGAAAGACATTTAGAAAGTTTAGAACTATTTGAATGTGGGTAAATAATGAATGTTCATTTTTGGATGAACTGTCCCTTTGAAAAGATCATAAAAGTGACCAAATTAGCAAGCCAACATGCAGTACAATCTATATTTTTTCATTCTAAATACACAAATTCTGCATCTTTTACTTTGTTATTAGATTTAAAGCCATGTTTTCAAAAGTGTCCATGTGAAGGCATGCCGGAGAAACTCCAGAATGGCATAAGAGAACTTGCATAATAAAGCAAGTTACCACAGATTAAAACAGCAAAGCAGCCTTTTGATGTCCTAATCGTTATTTACAGCAATAATCAGACAGCATTTTAATCTCAAACGTTTTAATTAACAAAACTTATGACCTGCGTGGCATCACTAATGGCAGTTTAAACCATATAATATAATATAATATAATATAATATAATATAATATAATATAATATAATATAATATAATATAATATAATATAATATAATATAATATACAAATTACAAACAAACTGATATATACAACAAAACCAAGATTCACATCAAATAAACTGTTTTTTTTTTTTCTTTTTTTTAGTAGTCTAACAGTATTCAGGAGAAATGATAACATTAATCTCAATCACCAACAATCGAATAATAACATAAATGTTACACATGTAATAATAACATATAAAAAGTCTCCACTGTATACATTTTATAAAATTGACCTTTGTTACATTATTATTTCTTATGCCTGAATGCTTTAATCTTGCTTGAAATATGCTTATACAGTAAAAAGCCTTATAACAGATACAAACGACAAACAAATGGCAAAACTTTAATTATTTCACAAACTGGAAGCGTTTCAAACTAGGGGCCTGGACAAATATGATTCCTACAAGTCATCACACATTCTGAAGTGTGATTATTGCAGATGCACACATTGCAATGTCAATTCTAAAAAAATATATTGTGCAGTCCTAACTCAAAATGGATTTACTTGACTGAGTGTTGAAGTATTAAGTGTTTTGGATAAAGACTTTTAATGGTGGGACAGAAAACTCTCCCATTTCATTGTAAACATCTTCATTTGTGTTTCGAAGATGAATGAAAAACTTGTGGGTTTGGAATGACATGAGGGTCACAAAATGATGGCAGAATTTTACTTTTGGGGTGAACCAACCAAAAATATTAAGCAGATTACACTTATTGCTATTTATAATAAATGTTTTAAGCACCAGTTCAATATATTAAAAGAATTTCTGAAGCAGCCCATATGAGTAATTCGTGTAGTGTAAGTCATTAATACAATGTTATTAAAGATTTACCTGAAACTGCAGGTCTTTTTAATTTTCCCATGATTTCATCTCTAGTCTTTCGCTCAGGAGCTTCGATCACGGTGATTCCTTCAGCCATCTCATTTATCTTGTCCATTACAGGCTGTGGATATCTGAAGGGTCAAAACACAAAACACAAATTTCTAGAAACGTGTATTAAAAATATTAAAAAGACTTTCAATGGCCAGATGTTTTCGAAATACTCATTGTAAAATACTAATAAACCATTACTGCAAACTATATTTTCTTTACACAAATTTCCTTTATTTATATTCATTATATATCAGTTCTTTCTTGTTCACATTTTCTACCTTATGACACCTACCATAATAGAAACGAAGTGTTTTATTTCTATCATTTTACACAAATACACACTATACACCACTGTTTAGGATAGCACAGGTTTTCTTAATATTTTTGAAGGAAATCTCAGCAAGTTGCTCAGCAAGGCTACATTAATTTGGTCAAAAATACATTAAAAACATAAATTCCAGTATTTGCAAAATGTAATTTACATCCTGACAGGGTGAAGCTACTTTTCAGAAGATTTCACTTTACATTTTTTAGTTTTGTGCTGTTGTGCTGCATGTCTAATAGACATCTAAACGTAGACATCTTGGCTAAAACAAGGCTACACTTGGTCTGTCATTGAAAATCTAATAGACGTCTAAGAATAGCCCAAAACTAGACTAGTCGTCAAATAGACAGATATATGTGTAGTCAAATATATGTGTAGTCATTCATTTTTCTTCTCTATTTGATGACTAGTCTGGTTTTGGCCTATTCTTTGACGTCTATAGATTTTCACTGACAGCCCAAATTTAGCCTTGTTTTAGCCAAGATCACTATATTTAAACATCTATTAGCAGGCACGTGCAGAGGTGGGGGCTTTGGATGCTTGAGCCCTTGCCCTTTTTTTCCTGGAGAGAAAGTGCCCTTTTTTCCTGGGGATAATAATTATTTTTTAAAAACTAATAATAATATAATATATGTATAAGTTAATGCGTGTTCTTTTAAGGACAGCTTTCCCTGTCACACAATAAAAAACTAAATTTTATGTATATCTTGGTTATAAAAACAAATACAAGAACAAGAACAACAACAACTGAACAAATCCATAATAAATTGGCAATTACCGACAGCCTAAAAATACATGGTTGGCCCAAACCATGGATAGAGACAGTAGTCTGTCCAGACTAGAACTTGGACTCCCAGGTTGGATGGTAGGAAAAGCCTCCATATTTCGCAGCACAAACTCTCTCCTGGCATGCCACTGTTTATTTGTCTCACAGTGTCCTCTTAAAGATTCCACCCAGCACACCAAATGTGGATTCTGACTAAGGAACTCAGAGACAATGTCCTCTCCTCTCCTCGCCGCCATCACTGAAAACAAGGAAAAACATCAAAAGTTACTTGGAGAAGTTCATTATGTCCTACAAAGCAGCTTCAAGTGTGAGGGTTGTAAATCTGTGCTTTGCCCAGCAACAGGCAAACAAACATACAGTTCAACTGTGGTTGGCAAGACTGTAGACTAGACACATAACACATAAACATCAGAAAGTATATATACATAAAATATATGAATGTAGATCAGCGTACTCTGTTCAGTTTAATATAGTTTTAAGCTTGTTTTCATTCGAGATTTTACAGTTCATTAAAATAGTACACAATAATATCCAACTCATTGTAGAAGTGCGTTAGGATTACGATTTTGCGCAGCTGTATGGATTGACATGCATTTATCTCAACTTTATTGTCATGATAGTCGAAGCTGTCTCTTTGTGGAAAATCAATCAACAAATGTAATATAACTGTAACCACAAAACACTCCGCAACCGATTCTTAAGAGGAAATAAGCGCTGTTTACCTCTAAATGTACTCTCCAAAGACAAGTCCTCATTAGCGATATGTAGTAATAAATATACTGCATTTATCGAGAGTGTAGAAGAGCAGACTGAGCGCTTCCCCTGTCGCGCTCGGAATTTGCGTCATCAATATGCGACGGAGCTTTTGGCGGTGCGAAAATAATGATGATGACAACTTACTGCCTGTGTTTTTATTATCGTGTGCGTCTTTTTGATAGACTATCTAACTAATACACCGGCAAAATGATTCACGAGTTGCTGTTGGCTTTGAGTGGATATCCAGGCACCATATTTACCTGGAATAAACGCAATGGATTGCAGGTATTTTGTGCAGTTCTGTCAGTGATGCATATAAAACTGTATATGTAACGTTATGAGCGTTTGTAATGTGTATAACAGACTGAATCATTTGTATTATGGCTGTATTGAAACAGAACGATTATTTTTAAACCTGCTTATTTTTAAATCCAGTATTTTAATAATAAATAGATAGATGTGTGAAAATAGCCCCCACTGTCTGTCACCTAAAATGGACCATCGTTTTATTTATAGTAAAAGTAGGGTAGTAATTATGTGTTTTGGTCAGAATGATTTTTATTTGTATAAAACGTGTAAAGTATGGCAAAACCACGGTTAATTTGGGGTGACAAGGGTCTTTTTGTTTTATTTGAAGTAGTCTTGCCCTGATATGTACATGTTTTCTGCAGAATACTAGGGTATTAAAATTCAAAAGGTGTATTACTATAGTGTATTATGCATATGGCAGCATCAAATTTTCATATTGCAGTACTTGCAGATGCTTTATTCACAATATTGACATAAGAGCAATTCTGCAAATGTCGACATTGCCCTGAAAAATTAGTTTTCACTAAAATAACGAAACCGTTTCTACATTTTGTGTAAGCAAGTATTTTACAATGCTTTAAAAATACTCAAAATAGTGTTTTCAAACTGTTACATTTGATTTACCAAAGTAGCAATGTCACATCCATAACGAATCAATCATGTTTGTTCTATAGTGAGCCAATTCTTATCCTTTTGATTAGCATTATTTCTTTTGGCTAGTGCAGTTTAGTTTACAGAATTTCTACAAAATATGTTTACTGTATACTGTAAACTTGCTAACTTGTTTTGTCACATCAATATTGCATTTATTTTCCTCATTTAAAATTTTAAAAATGTTTACAGATTTATATATTTCTTGTGCTATAACTCTGTGGTTAGTTGTTTTTGGAAAATATAAACAGATGTTTCAATTTGATGTTAACATTCACATTTACCGGCCACTTTATTAGGTACAGCTTACTAGTACCCAGTTGGACCCAATTTGGCTTCAGAACTGCCTTAATCCTTTCTGGCATAGATTCAACAAGGTACTGGAAATATTCCTCAGAGATTTTGGTCCATATTGACTTGGTAGCATCACGCAGTTGCTGCAGATTTGTCGGCTGCACATCCATGATGTGAATCTCCCGTTCCACCACATCCCAAAGGTGTTCTATTGTATTGAGATCTGGGGACTGTGGAGGCCATTTAAGTACAGTGAACTCATTGTCATGTTCAAAAAAACAGTCTGAGATGATTCACGCTTTATTACATGGCACTTTATCCTGCTGGAAGTAGCCATCAGAAGATGGGTACACTGTGGTCAGAAAGTGATGGACATGGTCAGCAACAATACTCAGGTAGGCTGTGGCGTTGACACAATGCTCAATTGGTACTAATGGGCCCAAAGTGTGCCAAGAAAATATCCCCCACACCATTACACCACCACCACCAGCCTGAAAAAGGCAGGATGTATCCATGCTTTCATTCATCGTTTACGCCAAATTCTGACACCACCAATCGAATGTCGCAACAGAAATCGAGACTCATCAGACCAGGCAACGTTTTTCCAATCTTCTATTGTCCAATTTTGGTGAGCCTGTGCAAATTGTAGCCTCAGTTTCCTGTTCTTAGCTAACAGGAGTGGCAGCCGGTGTGGTCTTCTGCTGCTGTAACCCATCCACCTCAAGGTTGGACGTGTTGTGAGTTCAGAGATGCTCTTCTGCAGACCTCGGTTGTAACGAGTGGTTATTTGAGTTACTGTTGCCTTTCTATCAGCTATTCTATCAGCCTTTCTATTGTGAGAAATACTTTTGTTACAGAACGTATGGTGATGTTAGTTTGAAAAAATTCAACTTATTTATTTGTATTTATATAACTATTTAATTTGATTTATTAAACATTTACATAAATGAATAATAATAAATACTTTGTAGTTTTCATTGTCAAATTAGTTTATGTTAACGTTCATTCATTCATTTTCTTTTTGGCCTAGTCCCTTTATTCATCTGGGGTTGCCACAGCAGAATGAACCGTCAACTTATCCAGCATATATTTTACGCAGCAGATGCCCTTCCAGCTGCAACCCATCACTGGGAAACACCCATACATTCTCATTCACACACATACACTACGGACAATTTAGCTCACTCAATTCACCTGTACCGCATGTCTTTGGACTGTGGGGGAACCCGGAGCACCCGGAGGAAACTCACGCGAACGCGGGGAGAACATGCAAACTCCACACAGTAATGCCAACTGACCCAGCCGAGGCTCCAACCAGCGACCTTCTTGCTGTGAGGCGAGAACGCTACACACTGTGCCACTGCGTCGCCTTAATGTTAACAATGTTATGCTAATGTTAACAAATGCAGCCTTAATGTAAATAGTTAAATTAAAAATACCTTGATAAAGAATCAGACAATTTTAATCAGTTGTTACAATTTAATAGTCATTCACTTTGAAGTGCCCAGGATAACAATATAATTCTTATTCATTATTAAAATACATTGTATAATTGAGTGTCTGAATTTTATACCATTGATTGTGTGTTGTTGATGATGACAGGTGTCCCAGGACCTGCCGTTCCTCCACCCCAGTGAAACCAGTGTCCTCAATCGATTGTGTAAAATGGGCACTGACTATGTGCGCTTCACAGAATTCATAGAGCAACACACGGGTCATGTTCATCAACAGGTAATCTGAGTTTACTCTACATTGAATGTTTGTCAATAACATGGTAAACGCATAATAGCAGAAGATTTCTTCTTGTCTGACAGGAGCACTATTCCAGTCAGCCGAGTCAGTCTGGGCTTCATGGCATTTACCTGCGGGCTTTCTGTACTGGCCTCCACTCTATGCTGCAGCCTTATCGGCAGGCTTTACTAGACCTTGAAAAAGAGGTTTTTACACTTGGAGTTTACATATCAAGCGTTTATGCTGGTATTTGCAGATTATGTTGAACATTAAATATTAATAATTTGCTTTACAGTTTCTTGGTGATCCACACCTCTCTATTTCTCATGTCAACTACATGCTGGAGCAGGTAAAAAAAACTCATGCACCCAATCATCTGAAACATGCTGAATTTTCTAATTTATGCATCTACACTAAAGTTCAAAAGTCTGTGTCAGTAAGATTATTTATGTTAAATAACTTAAAATCAGGGTGACATGGTGGCTCAGTGGTTAGCACTGTTGCCTCACAGCAAGAAGGTCGCTGGTTCGAGTCCTGACTGGGACAGTTGGTATTTTTGTGTGGAGTTTGCATGTTCTCCCTGTGCTGGGTTTCCTCCTTGTGCTCCGGTTTCCCCCACAGTCCAAACACATGCAATATCCTCTTACGGCCCAAGGTGTTTTTTTACATGCATTTTTTATTTCTCTTTGCTATTTGGGCTTATTGGAACCTAATTAGAATAAAAATCTAAGTATCATATTTTGATATGATGTACTTTTAGAGAAAAATGATGTCCATATACGTGGACTCATGGTCTGAATTTACATAAAACACTTTTTTTTAATGCATATATAACATAGAATTTTTTTTTTACTTACTTTGACTATCAGAGAGTAAAACAACATTTTTTCCCCCACTTTGTAGAGTTAAAAATAGGGTTTGGGACATTTCATATGCTGCAAAACAGTTGCAGGATGACACTAAATGTCTGTGACAAAATATAAAATTCCAAGTATTTTAAATAGCCACTTAAGAGCTAAACTGTGCTGTCCACGTATGTGGACACTCAAGCCCTAGGAGGATATAGGTGAATTGGGTAAGCTAATTTGGCCGTATATGTATTATATTGTTCATCAAAAAGGTAGTTAGATGTACTTGGATTGTTTGCACAAAAAATTGGAAAGATTGACTTTTTAGTCCAAATGCTTGATAAACATGATTATGCGACAAAAAACATTTTTGGATGAACTATCCCTTTAAATCAAACGATGACTTCAATCAAATTAAAGTACAGGTCAAAAATGGCCACCATTTTACTACCAGAAAAAATAGCCGTTTTTTTTATCTTGAAGTTTGGTGACTCTTTCTAACAATGACCCTGATGACATTAGAAAAAATGAATAATTTTATATTTCCATGAAGGCTGTACACATTTCTTATGAGGGTCAATTTTGCCCCACCAGCTATAAAATTATTTTTATACTACAAAAACTACTGGCACATTCCAACACATACACCCCACACTTAATAAGAATCGGCTTCTTTAATTTTTATGAAGGTCACACTTTATTTTGAAGGTCCGTTTGTTGAATTTAAGTTACATTGCAACTAATTATCATTAGATTATAAGTAGACTGTTAGGTTGGGGTTAGTGTAAGTTGACATGTACTTGCAAAGTTTCTTATAGTCAGTTAAATGTCTGTTGAAGGATTGTTAAATGTCAGTGTCAACAGATATTAAGCAGACAGTCTACTGATACTCAAATGGACCATCAAAATAAAGTGTTACCTTTATGTATACTGTCTTGCTAAACTTTTTACACATACTTTTACACATATTTTACACTTTTATTACATTCTTAATAAATGAGAAATACGAGTGGTGCTCAATGATTTAGCATTGATGAAATACTTCACACTAATGAGGGAAAACCTAGACCTTTACAGCGTTTGTGATGAAAATGAGGTTGTTTCTTCATGCAAAGTAGATTTTAGGATTGAAATAAAATTTGTGTGCTTTATGTTGGAGGTGGCGACGCAGTGGCGCAGTAGGTAGTGCTGTTGCCTCACAGCAAGAAGGTCGCTGGTTCGAGCCTCAACTGGGTCAGTTGGCATTTCTGTGTGGAGTTTACATGTTCTCCCTGTGTTCGCGTGGGTTTCCTCCGGGTGCTCCGGTTTCCCCCACAGTCCAAAGACATGCGCTATAGGTGAATTGGGTAGGCTAAATTGTCAGTAGTGTATGAGTGTAAATGAGTGTATATGGATGTTTCCCAGAGATGGGTTGCAACTGGAAGGGCATCCGCTGCATAAAACATGTGCTGGATAAGTTGGCGGTTCATTCCGCTGTGGTGACCCCGGATTAATAAAGGGACTAAGCCGAAAAGAAAATGAATGAATGAATGAATGAATTAATGAATGTTAGAGGTTTAGGGAAGGCAGGTCATTTTTCAGCCGAAGGGCGAATGGTGTATACTGAACAGGAGGGTCAAATGCACCACGTTTTGACCCCACAGTATATTTCTAACTTGGAGTTTTCCCTCTGTTGTTGTTCAGTTTCAGCTTCTCTTCCCATCTGTTATGGTTGTTGTGGAGACCATCAAGTCTCAGAAGGTTTGTATCTTGATGGGTGCCACCGGTTTGCGATACATGATTACAAGAGTGCGTGGTTGAAAATAATAACCTTCTGAAAGTTTCTTTTCTATTCAATAGATTCATGGCTGTCAGATCCTGGAGACTGTGTACAAGCACAGCTGTGGAGGACTGCCTCCTGTCAGGATGGCCTTGGAGAAGTGAGCTTTCAGAAACACGCACATCTAAACAGCTGTAATGCTTGAACGTAAGACTCAGACTGCTATTTTTACTGCTCTAATGGTAGTGTCTGTGTTGCAGGATTCTTGCCGTGTGCCATGGCGTGATGTATAAGCAGCTGGCGGGCTGGATGCTACACGGGCTGCTGCTGGATCAGAGCGAGGAGTTTTTTGTCAAGCAGGGCCCCAGTGCTGGTGGAGCAACTGCTGCACAGGAGGAGGAGGAGGAGGACCTGGGCATCGGAGGCCTGAGTGGTAAACAGCTCCGAGAACTGCAGGATTTGGTGAGTGAATGATTTGAAGCTGAACATCAATTCATGAGATTCTGTGCTTCAGGCTGGTTACGTGTCTGACTTCTACAAATCTAAGGGCTTGTGTACACCTGGTATTATTCAGATCATTAATTCATTCATTTTCCTTTGGCTTAGTCTCTATTTCAGAGGTCACAACAGTGGAATAAACCACCAACCATTCTAGTATATGTTTTTTGTTACGCAGCGGATGCCCTTTCAGCTGCAACCCAGTATTGGGAAACACCCATACACTCTCATTCATTCATACACACTATGGACATCTTAGCTCACTTAAGCGCATGTCTTTGGACTGTGGGGGAAACCGGATCACCCGGAGGAAACCCACGCCAACACAGGAAGTACATGCAAACTCCACACAGAAATGCCAACTGACCCAGCCGGGGCTCAAACCAGCAACCTTCTTGCAAAAAAAATCTGATTATGATGATTTTAAATATAGGTGTATAATGTTGGAGCTTTTTTCATTTTCAGCTGTTTTCAGAAGCTGACCTAATTAAAACAAGACATTAATACTTTGAGTTAGGGCAAACGTTTTTATTTACAATAATGTGCTATACAAAGGCATACTCGTATATGAAACATAGCCAGTTCACAATTTATTAAGCCTTCAAAATTGCCTCTAGCAAAATGTATAGTACTTCAA
This sequence comes from Danio kyathit, assembly GCA_903798195.1. Classification (NCBI taxonomy): domain Eukaryota; kingdom Metazoa; phylum Chordata; class Actinopteri; order Cypriniformes; family Danionidae; genus Danio; species Danio kyathit. The sequence goes on from LR812525.1 coordinate 60,266,270, forward strand.
AAAAAAGTAAATAAAATTAAATTAATGCTGAATATTAGTGCTCAGCATAAATGAGTACACCACATTTTGAAAATGAATATTTTTATCCATTTCTCAGAGGATCTAGGTAATATATTTTGGTGCATTTAAACATTTTGCATTTGGTTTATTATTATTATTATTATTATTATTAAAAAAAAAAAATAAATATATATATATATATATAGGCTGAAATTACTATAAATGAGGCCATTAATAGTTATCTACTACTAATATACTTTTAGATCAAATGAAATAATTTATTTAGTATTAAATATATAGATTTTATTTCTTGAATATTTATTTTTTATTTTATAAATATTTAAAATATTACATTTTGTTTACATAAAATGTAAATATAGATTTAAATAATACAGTTATTCTGTTGTAAACTCCAAAAATTATTCAACTTTTTTATTTTCTAAATGCGAATTAGTTTTTTTTTTACAGAAAAAACATCCTATACTATAATACTATAGAAAACAATACTTAGAAAAAATGTATGAACCTTGAAATCTATTTATATGATTTATTTGATTGTGTTTTTTATATTCATTATTGTTGTTTTTTTTTATAAAATAACTGCTTTTTTGTAATTCAGAATAAATTAGATTTCTCTGATGTCACATACAATTGAAGTCAGAATTATTAGCCCCCCTGAATTATTAGCCCGCTGTTTACTTTTTCCCCCAATTTCTGTTCAACGGAGAGAAGATTTTTTCAACACATTTCTAATCATAATAGTTTTAATAACTCATTTCTAATAACTGATTTATTTTATCTTTGCCATGATGACAGTAAATAATATTTGACTAGATATTTTTCAAGACACTTCTATACAGCTTAAAGTGACATTTAAAGGCTTAACTAGGTTAATTAGGTTAACTAGGCAGGTTAGGGTAATTAGGCAAGTTATTGTATAATGATGGTTTGTTCCGTAGACTATAAAAAAAATAGCTTAAAGGGGCTAATAATTTTGACCTTAAAATGTTTTTTTTTTAAAAATATTATCAGACATACTGTGAAAATTTCCTTGCTCTGTTAAACATTGTTTGGGAAATATTTAAAAAAGAAAAAAAAATTCAAAGGGGGGCTAATAATTCTGACTCCAACCGAATATAGATTTTCCACACAGTCAGAATGTCCAGTTTAGCAGGGTTGATCCGTGCTTATGTCAGTTCTAGGTACAGTATTTCCAATAGTGAATGCAACAAGTGCTAAACAGAGAGATCATGAGATCACAGAGAGATCATTCCACCTCTGTATCAACATTTTCTTTGCAGCAGTTTAAAGCAGCTAACCAAAATTTACAGACCTTTTCATTTAAGGGAAATTGAGAAGTATCATTCAATAATAACAATACAGGATCTTTGGGGAAACAAATTTTTGTAACTTTAAATAACATGTCCAGCACAGAATCCCAAAGTTTTTGCACCTCCGGACATAAAAAGGTAACTGGACGCTCTGGTTTACAGAACTTACAATAAGGATGTGGAGATAAACTTATGATATGTCGTGTACGTGTAGTTAAATATGCCCTGTGAATAAGTTTTGAAGTGAATAAACTGGTGATTAGGGTTTGTGGAAGTGTGGAATGTATTATCCCACACTCTCTCCCAATCAATAGTTTTATTGGGCGGAGACAGATCAGATAACCATAGTCCTTCTTTTGAGAAAGTATGTATATTAGAAAGACAGCAGTAGAGATAGGAGACAGCTCCTTTTTTTTTGGGAGCATTATAGATTCTATTTACAATCGGATGGATCCGTACCCCCAAAATAACTGCTTTTGAATGGCCACCAATGGAGAAAGACCCTTCTTGGTAGCTAAATTCTGTTTATTTACTTTATGATTGAACTTTATTATATTGCCTGTGATTTTATTGTTATCTATCTTTTTTTATTATTATTATTTAACCGAATCCTTTTTAATGTTGTCCCTCTGTAGAGACTGATTGAGGAAGAGAACATGCTGGCACCTTCCCTCCAGCAGTTCTCCCTGCGTGTGGAGATGCTTCCCTCATACATCCCTGTTCGAGTAGCTGAAAAGATTCTTTTTGTTGGGGAGTCTGTGCAAATGTTTGAAAACCACAACCAGAGCCCATCGCGAGCTGGTGAGTGCTTCAGCATTTTGCCGCTGTTGTTCAGGTGTGTTTGCAATGGCTTTGGTATGCTAACACTGCCCTCGTGTGGTGGCTCAGGGTCTATACTGAAGCATCAGGAGGACATGTTTGCAGCCGAGCTCCACAGACTCAAACAGCAGCCTCTCTTCAGCCTGGTGGACTTTGAGAATCTGGTGGATGGCATACGGAGCACAGTTGCTGAGGTTGGTCCAGTCAGTTTGTTGGTACAAGCATGAGCCCCGCAAAGCATGTCTATAACATGTACATATCATGTATATAACAGCCCTACCAAAAACACCAGGTGAAGTCTTTTTTTTTTTTCTTGCAGCACTTATGGACTTTGATGGTAGAAGAATCTGATCTTTTGGGGCAGCTCAAGGTAAATAAAGAGCAGTTTGTTGATGATGCATGTTTGCCAACACAATAGTGTTTTTCACTCTTACTTTCACACTTTACCCCAGATTATGGTTGACACTGCTTTAACACCCTTTTTAAGTGTGTGTTTAACAATGACATTGTGTTTGACACTGCATAGACAAATTGCAACACTATAGGATTGTTTTTGCGTGAAGTTTTCATGTCTTGAAACGTGTTTTTTTTAACAATTTAAATCTTCAAACATTGTGAAACAGGTTAAGACCACAATTACATTTTTAAAAAATAAATAATACTACCTCCATTAAATAACATGGTTATATACATTCAATGTCCATTAAGTCAACAAAATGTCACCATCTAGACTCTCCAAAAAGTCATAAAACACTTGCCAGATGGACCAAATTATATTAATTTTGTTTTTCAAAAAAATAGTAAATCATTTCTAAGGCAAGGAAGAGGCCATCTCCTTTTTCCACTGAGATATACCAGAACTGTCGTCTTATTTTCAAGAACACGCTATTACATTTTTAGCTTCCTGCAAATGTGTGTTTGTGTGTGTGGGTGTAAAATGAACATGATCACCTTTGTGCTATGTGACTGTGCGCACTGATCTTCTTTGTATTTCTCACCCATGAGACCCAGAAGTCTTGTAACTCAACACCTAAAACTGATTGCCATAAAAACATCAGTTTTGGAGAAGCATTGTCTCTTAATTGACCAGATATCTCATTAAAAGCGGGGAAAAGGGTTATGTGCAGAAGTAGTCTGTGGGTGCAAGAATGATTTAAACATTTTTAGTGCAAATTTAAGGCACGACAGGGCAGCTGACATGTTCTGGAGGTCTCCTATTCTTTTTTTTTTTTTTAAGAATGTAATAGCAAGCAAGAAGAAAGACCATTTTTAAGAAATATCTGATTTTTTTTATTGACCAAACTTGTTGATTTTGAAAAAATCTGTGGAAAGACCTTCCAACTAAAATAAAAAAAAGCACAATCAGGGAAATTTCTCACAAACATAACCTCAGCCATGTTTCCACCATGGGATGCATGAGGAAAAACCAAATTGAAAAATGTGTCGTCTTCCAAGAATTAAACAAAACAGAATTTCCATTTGGTCAAATTGGGTCCCACACCTTGAGGTGTGGAGTCTTCATTTGCCAGGCCTCTGCCTCATCTGGATATATGCTCCCAGATTTTGGTGTCAAGGAAGCTTGAGTGCTTTCCTTGAGAATCTGGTGTGCCAGTTTGCAACGTTTTTTTCAGTGATAGAAACAAAGCCTACATCTCCTGGCAATGTATTTACCATGAAAGAGGATGACTTCTTCAAAGGCCCAGGACTGAGCGTGAACATGATTACCTTCTTTGCCAGAGGCTCACAACTGTGGGAATGATCCATTCATTCTTGGCATATGAGAACCAAACTTCATTCTGTAGCCTCTTTCTGCACTCTGCAGGACCATTGAGACCCATTTGGCAGAAGTCTCTATGCTGCCAGATGATTTACGAAGGGTAAAGGCATTTCAAGACTGCCCTGTGGCATATTCTGACTCTACACCCTTTAACCGAGGTGGTTGCTCTGAAACTGTCCTTAGAGATTGGGGGCATCTCAGTGACACAATGTCTTGAGTTGAACACCGAGTGTCTGAACTTGCTGAAAACTGCTGCACACTGAAGCACCATATGTGTTGAGTTGGCAGACCAATGTTAATTGCTCTTCCTTTGTCTGACACTTCTGGCATTAAACATCTTTGCCATTACTAGGAATAACGATCGTCAGATTCTGTCTAAAAATATTGGGCAATGACTTTGAATGTCTCATTAACCACAGAGAGACAGATCTGTAGTCTGACATAACTTCTATACCTTCAGATCTTCTATATTTGTCTCTTCTTGAAGTTCTTGCTACTAAGAAGATGGGCAAAGCCCTATCCCCTCACCTTTATCCATGATCTAAGCAATCAAAGTTGCATTCCACTGTTGAGTGTTCAGTTTGGCTACACCTGCATTGCACAACACCAAATCCAGAAAGACAATTCTGGGTTCAGCATGTGAGGGACCCATCCATTCCCTGTTCTAAATACATTTGCGATCCTCATTACTACATCTTCCTCTGTACCACAACAACACCGGGACTCGAGTTGCAAAGTCTCTGAACCTGTGTACCCTCCCCAATGTGCGACAGGTGGGAGTGGAGCACACACTTGAGTAGGTATTCGGTGTGTACAGTCAGTCCTTTTGAGAGCTGACCAAGCATCTCCACTCCCAAATAAGAAGCACATGAATTGTGTGTATTCCTGATTTATATATGCTTGTGACAAACCCACAAATTTGGCAAAGAGAGTGCTTGCCGAAGACCCAGGAGCTAATGCTCTTTCAAATTTTCACCGTGCCTGTGATGTCACATCACACCATTAGATGGCTTTCACACATTTATCAAGAGACCAAAATGCAGAAATGTTCCCATAGCACCACAATTTGTGATGCATCATGAGATTTCTCTAAAAAAGGAATCCATTTTATTCAATTAGTAGATGCTTTTATCCAAAGTGAATTCCTCCCTCTCTCTCTCTCTCTCTCTCTCTCTCTCTCTCTCTCTCTCTCTCTCTCTCTCACACACACACACACACAACTGGGGCAGTGAGCGGTTTGGTGCCTTCCTCAAGGGGCTCACCTCATCCGTGGTATTGGGTATTGAGGGTGGAAGAAAGTGCAGGAAATTCATTCCACAAACCTACAATCCCTGCCAGTGCCAGGACTCAAATCTGCAACCTTTGGATCACTTGTCCAACTCTAATTTGGACTAATGTCTATTTTAACTGTGAAAACCCACAATGAATGTTATGTTGTTGTTGTTTTAGATCATAAAAGATTTCTACTTGTTGGGGCGAGGTGAACTCTACCAGGTCTTTATTGACCTTGCTCAACATATGCTGAAAACCCCACCATCTGCCGTTACTGAACATGGTATTAATACAACTTACTTTATAAACCATGATGTCATCCTTATTAAGTTCCTTTCTTTTCATAATTCCTTTAAATATCTTACATTGATTTCAGATGTCAATGTGGCATTTCAGCAAGCGGCTCACAAAGTGCTGCTCGACGACGACAATCTTTTGCCACTCCTCCACCTCACCATAGATTACCATGGAAAAGAAAGCAAAGGTATTTCTGACTGATGAGCATTTTCATTCCCTTTCCAACCTATCTGCATATGAAATACTTCATGTAATTTGATTATTATGGTTGTAGAGGTTTCTGGGAATCGAGAGGGCACCACTCCACCTCAGGAGAGCTCTCCTCGTGAAGCTCCGCCCACTGGCTGGGCAGCGCTGGGATTAGCGTACAAGGTTCAGTGGCCTCTGCATATTCTTTTCACTCCTGCTGTGTTGGAGAAGTACGTCATTGTTTTGTATTATTATAAGTTTCGTATTATTATTTAGCATGAATATAACAAGAGTCTATATAAATTGAACCCTTGGTTGATTTCAGGTATAATGTAGTGTTCCGGTACCTGCTGAGTGTGCGTCGAGTCCAGTCCGAGCTGCAGCACTGCTGGGCCTTGCAGATGCAGCGCAAGCATCTCAAATCAAACCAGACGGATGCAGTAAAATGGAGACTCCGCAACCATATGGCCTTCCTAGTGGACAACCTTCAGTATTACCTTCAGGTTACTGCTAGAATTATTTATTCAGTCTCAAATTAATCATCTTTTGCTGGTGATGCTAATATGCCTACACTACCATTACAAAGTTGCAAGGAATCAGAAAGATTTGCTCGGTAAACTTCATTGTTAAACATTAGTGGATTATAGTAGTTGAAGTGAACTAACATTGGAATATAATTCTCAGTGTTTAGACTGCCAGCTAAATTCTTGATTTTTGTATATTCAGATGATGTGAAAGTAGTAAAAAGTGACAGTAAAACGTTTATGTTTTTACATAATATTTGTTTTGAATACTTTCTATTTGTCCAGGAATCCTTAAAATGTATAAAGCAGCACAACCTTTTTTTACACTGATAATAACAAGAAATGTTACTTGAGCAGCAAGTCAGCATATTAGAATGATTTCAGGGTTCTGTCTCTTTGGATTATTCTTGTTTTGGCGACAGAGCTCGGACACTGCTTCTGTCTTGTCTCTGTTAGAGATGTAGTGTGTATAAATGTAATTTATTTCTGAGATTGCAGACATCTTAAGACAGGAGTAAGCACATGCGGTTTCAGGCATGCAGTATCTTAATAGGTTACTATTATTATATGTGATCTGTTACAAGTATATGAAGATCCTACCAAGTCATAATAACAAAGCATCTCAATACTGTATCATCAACAATTCACATATTGTGAAATAATGAAAACAAAAATTCATTGATTTAATTAAAAACTATAAACAAGTCTGAAACCAAATAATAGTTTCAACTTTCTTAAGTAGTGGAGCAAACTAGGGTTGGGCAATTTGGCCAAAATGCAATATCGATAATTATGTTCTACATTTAATGATATATATTTCGATATAAGTTGTTAATGCTCCCAGATTTAAAAGAGTACCCCAACAATGACTGAAGCCACAAAAAATTGAGGGTCCATTAAATGGCATAAAAAAATTTTGGCCGATAAATTTATGGTGGCTGAAAATTCAGTACATCTCTAATATCAACACACTTCTAGATTCCCTTTGTTACACATTTCTGCTGTGTGATTGGCTCTTAGATCAATAAAGAGTAAAACAAAAAAAAAGTCCAGAGCTTATCATTGTTATTGACATAAATTTAATCGCGATTCGATATCATATCGTTTATCAGTCCAGCCCTAGTGCAAACTAATTGTTTATGCTCAGTTTGCAGTTAATTATGAATATTTTGACAGAAAAAGAACCATGCATATATGAGTCTCAATATGTATATGAAAATTCTTTTGATTTCTCCTCCAATATTCAGGTGGATGTTCTGGAGTCCCAGTTTTCTCAGCTTTTACAGCAGATCAACTCCACAAGAGATTTTGAGAGTATCCGACTGGCCCATGACCATTTCCTCAGCAATCTGCTGGCACAATCTTTTATTCTACTCAAACCCGTGAGTCTCCAGAACAAACTCTTTTTTTTTTTCTTTTTTTTTTAACCAGGGTGTATTCTGCATTTGGTTAAATCCTAATTTGATTTCTCTTGCAGGTTTTCCACTGTTTAAATGAAATTCTGGATCTTTGTCACAACTTCTGTTCTCTGGTCAGTCAGAATCTTGGGTCTCTGGATGAGCGAGGAGCAGCTCAGCTGGATATTCTTGTGAAGGTAGGGTTGAAGTATTTTTTATTTTCTTTATTTTTGTAAAACCTGCTTTGGTATAGCATAATTATGACGCAAATACTAGTAACAGAGAGCCTTAATTAAAAAATAAATAAATTGAGAGTGACATTAAAATATGGAACAGAAGTGACAGTGAGTTAATTAGGCCCACATGGAATCTGCACACAGAGTTTTAGGCCATCGAGTCTATTTATTTCCTTATGTAAATGTGTATACATTTATATTTATTCAGTTATTTAACTTAATTTAAGTAATATTATTGACTATGAAAATGTTCATATGGATTTATTTACAATGCAGAGTTTGTAAAGAAACATGTTCTGTCTTTTAGTGGAGATATTATATGAGACCTGCTTTGTTTACCAAATAAATGGATCTAATTGGATTTGCATTGTAAACATTAAATACAAGTATAAAAATGTATTTTTATTTCACATATTAAGTTTTTAGTCATGATACTCCCAAAATCATTCAACATAAATACACAGATTTTACAAAATTCTGTGCAGAAATAGTAAAAAAAATATCTGCAGATTCTGTCTGGTCCTAGTTAGTAAAGGGATAGTTCACTAAAAATAAACATTTACTCACTATTTACTCTCAATTGGTTCCAAACCTTTGAGTTTCTCTCTTCTGTTGAACACAAAATAAGATATTTTGAGAATGTTAGAAACTGGTAACTATTGACTTCTATAATAGCAAATACTATGGAAGTCAATGGTTACCAGTTTGCACCATTCTTCAAAATATCTTCTTTTGTGTTCAACAGAAGAGAGAAACTCAAACAGGTTTGTGCCAAGTGATGGATGAGTTATTTTTTTTATTTCTGGTTCAATTATAATTGAAAAAGTAAAGGTTATAACATTTTAAAAGGTCATAGATAGCTGATATATAATTCCATTAATATTAAATAAGAAAAAGTATTTTTGTTAGAGAAACGGGCTATGGCTAATTTCAAAATCAACACTTGAATGAGGATTTAATCAGAATCATGTCACAATCGCTTACCATAGAATCTTTTCCTTTGTCTATTGGCAGAAATAGGCTTTGATGGGTATTACGATGGTGTTTTCTTTTATTTTAAAGGGTTTCAGTCGTCAGTCTTTCCTGCTCTTCAAGATTCTTTCCAGTGTTCGTAATCACCAGATAAACTCTGACTTGGCACAGCTCCTGTTACGATTAGACTACAACAAATACTACACACAGGCAGGAGGCACGCTGGGCAGGTAGGCATGATGGATGCACTGCTTTAGTGACCTGATTCAAGCTTAACAAGTCTAAGTTATGTAATTTGCTGTCCTACAGTTTTGGCTTATAAAGTCGAAGCTGAAGATCTGGAGACAAACTTCAGCCAATGGTTTGTTTCATCATATTAAACATCATCATCATCATCATCATCATTATTATTAAAAGATGAATCTGGATTTGTACATTAATATATGATATGCCTCTTGTTACCGTCACTTTGTGTGTTCTGCTTTTTCTGCACCCTCACCAGTAGAAACTTGTAAATACTGTTTGCTTTGTAATATATCTGTTATGAAATAAAACAGACAAGTGAAACACTTTTTTTTTTATTTAATAAAAACTATGTACAGAAAGGCATGCACTAAAACACTGAGGACATTTAAAAGACATGAGAGGACGATGGTTTTACGTAGACGTGTTGTGGCAGAATTCAGAATTGCTGTCGAAGCTGAGGCACTTTCCACAGATCAAGCTCTGAATCAGCCACTCCAGAGAGACGACAGGCATGTCTGAGGCCACACGCTTCACTTCCTCTGATGCACATGCTGATGAAGTCACTGCCACATCAAACTTCACGTCTGGAATGTCTGTTAGGGATACAATTGACATTGTGATATTTCAAAGATGGGAGAGTTTTTCACCCAAAAATGAAGATTCTGTCATCATTTGCTCATCCTACACTTGTTTGACTGTTTGGAAGAATGACAAATGCTGGAGAAAAAAAAGCTATTGACTTCAATAATATTTTTGTTCCAACTTTGAAGGTCAGTGTTTTTTGTTGTTGTTGTTTTTTTTTTTTTTTTTTACAGTATTTTTCAAAATATCTTGTTTTGTGTTTAGCAGAAGAAAATTACAAAATATTCATTTTTAGGGTAACAATCTCTTTAACAGTCCTAGTCATCTGAAAAACAAACAAAAAAAAAAAAAACAGTCATCACCTCCACTTGTTTGAAACCTATTTAAAATAGTTTAATCTGTGTAAACACAAAAGAAGATATTTTGAAGAATGTTAGAAACAGGTAACCATTGACTTTCATAGTCCCACATCAATGACTCTGTTAGCAACAATCTGCAAGTGTGTTTTGTGATTCACAGAAGAAACTCAAACAGGTTTGAAGTGGCGGTTGAGTAAATTTCAGAACTTTTGGCAAACTCTTCAATTAAAGCTCTATTGATTTTGTCAAATATACTAAGGTTTCCTGTTACGCACCAGAAATGTTTTGATTTTCTTGGCGATGCACTTTTTCTGCACCACCCATTGAAAGCAAAGATGTCCACAAATCCACCCGATCTTCTGCTATCAGCATCACCTTCAGAGCTTTGAAAGGGTTCGAGCGAGGATGCCTGAGGACAGAGAATACCAGAAAAACATTTATTCCAAGACCATTTAAGCATTTTTGTTCACAGAGGCAGCAAAAATACCGGAAGTCCTGTTGTTTGTAGTCTGAGCACAAATGGAGTAAAACATTGTTTACTAAACTCAAAATTATTCATTTCAAATGAATTTTCCACACAAAGTAGATGTAAAAAAAAAAACACACGCAACTTCATATCCTTATTCAGTTTTTCCAAAAGTTGCATAAGGTTACACACTAACTCTTCTCCCAAACACTAAAATGTGGAAACAACTGGCTGTTCTTCCTCAGTATTTTGTCTTTTTCTCAATGAAAAATAAACCAAGATACATCAGAAGCATAAGAACTTGAGACAACAAAAAACCTGAAAGAAATTTCTTTGCTCATTTTTTAATTTTTCTTGTTTTAAGCATAAACGTGTTTTATTTTGCATCAAGTAAATGTAAGGAAATGTTAAGGATTACATAAAGTTTGGGCATTGAAACAAACACTGGCCAATTTCAGCGTTGATTGTTTCATGGCTAAATTTGAGCAGCCATTGGTCAAATCTTGGTCTGTGCACAATATTAAACATGGATTGTTCTATGATGAATCCACCTTCACTGTCTTTCCCACATCCGAGAGAGTTACGGTGTGGAGAAGCCACAGAGACAGTTGCATGCCCAGAGTGAAGCATGGGAGGATCAGTGATGGTTTAGGCTGCAATAACATGGCATTCCCTAGGCCCAATATTTGTGCTAGATTGGCACTTCACTGCCAAGGACTACCGAACCATCCTGGAGGACCATGTGCACCCAATAGTTCAAACATTTAATATATATATATATATATATATATATATATATATATATATACAGGCAGTGCAGAATTATTAGGCAAATGAGTATTTTCACCACATCATCCTCTTTATGCATGTTGTCTTACTCCAAGCTGTATAGGCTCGAAAGCCTACTACCAATAAGCATATTAGGTGATGTGGAACTCTGTAATGAGAAGGGGTGTGGTCTAATGACATCAACACCCTATATCAGGTGTGCACAATTATTAGGCAACTTCCTTTCCTTTGGCAAAATGGGTCAAAAGAAGGACTTGACAGGCTCCGAAAAGTCAAAAATAGTGAGATATCTTGCAGAGGGATGCAGCACTCTTAAAATTGCCAAGCTTCTAAAGCGTGATCATCGAACAATCAAGCTTTTTATTCAAAATAGTCAACAGGTTCGCAAGAAGCGTGTGGAAAAACCAAGGTGCAAAATAAACTGCCCATGAACTGAGAAAAGTCAAGCGTGCAGCTGCCAAGATGCCACTTGCCACCAGTTTTGCCATATTGCAGAGCTGCAACATCACTGGAGTGCCCAAAAGCACAAGGTGTGCAATACTCAGAGACATGGCCAAGGTAAGAAAGGCTGAAAAACGACCACCACTGAACAAGACACACAAGCTGAAACGTCAAGACTGGGCCAAGAAATATCTCACGACTGATTTTTCTAAGGTTTTATGGACTGATGAAATGAGAGTGAGTCTTGATGGGCCCGTGGCTGGATCAGTAAAGGGCAGAGAGCTCCAGTCCGACTCAGACGCCAGCAAGGTGGAGGTGGAGTACTGGTTTGGGCTGGTATCATCAAAGATAAGCTTGTGGGGCCTTTTCAGGTTGAGGATGGAGTCAAGCTCAACTCCCAGTCCTAATGCCAGTTTCTGGAAGACACCTTCAAGCAGTGGTACAGTAAGAAGTCTGCATCCTTCAAGAAAAACATGATTTTCATGCAGGACAATGCTCCATCATGCTCCAAGTACTCCACAGCGTGGCTGGCAAGAAAGGGTCTAAAAGAAGAAAAACTAATGACATGGCCTCCTTGTTCACCTGACTGAACCCCATAGAGAACCTGTGGTCCATCATCAAATGTGAGATTTACAAGGAGGGAAAACAGTACACCTCTCTGAACATTGTCTGGGAGGCTGTGGTTGCTGCTGCACGCAATGTTGATGGATTCTGTCAGTGTTTTGATCTGTTTACCATGTATGGCAGGCTTTTGAGTGTCCTTGCAAAGAAAGGTGGCTATATTGGTCACTGATTTGTTTTTGAATGTCAGAAATGTATATTTGTGAATGTTGAGATGTTATATTGGTTTCACTGGTGAAAATAAATAATTGAAATGGGTATATATTTGTTTTTTGTAAAGTTGCCTAATAATTATGCACAGTAATAGTCACCTGCACACACAGATATCCTCCTAAAATAGCTCAAACTAAAAACAAACTACAAACTACTTCCAAAAATATTCAGCTTTGATATTAATGAGTTTTTTGGGTTCATTGAGAACATGGTTGTTGTTTAATAATAAAATTAATCCTAAAAAAATACAACTTGCCTAATAATTCTGCACTCCCTGCACTCCCCACTCTCTACACATTTTTTATTCATAACGTTTTAATAACTAATTTCGTTTGTCTTTGCCATGATGGCAGAACATAATATTTTACTAGCTTAAATTTAACAAGACACTATTATTCAGCTTAAAGTACAGAGGCTTCATTAAAAGACTTCATTAGGTTAACTAGGCAAGCTTGGTTAATTATGCAAGTCACTGGACAACAGTGGTTTGTTCTGCCAGTCCAAAAAAAAATTGAGGTGCTAATAACAATAATAATGATCTATAAAATGTTATATATAAATGTATAATAACATTTTAAAATGGTTTTCATGCCAAACTAACTAAAGAAATTATACTTTAGTTATACCAGAGGAAAAAAAATATAAATAAGTAAACTTTCTTCCTCTGCTAAACATCACTTGGAACATATTTTAAAAGTAATAAAAAATTCACAGGAGGGCTAATCATTTTGCAACTGGAATTAACAAGATGCCTGTAAAATATTTGGTAATGCAATTCAGTGAAAACAGTTATATTAGTCATTCAGTCTTATATTAGACTCTGAAGCATACAGACTATATGATTACTATAGAGACAGTAAGTCCTAAAGATTGAATAAATTAAAAAGGTTAGGAGTTTTATCCAAACAAGAGCAGCTCTCACCACTCCACGATGCGTCCCTCAGGCCCCAGGCCAGCAGGAAGCAGGTAGTTTCTGTAGTTGAGCAGCTTCTTCTCTTGGCAGCAGTCCCTCACCCACATTTGAGACACACATGGGACTCCACCTGCCACACACAGCAGGTACTTCCTGGTCCGACAGTGCTGGTCGGCAATCAGCAAGCTCTGATAGGCTGCTTTACACTGACCATGCAGAAAACACACACACACATGCATCAAACATGCACACGCAGCAGTATATGTGTAAGGAGTGTGTTGATTATAAGTTTACCTGTTCTTCATTGAAGTCAAGCAGGATCATTCCTCCACCCGCCTCCAGCTGTGACACCGTATAGTGTTTGTTGTATGGAGCTCTCTGCACATACTCTGACAAAAGAGAAACACATGTTTTTAGGAAACTTGTATCATCACAGGCGAACAAGTAATGTTCTCTTACATCAAAGGGCTTTTATTATGCTTTTTCCCTTTTTGAATGTCTTAGTCAGTGTGTAGTGTATGTTTGGGAATAAAAAAAGATCTAAACATTTACAAATCTCAAAGTCCACTCCAAAAGAAGATACTTTAAATTTGAAAAAAAAAAAAAAGCTCTTTTCAAGAACTACAACAAACAGCTCACTGGACTACAAGCGTTGTTTTATAGGGCTTTACTGATGTTAGTTAATCTGCCCAAATCCCGCCTATAGAAATTCAACTGAAAGGTATTTTGTTGTAAATTATGCAAAACATAATGCATTTTTCAAACCACCAAGCGTGAAATTATGTTTTAGTACAACCAAAAAATGGAATAAACCCTTCAACATGAGTAACAAAGGACCCCTTTAATATGCAATTAAAGTATTACTAAACAGAAGTGTTCATGTATTTCCTTAAAATAAAAGCATATTGTTAAAACGGAAAGGGTATAATGGGTATTTCTGATATTTACAGTTGTTTTGACAACATTTGAGTTGGCAGAGTATGTCACTTAGTTAGCGGGAAAACAAAAATATGTGAAGCGGTTTAATCCAAGTCTTGAAAACCAACATGATTTACTGCAGCCGGTTACATGTGCATGGGATGTACACACTAAAGATAATGCTTTAAATCAATACACCTTATTGACGGTCAATGGGGTATATGCACACAGACTTTTAATTTCAGCCTCAGCACTTCCAGTGAACTGTTTTTCCAGTATATAAATTGCCATGTTAAAATAATGTTTAGCTGATATAAAGTGGGTCTCAAACCGGACAAGTAGCACTGCATTAAATTCCATTTCCCCCCCGCCATGTCTTTAAAATATGACAGTTTATTTTACCTCAGTATCTTCAATAGAGTTTCTGCGCTCGCCTGCTGATCCTGACGGCACTAGCGATTAGTCTTTCATCTCGTTTTATGCTTGAACAACTAAATGAACACTTAAGTCTATTTAACTGAATGTATTGTAATTACATTACAACATCGATGCTGTAAAAGGAACCTTATGAAGTTGAAAATGGTCACATTAAGCTTTCACCGGAAGTTTATCATTGGCTGAAAACACTAGCTGTGCATATAGCCCATTAAGCATAGATGTTGCTAAGCTTGGAGAAAAAAAATAAAAATAAATTTGAACCAGGCATTATTTTACCATCTGGTATTGCATCTAGGGTTAGCATTAATTATCTAAAATGGATTAGCATATCTTCTAATGTCCAATTTATACTTTTTCATTGAGTGCATGTGCTAGGTACGCCGTAGCATACCCTGACACGCACCTCTCAAAAAATATTGTGATGATGAAAAGTTCAAGATTGGTCAGCTTGGTATCGGTGACGAGTGTTTATGGACCAAGGCAAGTGGCATGAGTGTTTAACGATTGTTAAAGATCTTTTTTGTTTATTTTATGATTAATGTTGTTCAATGTTTGCCGTTTCCCGCCTCTTTCTTCCTTGAATGAGGGTTAGTTTGATCTACTTCTACAGTATTTAGCATTTAACACATTTCTGGTGAAAACCCAAAACACCAGCAAAGAAACTTGACACATTGGAACACAGTGACCCCACTACCTAGTAGCATTTCAGAAGTGTGCAGATTGAATGTAGCAGTATAAATGCTCACAACGGCATCAGCTATGTGCAAGGATTTCCAATCACTCAATGTAGAAGTATAAATTAGGATTTACACAACTGGTACATTTATATGTTACCCTTTTTTTAACTTTTTAACCATGTATGTAATGTTCTCCCCGTATTGGCGTGGGTTTCCTCCAGTTTCCCTCACAATCCAAAGACATGCGCTATAGGTGAATTGAATGAACTAAATTGGCCGTAGGGTATGTGTGCGTGTGGATGAGAGAATGTATGGATGCGTAAAACATATGCTGGAATAGTTGGCAGTTCATTCCACCGTGGAGACCGCTGATAAATCAGGAACTAAGCCAAAAGAAAATAAATGAATGAAAGTATTTAATGACGGAAGAAGCAAGCTAATGATAATTAAATTACCTTTAAAGGCCTTGATATACTAGAAACAAAGCTCTTTGTATTCTTTGTCTGAGGGCAAAAAGAATTTTGATAAGGCTAAGCAACAGTAAACCGTTTGTGAACATTCCAAAACCCTCTGCTACTTCACCCTCCTGTGTATTCATTTTGCTAACTTGGTGTTGTTGTTTTGGATGCTATTCTCCTGTCTGACCTCCATGGAATATGAAATG
This sequence comes from Danio kyathit, assembly GCA_903798195.1. NCBI lineage: Eukaryota > Metazoa > Chordata > Actinopteri > Cypriniformes > Danionidae > Danio > Danio kyathit. Next base: position 60,282,411 of record LR812525.1, read on the forward strand.
ATGTATGGGGGAAAAATGCATGTCCGTCTTTCGGATGAGACGCTAAACCGAGGTCCTGACTCTCTGTGGTTATTAAAAATCCCATGGCACTTCTCTTAAAGAGTAGGGGTGTAACCCCGGTGTCCTGGCCAAAGTCCCTCAATCGGCACTTACCATCATGGCCTCCTAATCATCCCCATCCACCGAATTGGCTCTATCACTGTCTCTTCACTCCACCAATAGCTGGTGTGTGGTGAGCGCACTGGCGAGTGGATGCTACACACTGGTGGTGGTGTGGAGAGACTCCCCTCATGATTGTGAAGCGCTTTGGGTGTTATGGCCATACACAATAGATGAGCTATATAAATACACATTACATTACATAGAAGGCGGAGCAATAGAACACGCCCACCAATTGTGTAATCACCATGTACCAACAGTAGAACAACAAACTGTTAAATCAAACTTCATTTCCGACAAATTTAGCTTGAAATATCAATTTAGTTCATTATTCAATTAGGATTGACGTATATTGGGGCCATAACACATTATGGACCACATTCTAAGCAATCTGGACCTGTTAAGTTTTGGTTTCGTAAAGTTTCAGTGGTATGAATGAAGTCTCTGTGCTTTCATTTAAAATATACTTAAGTGAAGTTATAAACTCATTTCGAGAGGAGCATGTGATATGATTGATCAAGGCTGGTCTCTCATCTGTAATCAGCAATAATTCAATCAGATTGGTCCAAGCCTACAATAAATAGACTGATTTCACCCTACTGCCTTATACAGTATTCATTTTGGAAGAATCCCCCCTTCCAACCCATGTCCTCCTTTTACCAGGGGGAGCTCTCGAGACCTACCTGATCTCAGATCCCCTTACATGCTCATCGACCAGGCGGGAGCCCTGGGCTCAATTATCTCCGAGCTGCCAAACCTGCTAATATTATCAAGCAATATCTAAGTGTGAACTCCTGAAATAGTATTTTTTGAAGATTAACCATTACATTTTTTTTAGGCGTTAAATTAAAAAGATGGGGAGGAAGTGATGATTTTTAGGTGAACTATCCTTTTTAGTCAAAGAGCACTAGGTGCGTCCCAAACCGCATACTTATGCACTATTCTTTGCCATTTTGTAGTATAAATAGTGTAAGTAGTGCGTTTACACTGACAACGCTAAAAATAATAAGTGCACTTTAATTACCCGGATGATGCACTCAGTCGACCGGTAAAATAAAGTGTGTAATAATGGACACTTCACGCACTCAACGGGCGCAGTTTTGCCCACGTAGCGGAAGGGGCGAAGCTTTCGGGCGCACATGTTGGATAACTTTATATATTTTGGATTGTGAAAGCGAAATTCTCCTATGAGAGTGATTATAGAGCCTCCTGATGGAGAATGTGGTAATACTCACTGCAGGTACTATTAGATTACTTTGTTCATTTATTTCACTGATTTGGCAACAGTCAAACGTCATCTGGGAAACGGGTTGAATTTCCGCTTAGTAAAAAAACATTAGTGTTCCATTTGGGACAACACTACATACATATATTATGCTGTTAAGTGTGTAAGTGCATAGAGCATGAGTGCATAGTGTATAGTGTGCCGTTTGGGATGCAGCTACTGTGTACAAAATTGCATACTGTTATACTATAAAGTACATTAAAAACAGCATGCAAGCCAAATTCATAGTATTTGAAAAACAGTAGGTGAGAAGTGCCCAGATGATGATGCGCAACCGATGGATGCTACGCTATCCCATGAGAATTCATGAATAGGAGAGAAGCGACGCAACTGACACAGATAGGTCATGTGATAATGACAAAATGGCATATGTAGTACGTCCGAGTTCCATTCATACTGCTCACATTCATACTGTATAGAATGTATTTTCCTTTTTTGGGGGTTTTCACCTTTCTTTAAATGGATAGGAAAGTGTAGAGTATTGACAGGAAAGCAAGGGGAGCAAAGAAAGGGGAAGGATCAGCACAGGACTGCGAGGCGGGAATCGAACTCGGGTCGCCGTGAGCACCGGAGTGCATGTGTCGACGCACTAACCACTACACCACTGGCGCCGACAGAACATACTTTTCTAACGGTCGAGTAGTACATTTAAATTCAAATGCAGTACCTACTGAGTAGTAGGCGATTTTGGACGCAGCCTCAGCGCTCTACTTTATCAGCTCTACTTCTCACCTTCATCCTCATCACTGCTCTGATGGCTGGAGTCTCGATCTCCTTCAGAGGATGCCGTCAGCAGGAAGACAAATCCCATAAAGAGAGAGGAGTTTTCAGGCAGAGGTCCGTGCGTTGCCACCAGGTCATTAGGGTCAGGAGGAAGGTCTACCCCGCTCCCAGAGGTGTTACAAGCAGCGATACGGCGCCCTGTTCAAGCGAAACAAGAAATAAATAAGTACAGCCTAACATAAACACCAATTAAAAACCAAAGACTGGCTGTGAAACAAAGAACCCATAAAAAGTAATGAAGCATAAGGTATTAAACACAGACACCACTCCCATCTGCCCTGCTGAGTGCTCACCCACACAAAAGATAAAGCATGTTATGCACATACCAGAAGCTGTTTAGAGCTGGAGATCTGCAATCTAACAAGCTGTTACTAAAAGCAGTATTTATTCACACCTTCAAGAGGTTTATCACACATTTTATATTGTAAAATCAGATGCTTACATACATTGAGGGAGAAAGGCACGTAATGAGTTAATCATTCATATGTTCAAGTCAAATACAATTTACAGATAGCGTAAAACAATTTCATAAACACTACAGGTAATTAAAAAGTTGCTAAAAAAATCTAAAACAATAAAAGACCGAATTAGACAATAAAATCAGGGATATAAAACGCTCTCTTAAAATGCTTTGGTCCGTGTTGCTGCATTATTAAAGTCTGTCTGCAAGGGGCACCGTACCCACTCTGGCCCCTGCCCCCCTGCGCCCTCTCTTCGGAGGCGTCCTTTCTTCCTCCGTGCCGCTGATGAGCTTTCGTTTCCCAGAAGGTCCTGGATTTCGTGGGCTGTTGCTGGAGCTGCGAGTAGGGGTCCCTGCTCCACTGCAGTTTCCTCTGCGTCTCCGCTTTCCTTCTACCAGATTATCTGAGGACAAAAAAACATTGACGACATTTACATGGACATCAGTAATCGAATTATTTGGCTTAATACAATAAGACAATATTATGATGAGTGGCTTTTTGAATGTTCCTTTCATGATCCGTTTTACATGTTATAGCATATAATTCCATTAACGTCATTGCGCTATCCACATTTCCTCTGAAGTTTCATGTAATTTCAGGCGTTTCATTTTTAATTTGTCGACTTTAACTGCAGTTTGGCACTTTCACTTTCATTCAGGAACATTTCATACATGACCCCCTGTGTGTCCACACGAAAAGGCAGTGTCAGGTGACTGAAACCGAAACTTTCTAAAACTCCGGCCAGGGTGAAGATTTACCAAAACTCTGTGTACAGTGTGTTTGTGTAGACATTTCAACCAGAGTTTTCACACCATGACATTAGTGTGTGTGCTGTTTTCTCTTTTCTGACTGAGCGACACGGCTGGCTTCAAACCAAATGAGGCAAAAATTCCACACATTCATGGCAAACGCATTGCATATTTCATGTCATCCGGGATGGTAACCTGCCTTTGTTTTCACATTTGCAATGATGTGTATGCAATTTACTCTTGCAAATATTTAATTCCCCACTTGGTGTGAAGCCAGCATAAAAGTGTCATTATCACCGCCTGTTGATTCGCCGTCCCCTTAACATTAATCAAAGTGCGTTTTTGCATTACCAAGATTTAATTTTTTTATGAAAGCAGGGAAAACCCTGTTTATAAAAAGAAACACCTGTGAATGTATAGACATGGCCTCTGTTAGTTTGAACCCACAATCCGTTTCCACCTTCACAGAGCTATATAATGTCTATAAATGCTCACCGAGGCTGATATCACAGGCCATGGTTTGTGGTGTGGATGGTTCGTAGGGTCCGAGTCCATATTGCTCTCTCAGGCGGCTGCCTTGCTCCATGCTGAGGATCACAGATGTTCTGCTGTAATAAGAGTTCTGACCATCCTTCTCCACGCAGTAGAGGAACTCAGAGCCTTGTGTTTTATGACCCTTCACCACACCTGAACACCAGAGATGAAGAAAGACACTAATAATTTAAAGATCAATCATAATTGCATATAAATAATAGATTATTGGTGCCAACTCAAATAAACATGACTTACAAATTAACAACACACTCTTATTTCCAGCATACATTCGGTTACCTTCACCCTTTCAATTAGCAATATACATATTACACTTACCTTTATATCTATGAATTAATGTACCTAGAACGGTCTGAATTCTATATTTATATTTATTAAAAGAGAACATTAAAAATGACAAAGATTTTTTAAGTATTATATAGAAAGCGATCAGTGAAATCAGGGTGTTACAATGAAGAGCTCAATCCACAGACTCTAATTAGAAAAACAATGGCACAAAAGGCAAAATGCCTTAATAAATATTTTGGCCAAAATTAAAAATAATGAAAATAACAAAATCCTGAGGGGTGAAAAGCCCTAATTTAAACTTGATGTCACCGATTACATTTCCTGCCACAGTTCATGCCACCTAGCATCGAGATTTAAATCAAACATGAAGCCACTGTCACAAATCTCGGATAAAAATAAACTAAAGCTAAAGTAAAAGACGTAACAACGTTATCCAGAAGAAAATTATAAAAGGAAACACTGTTAAAAACGTCCTATTTTAAACATTACTCGGGAGATATTTTAAAAGAAGATATACAATATATATAGAATGACAGACAGACAGATACATATACCAATAGACAGAAACATAATGACAAATAGACAGATAGAATGATAGAAATAACAGACAGATAGAACGATAGTTAGATCAATATATAGAGTAATAGACAGGTAGATAGACTGACCAACCACCAGACAGCAATGCATAACAAAAGATGGATGGATGGGTGGATGGGTGGATGGATGGGTGGATGGATGGGTGGATGGATGGGTGGGTGGATGGGTGGGTGGATGGATGGATGGATGGACGGATGGATGGATGGATGGATGGATGGATAAAGATAGATAGAAACAGACAGATGGATAGACGAATACAGATAGATAGACAGAAAGATCAGTAGATACAACAACAGACAGATAGAGCAATATATAGAACAAAAGAGATAGACTGACCAACACCACTGCATAACAAAAGATGGACAGATAGAACGATAGACAGACAGATAGAACGATAGACAAACAGACAGAACGACAGACGAACATATATAGAGACAAACAGACGGACACAACCGTAAATAGATAGACTAGTAAAATAATAGAGCAATATATAGAATAATAAATAGACAGATTAAAATACAAATAGATAGACTGACCAACCACCAGACAGCAATGCATAACAAAAGATAGACAGATAGAACGATGGATAGAACGATAGACAGACAGACAGACAGACAGACAGACAGACAGACAGACAGACAGACAGACAGACAGACAGACAGACAGACAGACAGACAGACAGACAGACAGACAGACAGACAGATAGATAGATAGATAGATAGATAGATAGATAGATAGATAGATAGATAGATAGATAGATAGACAGATAGATAGACAGATAGATAGACAGATAGATAGACAGATAGATAGACAGATAGATAGATACACACAGACAGACAGACAGATAGATAGACGAATATAGATAGATAGACGGACAGATCAGTAGATACAACAGACAGATAGAGCAATATATAGAACAAAAGAGATAGACTGACCAACAGCACTGCATAACAAAAGATGGACAGATAGAACGATAGACAAACAGACAGAATGATAGACAAACAGACAGAACGACAGACGAACATATATAGAGACATAGAGACAGACAAACAGACGGACACAACAGTAAATAGATAGACTAATAAAATGATAGAGCAATATATAGAATAATAAATAGACAGATTAAAAGACAAATAGATAGACTGACCAACCAACAGACAGCAATGCATAACAAAAGATAGACAGATAGAACGATAGATAAATAGATAGACAGACAGATAGATAGACCAACCGACTGACCGACAGACAGCAATGCTTATCAAAGCAAAAGCCTCGTTCTGAATGGTTCAATATGAATACATGAAACACAGAATGATAGAATGATGGATGGACAGATCATTTACAGCCCAACCTGCAAAATCAAGCTCATAGCTATAGTGTTAGGGACTCTTGGAATAATAATAAAATAAAAACAATCCTGATGGTCATGTAAATTGTTATACTGTGGTTTAAAATGAATGGCTCAAAACAGCTTTGGACTGCTGTGCTCACCTATATTGAAGTACTCCTCCTCGGTCAAGGCAGTGACCTCCGTCTCCAGAGGAATTGGGTCACAGAGCAAGATGTCCTTTCCCTGCACTTCACACTCCTGGTTGTCATCAAACAAAAGGCGGAAACGATTCTCTCCCAGGTCTCGAGTGATGCTCCCAGAATAGAAATAGGAGTTGGATGACCACTTGGCCAGCACACGCAACCCAACAAAACTGCTGGAGCCAGTGCTGTTGTCCGGGGAAGTGGTGTTGAGGGACTCCGAGTGGCTTGGAGTAGCACTGGGCTCAACTGGGCTGATGGGCATCTGGACATGCCTTTGGCCAAAAGGATCCTCTTCTGAGGATGACGCACCACCCGGGGCATGAGCACCACCTCTCTGGCCTGCCCTGCCACCTCTGATAGTCAGTGTTAGCAAGGGATAAGCAATACAAAGAAAACACTAAGCATCACATTAAATAAGCAAATTAAAAGCAAGCTCATCCATGATGCAAAAAGGAGACAGTAAACATCATTTATTTTACTTTATTTTTTTTAGATTTTTCAAGTTTTTAAGAAATAGTTGATTCAATGTTTATACTTATAAGCCACAAAACCCTATTTTTTCCTATATTCTGTATTCCTGCATTTTTTAATTTATGATACTGGCATGCTGCTTCCCAAAGTGAGAGCACATCAGGGAAAGAGTGGTTTGGCTAGGCCATATATTGTCAAGAGATTTTCTACATACAGGGTTTCTACAGATTTTATCAAGTGTAATTTAAGACTTTTTAAGACCTTTAGGACAATAATGATTGAAATTTCAGACTAGCACAAGACTAAACGCTAAAGATTTTATTAATGGCCAAGTTAAAACCTTAAACACATTAAAAAACAAATGTTATTGTAAGGAAGATCATTAAACCATATTAATAAGTAAATAGATTTAATAAACAAGTGTTTCTTAAAAACTTTTATTGAAATATATTGTTAGTGATGGGATGGGTGTTGACCCAATGGGGTATAGCTTTACATGAACAGAGGATAATTAAGACCCATTAAAAATTATTTAAGACCTACAACACAATAATTCCAGTGGATTTAAGACTTTTTACGACCTAAAATTTGGTTATTGAAATTTAAAATATTTTAGAGACCCAGCAGATACCCTGTATATAGTTTATGGGTTAACACATCTGTATACCAGAGTAGCGAAATAGAAGAGAACTCAATTCGGTGCTAACAGACATGGTAGTAGTGCACACACCGTATGTGACAGTGCAGAATCTCCTCCCTCCTATACAGCGCACGTTTGCTCAGTTCAGTTACTTTATGCGCTTATTTCTCTTCAACACACACACAGGCTAGGTGCTGAAATGCTTGTCTTGGTGACTATTTATATAAACACAGTAAATTATGTCTAATGTTAAACAGATTTCCATGCATTATAGAGAATGCAGGCTTATAGTGTGTGTGTGTGTGTGTGTTAGTGATGTAACAGATCGAAAATCTCACAGTTCGGATCACATTATGGTTTTTGAGTCATGTATCGGACCATTTTTCGGAGAAGTCAATAAGGGAAGAGACAAATGTCCTTTGCTTTCCATTTATTACCAAAACAGTAATGCTTGAAACTTTTGGTTTTAAAACATAATAAAACCCTTAAGTTTAATAAAAATGAAATCAAAAAATAACCAACTGAATAAAAATAAATTGTAAAATATATTCAATGCTGTGAAAAAGGATCTTCACTACTGGTGCTAATAATGGTAGATATATAAATCTAACATTATAATATGTACATTCACTTATTCATTCATTTTCTTTTTGGCTTAGTCCCTTTATTAATCAGGGGTCGCCACTGCGGAATGAACCGCCAACTTATCCAGCATATGTTTTACGCAGTGGATGCCCTTCCAGCCGCAACCCAACACTGGGAAACTCCTTACACTCTTGCATTCACACACATACACTACGGCCAATTTAGTTTATTCAATTCACCTATAGAGCATGTCTTTAGACTGTGGGGGAAACCGGAGCACCCGGAGGAAACCCACGCAAACATAATTTGTACAATACATCATATTTATTTTTAGTTTCATTTTCAATTAATGATCAGTAACTCAAAAAAAACTTCAAGTTTTATTACTAGATGTGTCATTTTCGAAGAATTATTCAGTGGAGTATTTTTGATGGCCATCTATTGGCTAAACAATGCAATTGCTACAAATCATTTTTGAGAGTAAAGTTAAATGTATATGCCGGTGATTAAACTGTGATTTTAACCTTTACCATAAACATCTGTGTTTATATCTAAACTATAAACTGTTATCTCTGGACTCAAGTGTTATTTGATTGTTTGTAACAAACTGAAAAGTGTAAAAAACTAAATCGCTTTCTCGATCAAACGCAGATTTGAATGCAGCGCAATTGAAGGATTAATAAACAACTGGAAATAATCATCATTTGTAATTTATGTTGTATGAGTGTTTGACTTGAGATCCCGATCTTTTTATCGTTAATTGTTGTGAAGCTATACCCTGAATGCATTGATGCAGGCTAAAAGTACCAGGGTTTCTGCAGCTTTAATCAAGTCAAATTGAAGACTTCTTAAGGCCCTTTTAATACAATTCTGAATTAAATTTTAGGCTTATACAGGGCTAAACACTAATTATTATTTCTAATGGCCCGATTGGTTGCCACAAAAAAAAAAAAAAAAAAGTAATTTTTTCTTAGCGACATATTTTAATGTGTCAAAACAAGAAAACTCAAGTTGTATACACTTTTTTCAACATAATATTTCTTTTTTTATGACAAGTTTAACTGTTAAAAGTTTATTTATTATGGAGACAATGACATAAATAATCAAAAACATACATTTGTTGGCTTTTGGACCAAATTGATTGAGTATAATGCATCATGTAAAGTGATATGTTGCTCTGTTATTATCATGAGGAATTGTGCAATTGGTTTTAGTTTTCTTTCCCTGATTAGGAAATTCAATTTAGAGAAATTGCTGTAAAAATGTCGAACAGCTATTGTAAATTGTATCTCTTTGCAATAAAAAAATTTTATATTTAAAAAAATGGTTTTCTTGAGATGGATTGTTGATTGGATGAATGTCGGCCCAATTGGGAAGCTTTACTTAGACATAGGAAAATGAAAATCTGTTTAAAATTATTTAAGACCTACAACACAATATTTCAGTGAATTTAAGACTTTTTAAGGCCTAAAATTTTGTTTTTGAAGTTTAAGACATTTTAAGACCCCCACGGACACCCTGAAGTAGTAAGTGGGTCACCTGTGTTCCGAACAGTGGGTCATGATCTGTTACACCCCTAGTGTGTATCCTTATATATCCATAAAACCCATAGATGTTGCATTTCTATTTGTATTTAACCAGTATAACTTCAAATCAAGTATCAAACTGAATAGAGAGCTTATGAATCAGAATTGAATAAGGACATCTGAACGATACTCAGCCCTAAAGGACAGTTAGCACTAGAGTACAGCCTAAGAAAGACCAGATGTCATGCAAGATCATTAATAACACAGTGGATATAGTTAGTGTGTAACTGTGGGTTTAAACTGTGTCTGAGGCCCTGCCAGCCTACCCAGGAGAACCTCACCTGGAAGGAGGCCTTCCTCGCCGGGCACGGCCACGGGGGCTCAGCTGAGTGGAGACCCAAGACCCCCGTGCATCCGTCACCTCTGACCCCACCACCAGAGTGAGTGTCCTTGGCTGCTGCTGCCGTCCCCCCCGCCTGGGGTTAAACACACACAAGGAGCTGAAACGCCCTCGACCGAATGTGCATGGGAGCAGCAGCCATGAGAGGATACCAAAATCATGCAGGTCATGTAGTGAGGTGAGAACATGCTTGAAGTAAATCTACTGACAATCAGACATTCTACACAACTTCCCTAACGGTGTGATGGTTTATGAATCTCGTATGTTAATTATGGAGTGTTAGTAATGGAAACAGAACAGGGTGACTTCTCACCGGCCAAACTTAGCTCCTCGGCTAGGGGGCATGAGAAAATCAGGCATTCTGATGGGGCCCAAGCCTCCACTGCTCGTCCCGCTGGAGCTGTGGTGTGATGGGGGTTTTGAGGAGAGCGAGCTGACATCAGCTAGGTCTCCTGATGTCATAGAGCTTCCAGTGCGGGACGGGGAGATGTCATTTTCCACAACACAGCGGTCCACCACAGGCTCCTCTGACTCCTTCCATAAAAGATAGAGAGGAGGTTTGATTAAAGGTGCCATGTAGTGTATTGATTCAATAGATTAAATTGTTCTCTGACATCTAAATATTTAGTACATGGAACGTTCAAAAATATCTTCTGAAATAGTTGTATATCTGTCTGTAAATGTTGCTCATTTATTTCCACGTATTACAAGGCTGTCTGGAATATTTGCTTTGAATGCTCAGTCACAAAATTCCAAGGTATGTTATTTCAAGTTTTATTCTGCGATTAAAAAATATACTACTTCATCCCTTAAATAAAATACCCCTAGAATTGGAGGCTCGGGTGTTACCATATTTGGAGGTGGTTCTTCACGATCCTCACGAACTCCTCAATGTAAACTAATCTTGCTCTCATCTATTTTCTACTGTTATACGTGAGTGGAGGCTGTCGTAAATATTTAGGCCCAATCCCAATTCTACACCTTAGCCCTTCCCCTTACTTCTACCCCTCGTTTTGCACATTCACATGAAGGAATGAATGTTCCAATTCTCTTTAGCTTGAAGGCATAGGGCTAAGGGGAAGGGCTAGATAGCTCTTGAAACAGCGATTTTTCAGGACTACACTCGAAACCAAGGGGTAAGAAAATTTCCCAGAATACACCAGCCACAATGGCTGCAAGGAGATCCACAAATTAGTATTTTTTGTAATTATTACGAATTTTTACAACAAACAAGCACATGTTTTAATATATTCATAACGGCGATCATGTTTTACCATCATGCTTAAAAAAAAACCCAATAAAAAATAAATTTGGCTATCTATAATCCCTAATAATGACTCCTGTATAGCAGTACCACAACATACTTTCACATCTGACACTCGATGGCAGTGTCTGCTATAATGTTAATGTTGTTTAAGTGTGTTTACATAGATAAATATGGCCACTGTGTAAATGCACAGTACAGTTACGATCTTATTGCCACATTATATCAATGCCTTCAGTGATTTCTTAAAGATAAATACCAAAAAAAACAACGCAACTGGGATCACTACAGCAGTCCCATTGTCGATCTCATATAAAGTGAGAGCTTGCGATGACATGTGCAGATGTTGTAGTGCTGTCCCATTTCTTAGGGGTGAAATTTGAAGCCCTTTCCCTTCACACTCTGTTTCAAGGGCCAAGGGGAAGGGGTATGGGTAAAAAATAGAATAGATAGAATTGGGATTGGGCCTTAGTTGGAATGTAGCTTGGTTCCTTTATTAATCTGGGGTCGCCACAGCATAATGAACTGCCAACCTATCCAGCATATGTTTTACGCAGCGGATGCCCTTTCAGCTGCAACCCATCACTGGGAAACATCCATACACACTCATTCACACATACACTACAGACAATTTAGCCTACCCAATTTCACCTATACCACATGTCTTTAGACTTGTGGGGGAAATCGGAGCATCCGGAGGAAACCCTCGCGAACACGGGAAGAACATGCAAACTGCACACAGAAACGCCAACTTACCCAGCCAAGGCTCGAACCAGAGACCTTCTTGCTGTGAGGCGAACGTGCTACCCACTGCACCACCATGCAGCCGTAGTGGTGCCACACAAAAAATATTTAGTGATGTGTTAAGTTGTAACTTAGTGTCCCTTTATGTCACAACTAGGCTACATTTTAACTTACAAACTGCTGGTGCAACTGCCTCCTGAATATTAACGAGCTCTGCTCTGACTAGTGTCTGCTCTCTCGCACACTAACAGGGTGATGTACTCTGAAATAAATATGTGTGAAAGAATCATACTTCATTTCACCTCACCCAGAACGTTTATTGGTGTTCTTTCACTCAAGAATGAATTCCTGCCTCTCCCTCTTTCAAAATAAATGTTCCACATATATAGTAAGTTTAAGTTTAAGCTTAGGTAAACTCAAAAAGAAGGGAAAAATGTGTACAATGTTTTTGATCTGCAAGTCTTAACACCATTAATCAATGATGTAAAATGTAAACATGCAAGACATTTTTTCTCAATTAAAATTCAATGACAACTCTGGACATTTGGAACAGGACACATTCACTCAAGCAGCATGCACACACATGCATACAGATTAAGCAAGCATTCACCCTAACAAAAAGCACATGCAAGATAGGGCACAAATGAATACAATGAACAAATTTATCTTGAGTTAATGTATATTCTATAAAGTGTAACTGTAATGTGGACATACTGTGAATTTGAACGTTCCCCCACACATACTATTTAGTAGGGAAATATACAATTTTGAATGTGCCTGAAGTACTAAATAACTAATTAACATACAAGGTGAATTTAAAAACAAGAAGAGATACCACATGCTGAGCTCTATATAATTTTCTTCATAAAAGTATGTTCTTAAGAAAATACTTGAGATTCTAATATTATCAAGACTCAATACATTCTTACAAACTTAAATTTCAGCATTAAGAAGATTAAAGGGATAGTTCACTTAAAAACTAATTGACAAATTCAGTCATCATTTATTAACCCTTCATTTGTTTCTTTCTTTTGTTGAACACAAAGAATGATATACTGAAGAATTTTGGAAAAAACAGCCATTGACTTCCATAGTATTTTTTGTTCCCACAATGAATGTCGATAACTGTTTTTTTTCATTCTTCAGCATATTGTTTTATATCTTTTTATTTTGTGTCCAACAGAAGTAATAATTATAAAAGTTTAGAACCATTTGAGTCTGAATAAATGGCAAGGAAATTTTTGATTTTGAGTGATAATCCTTTGACCCTGGTCGCCTCATTTTTAAGATCACAATATCAGCTCTATATAATATAATCTTTTTTGTTTACAGAATAATTTAGTGCGTATTCACACTAGGTACAGTTGCCTTGAACCGTGCTAAAGTGCGATTGTCCCTCCTCCCCTCTCCACCTCAACCCACACTTTCATTGCCTTTTGCCTTCCAAACCTGAGCACGCTTGCATCATCAATGATGTGACTATTCAGTTTAACAGGAAGAGAAGCGCTCTCACTCAGCACAGTGAAGATCACTTTAGTTAATCGTTTTAGTGATTTGAGATGCAGTGACACACAGTCAATTTTTTTGCTAAACAGATCGACAACTTTTGACGCTCATAAATTATCAGTTTAAAAAAAGTCCTCATGCTGCAGGCATTAGGTTTGCTGAAGGTGCAGCTGACGTGCAGCAAGGAGTTTGTGTCTTTAATAAACTATGAGAGTTTACGTTCATTGAACAGTACGAATGATTAATCCATATGAAACCGTGGCTTAAAAGCACAACCGAACAGCGCTCTGGCACACCTCTTCCTAGCAGGCCAGGGCCGGCCAACTGAACCATGCCTGGGCCCAAATCAAAGCACTCACACTTGTCAAACGAACCGAGAAATGCACCTGGGCACAGTTCGAATAGCATAGTGCGAGTACACCCTATTAGGGCACAAAATTAAATGGATAACTACATGTCATATTGACCACAGCAACATGAGCAAAATTAGACACTGCCACTTGTCAAAACGCTGACAACTTTTACCTGTGTAACCTTGCGGTTAACCTCTCTGCCATCTTCATAGTAGACATCTGTAATGATGCGAGTGACTGTTGTTCGGACTTCCTGGATCGTGCGAACATGCCTGCGCAATGATGGAACTGGCTGGGTTCTGGTGGGGGTGCTCGGTTCTCCCTTTAAGAGGAACAAAAACATGAAGACACTTCTGAAAAGCTACAGTCCTTTATATATTTAATAACACTGTATTTCTTGCAAGCTCGTTATAAACATTAAGTGAAGTCTTTTACCCTTCCAGACAAGTTATGTGGTCCAGACAGATCAAAACTTGTTTGCTGAGAAACAGCTTTCTGAAATCAAAGGGGAAAACATATAAAAATCACATTTTAATGTATTATTTATGCATTTATACTAAAATACACAGCAGCTTTCTTACTTTGCTGGGCGGACTGGTGGTTGAGCTGATATCTACACTAGTTTGCTGTGACACGGCTTTCTTTCGGATGGGTGTTTGAGGTCTGTCAAAAGTGTTGAGAGCTTCCCGTTCTCGGGCTGGGGATAACAGACCACTGGCCAGAGCTTCAGAATCTGCTTCTAAAGCCCCAGGATTCAAAGATACAGCTTCAGTGACTGAGGCTCTGCTGCTGTCTGATGTCTCTTTTGGGCAATTAGGAGACAGTCCCGAGTCATTAGTGATGGAGGGACTGAGCAGTTGGCTTGGCTGCCTGTTGGAGAAGTAGAAATGAAAGCAAATAAAGATGGAATAGATGGAAATTAAAACTAAATAATAAACTGTTCATGTGTAAAACAACACCGTGCTACACTTCACTTCACAGCACATTTCTTTAACTAAATTGTAGCATCTCCTATTTTAATGACTACAACATCTTTAGATAAATGAATCCTGCAGTCCTGAAGGATGTGTAAGTCATATCATGGTTCAAGCATCTAAAGCTGCTTTTCAACTATCCTGTCGAAAGGTTCTATGAACAGTTGGGTATTGTTCTAGTTGTATTTCTGCATGAGCCTGATATGGTGCAGCACAACCATAAACATTTGGAATTTGTGTGAAAATTATCCCATCACCCGAGTTAAGCAAGCAAAATGATTGGGTATCACCCTATAATATATAATAAATTGTCATGGTCAAAACATATTGAGAATACAATGAAAAGAATGGGAGGGGTGTTAGTAATATTAAAGTGATGTAGAAAATATTTTAGGTTTGGTATAATGAGAATAACATTGGTTACTCCTTTTTCTCACAGCCATGAAAAATGACTTAAGGAAGCTCCAGCTAGTACAAAAGAAGACAGCAAGATTAATCCTTCAGTGTCTGTATGGTACAAATATTAAAGATATGCACTCAGTCTAAATAGCTAATGGGTGGGAAACAGAATAGACAAATATTATCATCAACATGAACATCAACATTTTAAAACTCCAATAAATCAGTTTAATCAATTGCAATTTAATGTCCTTCAACATGAATATGCTACTACTAGTCGAATAACAGAGGGTAGGTTTTTATTTCCCAATGCTAAACAGAATTATAATTATGGAATTTTAATCATTAAGAAAACTGGAATAATTTATCTGTAAATTCAGTATGTATAAGTGGCCAATGTATAGGAATTAATTGTAGGAGAAATAAGGTTTACATATTATATTGAAGAATTGTATTGTAATGTGTATTAAGAAGTATTGTAATGCATGAATGTATTAAATTTTATTATGCATGTATTGAATTTTCTTATGTATAGAATAATGTATGTTTTTCAAGTACTGTGGAGATGCCTGGCAGACTAGATATGTGTCAGGGCATAGCTAACGGGATCCAAACGAATTCAAATTCTCCATTTCTTTTTCTTTAAATAAGTATATATCAGAAAAAAGGAGTCGCTAAAACAGATATATCTGATTATTGTCCATAATCGCTGTTTATATTACATTTGCATTACCAAAGCAATGACTCATGCATTTGTATTACATTCCATAGAGCTTCAATTATCAGCACTACCCTGGAAATTAAAACCGAAACCAAGCTGAATGGCCCGGATCACCATACAATAGAACAGTTGGCTTAAAGAATTAGTTCACCGACAAATGGAAATTCTTTCAATAATAACTCACCCTCAAGTCGTTCCTAACCCCCGAGACCTTCGTTCATCTTCAGAAAACAAATTACAATATTTTAGATGAAAACCGAGAGCCATCAGGACCATTGCTGTCTATGCAGGATGAAGAAGCTCTTGGACATCATCTAAAATACCTTAATTTGAAGATAAATGAAGGTCTCTGATTTTTGGAATGACATGAGTGTGAGTAACTAATAACAGATTTATTATTTTGGATGAACTAACCCTTTAAGATCACCTGGAGAAGGAGAAAACCTTCAGGAACCAAGGCTAAAGACACAGGACAAAACAAAACCAAAAACATCCCAACCTTGAGCTGCTGAACTGGGTCATGCTCCACTGTCTGGCTATCTACAGCTCTGACCAGGCAAGAGTAGCACTATCAAACCTACTTTAAGTTTCTAAATATATCCAACACCAAGGGAACACTATTTATAACCTCACCAAAAAATAATTCAAGGTCAGCTGTGCCCAAAACTATTCATATGCAGTCTGCAGTGAGTTAAGACAGGGCTTTCTGATTACACAGTTGAGAAACACTCCTGCAGCTCCATCTGATAAACAAACAGCTACACTTTCACTATTGCTAACTTTCATTTACCAGTAATAAACATTCTACTGTATATAATGCTTTACAGATGATGGTGCAGCTTATTCTTGTATATAAAGAATCAATACAAATATTTGTTTAAAATTGTAAAATTTTAATTGTTTGTTTAGTAATTTATTATATAAAAAAACCCCACAGTGGCTTCTTCTACCACAGCAAATTCAATTTATCCTTTTGATATTTGACAGCAGTAAGCGACAATTTTATTCTCTTTGATTCAATGAATGAAAATTATGATTTATTCACAAATGTTTTACATGATATTCAGGGCTTGACATTAACACCCGCCAACCTGCCAAATGCAGGTAGATGTCAGCTATAGTGGGTTACATAGTCACTCCCACCAGGTCTGGTTGTCTGGTTGAACTTAATTTTGAAATTGTAGTTTTCCTAAAAATCTGAGTTTAACAATAAGGATTGCCTTAGGTGAATACTAAATTAGAGTATGATTACGCGCATGGTGAGACACAAGCAATCCTCACGCACTGACGAGGGATTCAGTGTCAAGGCTGATTTCAGCTGATGTGATGTGCGCTTTAAAAACTTTAAAAGTTTCAAAAAGAAACTGTTCCTTAGCGAAGAATTCGTGTCTGGAAATGCAACTGGTGCGATCGGTTCACTTTTAAATAGACTGGACAAAAAGCGATGCTCATGCACACACAATCCTGCTGCTTTCAAGAGCTCCAGATTTCCAGATTACAAAAGAGCTCCAAGGTCTTTTGTAAGCAGCAGGTTGCTTTCGCTTTAGCCTTTCACGCGATCATCCTTTCATTATCACACACAGTATGTTTTTCACCTGCTTTGTTTTGCTTACAGTTATTTTGGGGTAAGAATTGATTATTTTAAGGTGTGGCTAGTGAAAAATTTGGTAAATCCTTAGTGTTGAGCCCTAAAAAGTCATGTGACTTTTTCTAATTGCAATGCGACACTATGAAAGCACAACCCATTTGCTCATGCTCATTAAGCAAGCTCATACACAGCACAAAAAAAGTGAAAGGAATGAGGAGACATGAGGACATAACACAAAGTCTAAATCAAGTCATATTAGCACACCAAAAAAGACAAATTTTATGCAAACAAGATATATTTTCCCAACAATAAAATTGTGGCTAGTGATCAAAAAGTTAGTGTCAAGCCCTGATGATATTCCAGTTTTGTCTACACTCAAAAATATTTTTGAAGCCTGTTCAAACAACTTATTTAAAACAATCAACAAAATTGTTTTACGTTCAAACCACTTAAATTTGCAAAAGCGTAGATTAAAAGTTAACTTAAGGTTTGTTGGGACAACATGAAGGAATTATGTGGAATCCAGTATTTGTTTACAGTGTATAAATCTAATTTGCATATTTGGATGGAAACAGTGACTGATGCATAACCTCATATAGTAACAAAGGTAGTTTTTCTGTCTTTTTTCTGTATAGCAGTGCTTATTGTTACAGCTAGGATAAAATATACATATATTGTTTTTGTTAGTTTAATGGAAGTTACTCCCATAGTTTACACAAAGCATCATGGTGTGTAAACAAAAGGTGGATAGAGATGATGTCTGCGTGAAACAATATTAACAGCAAACCGCATCCTTTATTTAGTGATGTAGAAGCTGAAATTTGTGATAACCTGTGTGTGCTTTTAAATAAATCAATTCTATATTATATTGTATGTTTTGTTCTTGTTTTTTTATATTATTTATTTTGCATTGATAATTTCAGTTATGGCTATATAATCATTCATAAATCTTCATTCATTTTTTTATAGCTTAAGTCCCTTTATTATTTAGGGATCGCCACAGCGGAATGAACCGCCAACTTATCCAGCATATGTTTTACACAGCGGATGCCCTTACAGCTGCAACCCAACACTGGGAAACACCCATACACACTCATTCACACACATACTGTACACCACGGACAATTTAGTTTATTCAATTCACCTATAGTGCATGTCTTTGGACTGTGGGGGAAACCGGAGCACCTGGAGGAAACCCACACCAACATAAGGAGAGCATGTAAACTCCACACAGAAAGGCCAACTGACCCAGCCGGGACTCAAACCAGCGACCTTCTTGCTGTGAGCAGATCGTGCTACCCACTGCGCCACCGTGACACCCTTTATAAATCTTAGCTATTCATTTAGTCATCTATTTATTTGATTTAAATTTTTGATTAATTTATTTTTATAATTATTTATAGTGTATTAATTTGATTTCTTTATGTTATACATTTCTTAATACTTGTTCTGCTTTTAGTCTTATAGTGGAGATGGCGTTTCATGAAATGTTCCTCTCCACTGTTATGAGATATGAAGGCATGCATCAAATTCAGATGCATTCATCTAATACCGATAGTTATATTGGTGTTGTTCAGATGAAGTGTGAAAGCCTACCAAAACACGTGCAACTAACATTATTTAATAAACCCTGCTCTATTATTATCTTCACTTCGTCTCCTGCTTCTGCTCTTCTCTGGCTTTCTTCCACAGTCAACTCCTATATTGATAGGAGACTGTTAATTCAGTTAAATACTGGTTAACAGGTTTGGGTATTAGAAACTCTGCTGACTTGTTGTCCAGATACCTGGAGAAACTGACATTTCCTGACATAATCTGGTGTCAGGGGCTGGATCTTATTTATCTGGCGTGGAGAGTGTGATCTAACAGTGACAACAGAAAAAGTGTTGTTTTCATTTCATTCCCTGAGACTCCCTGCAGACTCTCCCTTTTTTAAAATGCACTGACGCACTATGATTTAAATTCGCAATGAGCAGCACAGCTCTCTTCTACGCTGCAATGTGCATTAGGGATTAATAATAACAGGATTTTTATCCTGCGTCATAATTTTCACATTCAAATACAGTCATATTCAGTCACAACCCTATATTAGAGAGCCTTGAGAGAGCACATAATTAAATACATCAAGCAAACTAGTGTGACATTACAACCCAAACATTACATTTTTAACGCTAATGAACAGCAGGTCATGATTCAGATGTGTGATTACTCTTATTTAAATCAGTGTTATACCTGATGAGAGGATCACTGGACTCTGCTTCATCCTCTACCTGCGTCTGTCTGTGCACCTCCCGAACACGACTGAACACAGACGGACTGAAAGACAGACAAGGACAGGGAACATGGCACAACAATGAACTCTAAAATCTGCAGTTCTGTCCAGTATTTAAATAAAAAGCAGCCCTGAGGCATAATTAAGGAACTGTGTTAGAAAGACGAAGGCAGTGAATCAGCAGCTGTGAGTGACAGCCCAAAAAACACATTCATTCCACAGATAAGCTTCTGCATAGCAACCACTGCAGGTTACCTAGTTACTGCCATGGCAACAGCGGTAGCCTTGGAGACAGATCCTTCCTCATCTGTTAATGACGGCTCTGTGAAAGCATTAAAAATCAAGCGTAAATGGGCTATGCTGTATAATGGGTTACACATTACAATAGCGAATCATTTCTAGTTTTAGTATGTAAGAGATCATTCACATTTCTCAGTTTTCTAGAAAATGTTAGTTTTTGCTTTATTCTAGATAGGTCTGATAACCTTTTATCCAAATTTCAAATATTTATGCAACAAAAAAATGCTCTAAAGCTGAGAATTTACAAATGTTCTGTGGTTGTATGAACGGATGTACATCCACCGGCCACCTTATTAGGTACACCTTACTAGTACTGGTTTGGACCCCCATTTGCCTTCAGAACTGCCTCAATCTTTCATGGCATAGATTCAACAAGGAACTGGAAATATTCCTCAGACATCCTAAAGGTGCTCTATTGGATTGAGATATGGTGACTGTGGAGGCCATTCGAGTACAGTGAACTCATTGTCCTGTTCAAGAAACCAGTCTGAGATGATTCGCACTTTATGACATGGCGCATAGATGGGCACACTGTGGTCATAAAGAGATGGACATGGTCAGCAACAATACTCAGGTAGGCTGTGGCGTTGAGACGATGCTCAGTTGGTACTAATGGGCCCAAAGTGTGCCAAGAAAATAGCCCCAACACCTTTACACCACCACCACCAGCCTGAACCATTGATACAAGGCAGGATGGATCCATGCTTTCATGTTGTTGATGCCAAATTCTGACCCTACCATCTGAATGTCGCAGCAGAAATCGAGACTCATCAGACCAGGCAACGTTTCTCTAATCTTTTATTGTCCAGTTTTGGTGAGCCTGTGCAAATTGTAGCCTCAGTTTCCTGTTCTTAGCTGACAGGAGTGGCACCTGGTGTGGTCTTCTGCTGTTGTAGCACATCCGCCTCAACTGTTGGACATGTTGTGCGTTCAGAGATGCTCTTCTGGAGACCTCGTTGTAACGAGTGCTTATTTGAGTTACTGTTGCCTTTCTATCAGCTGGAACCAGTCTGGCCATTCTCCTCTGATCTCTGGCATCAACAAAGTATTTGCGCACACAGAACTGCTGCTCACTGGATATTTTCTCTTTTTCAGACCATTCTCTGTAAACCCTAGAGATGGTTGATGGTTGTGCATGAAAATCCCAGTAGATCAGCAGTTTCTGAAATACTCAGACCAGCCCGTCTGGCACCAACAACCATGCTACGTTCAAAGTCACTTAAATCACCTTTTCCCCCCAATCTGATGCTCTGTTTGAACTGCAGCAGATCGTCTTGACCATGTCTACATGCCTAAATCCATTGAGTTGCTGCCATGTGATTGGCTGATTAGAAATTTGCACTAATGAGCAGTTGGACAGGTGTACTTAATAAAGTGGCCGGTGAGTGCATGTATGGATGGATGGAGGAATAATTTTACACATTTAAGCATTTTAATATTTTCATCATTTAAAACAAAATTCATCTGATATTTTTAATTAATAATATTCAGGGTTCCCACTGTCAAACATCAAATCCCCTTCCACTGTCTAAAAAGCTGAATTTCCATGACCTATAATGATTAGAAAAACAGAAAGCTTGCAATTTTTCCAAACCAGATTTTGGCCAGCCAGGACACTGTTGAACTTCCTTCTGTGCCATCTGTAATGTTTTATAATAAATAACATTATATTAACACTACATGGTGTGAAATACCTCAAGTTATAGCACTGAGCTTCTCCTCAGGTGTGTGATCCGCTTTGGACCATATTCAGCCAAAGCCTATTTGAATAAGGCTACGTTTGTTGTTTTACATTAAATGTTTTTAATGCTTTGTTGAAGAGATTTTAACTGTTTTGTTCTGAGATTTGATTCTGGTTTTGATCATTTAGTCATTTATGTTTCAAATATGATGTGTTTTTTCTCAGTGTTCCCTTTATAGAAATGACAAACAGTAATGAACAATTAAGATGTAAAAATTTGTGTGTTTTTTCACACCAAAACCACTCAAGAAATTAAACACAAATTTGGAGAAATATCACCATAAAATCTGTAATTGTAGGCTTAAATAATCAAAAGTTTTTCTTATCTTTTGAGCTGTTGGTGAACCAATTTTATTTAAATAATTTGATTGATTTGCACTTATATAATAATTGCTTTAAGTTCTCTCTCAAACTTTTGCTGCATCAGAAGTTTATTTCTGCCTCTTAAATGTATTTAAATCGTGTTTAAAAGTAATAATGATCTCTCTTAATCTTCAACAAATCTTCAACTCTCTTGAAAGAAATCATTCAAACTGATCCTCTCGTGTGTCGTGTGATTGGCTGTTTGCTGCACGTCACAATTTCAGGTGCATGCAGTGCATAACCTCTGGGTTAACAGAGAACGTTCATTTCAAGCTTGACTGTATATTAGGGTTGTCGCGATACCATTAGTTAATCTTACGATACTATACCAGCTGAAGTATCACGATACCAAGTAGTATTGCGATATTGTCATATTGATATTGTTGAATTCATAACTCAAATTATAAAGAAAATGGTCAGAAACACTATATTTTGTTATAATAGGCCTACTTGAATGTAATTCATAATTCTCTTAAGACCAAAAAGTATTTTTTGCACCCACTTCACCTAAAATTTATTCATTCTTTGTATATTTTGTAGATAACTGACCAACAAAAAATATATTAAAATAAAGATACAAATTATACCGAATGAAATTTGTTACAAAAAAGCATTTTTTTCCAACAAAATTACTTTATATGAAGTGGTCAAAAATTGTTTCAATGTTTCCTGTTGCTATTTTGGGTTTTATAAGGTAACAATCCAAAGTGAGTCGTTCTTTTAAAGAGATTATCGCGGTTGTTGTAGCTACTAAATCATATTATCAGGAACAGAAATTAACCAATTAAGATGTGCGTTCGAATCGAAGCATTACGTGCAATAGGTTACCATAAAAGGTGCGAATTCTCCACAGTTTTGCAACTTTAAAGGGCTCCACAGACAATTCAAATAAAATGGCTTCATGTTGCTCAAACATGTGAGCATTTTAGTGACTTTTCCACAACAACATTATCTATTGTAGATAAACAAATAATGACGATACTACCGTTTACAAATTACAGTGGCACCGTCAGCATTTTGGAGCCATAGTATCATGATACTATTATAGTACCGGTAAACCGTGCAACCCTACAGTATAAGCGTTTGTATCTAAGCATTGTGATATAAACGCGAGCATTTTGAAACCCTTAACCTGATCTTAAGCAGGTTGGATTTGTCAACCCAAAACTTACTCTGCAACCCCAGGATTCTTTGACTTGTTTTGTGCAACAGACCTCTGACGAGTTCAGTAAATAAATATTTGGTGGAATAACCCTGATTTTTTTATCTAAACAACAACAATAGTATTTGTTATTCTGATTAAATGTCATGTTCTGGGAAAAATAAATCTCTAAATGACAATATTTTAAAAATTTCAAAGAAATGTTCAGACCTTTCTATAATAAAACAAAAAAAAAATCCATATCTAATAAAGTCAGACAATTCAGAGAAATGGAGAAGTGAAATTTCAAGTGGTCTCATTCATACTAAAACTATAAATTAAAGTATATATTTAAAACAATATCATTATAATTACATAATGAGATTCTGTTTTATTAATGTGCGCAGGAGAGTGAAAATGTATGCGTGTTGGAAAACAACAACAAAACAGGTTTTACTCTGCAGGCTGAAGCGTTCTGAGCCCGAGCTGCCCTCCTCTACTGGAGTCACCAGCTTCATCCGGAGACTCAGTTTCCCATCCTGCTCCGCTGTCACTGGCTCTTCGCCCTCTCTGCTCTCCTCCACCGAAATCTCACTGGTTGCCATTGTTGTCTCCCTGGTAACGTCGCCCACCGACGGCTCTGAGAACGAGGTCATCTCTGCAAAACATCAATACGCCGTCAAGAAAAAGAAAGACGCTTCACCACGACAGAGAGCTTAAGAGGCAGAGTGTGCGGTTTCAGCCTGCCATTACGGACAATTCAACCCAAATGTTAGAGAATAAAAAGAAAGACTCACCAATAGGAGTGCTGTGCCTCGGTGTCTTTTTCAGCAGACTAATCTGTGGAGGAGTAGCACTCACTGCAGGGCGGATCAGCTCGCCCTCTTTGGGCAGCGTAAAGTGAAACGGAAGCTCTGAGCAGGAAAGAAAAAGAAATCAGCTAGCTGGATTTCCAGAACACAAGTTAGTTAATCAGCACAGATAATAGACCGTGTGTTTGTGTCTTAATCCCACCTCCAGAGCTGTCACTCAGACTTTTGTTGGCCGCGTTGTCCGAGTTCACTTTCTGCTGTCCTGAACTACTGGGCTGTGTGCTCTGCAATTTAGTTTTCTCAAGCAGGAGAGGTGAAACCTTAGTTGAACTCACTGGCTGAGACCCGGAGATCTTTGCCAGGGCTTCAGGTTTGTCCTGTCTAGAGCCACTCACAGGCTGTGAGGAGCTTTTGAACGGTGGTGATTTCCCTTCCTTCACTTTCTCCTGAGAAATCCTCTGGCTCTCTTCCAGCACCATCACACTAAAGCTCTCCTCTCTGCTAGACGAGTGATCTCTGCTGGCTTCTCCTTTCTCGTCCTCTTCCTCCATGGGTTCTGGAGAAAGAGCCTGACTCTGAGACAAAGCCAGGTTTATTCCAGTGTCATCCCCCTTCACTGCACTCTGAATCTCACCTTCCTCCATCCGCTCCTCCTCTGCGTTTCTAACACTGTCTGTAGTAACACTGTGGCTGTGTAGCATGGGCTGACTGAGTCTCTGGCTTTGACCATCACGCTCTTCTTTGTTCCCAGTGTTCTTCTGGGAAGACGATGTTAAGACTGACGGAGACTGAGTGTGTTTTGCAACAGCAACTGGGGTTGCTGGTTTGTCAGTTGACGGTGAGGCTTGAGGACAGCCAGCGTCTGTGGTTTTGCTTGTCTGTGGTAAATTAGGGGTAGCTGAAACGCATTCTGAACTGACAGAAAGTTGGGACAGAGTTGCGCCTGGAGTCGCATTTGTATTCTGGTTTCCTCCATTGTTGAGCTTTTGAGAGATGATTAGGTCTTCTGCTTTTTCTGGGACAGAACTTGTAATTTTGGATTCAGGCACACTGGAATTTGATGCTTTACTGAGCTCAGAGTCAGAGCTGTTCTTGTTTTCATTTTGGGAATGGGGTTTGGGGCTTGAGTTACTCTTCTCGGCCACAACAGTACCTTGATCTTGGATCTGTGTGGCTTGGCTGTCCTCCTCCACAATGAACGACTGAGTCTTCTGAGCAAAACAGCTGTTTTCACTGCTTAGCTCCAGCTGAAAGCCCTCTGCCGCCTCACAAGGTTGTGAGAAGCTGCTGGAAGACTTTTTTAGCTGCTCCTCTGGGCTGCTCGGTTTAGGAGGTGCAGATTCAGTTGCTGATGGGCTGTTTTGATAAGGCAACTTCCTCTTTGAAGCTTCGGTCCCTTGACTATTATTCATAGGTTCAAGACTTGGAGTGGAAATAAACACATCCTACATTGAGAAAACATGGAGAAGTATGTTGTAAATAAAATTGGAATGTGATGGATGAACAAAGCACAAAATATCTGCAAATTTATCTATTTGACTATACTGTAGTGTAGAGAAGTATAATGATAACTTAAACAGAGGTACCGTAACTCAAACCAAAAATATTCTCTCACCAAAAGAATAGGTATACTCTCACAAACTTATTTTTGTTATTAGTTTTGTAATCAAATTAAATCTGAAACACCTGAGCAATGGTATACTTTCAGCATTCTGGGCATCGTTGGTAAGTTTGCTAAGAGCAAAAGATATTTTGCGAGCTTTTTTGAACTTTTAAAGCTCACATCATTGATTTCAGCTGATTTAGTTTGAAATGACATCAAACCAATTGTTTTTTTCACTTCAATTACGGTTTGCAACAAAATGATTAGCCCTAAATTACTATTCTGCCAAATTTTAATTCCTCTTTTCAACACATTTTTAAACACAGCATTTTTTAATAAATACTTTCTAATAACTAGTTTGCTTCAGCTTTGCTATGATGACAGTACATCATATTATTCTAGCTATTTTGCTAAAAGTGCCATTTAAAAGGCTTAACTATGTTAATTAAATTAACTAGGCAAGTTATGTTAATTAGGCAAGTCATAGGAAAACAGTATTCAACCAAAAACACTCTTAAGGGGGTTAATAACAGGGTTTCTGCAGGTTTCAGCAAGTTAATGTTAAGACATTTTTAAGACATTATCAGGGTATATGCAGGAATCCTAAAGATAATTTCAATACCTTTTAAAGACTTTTTAAAAAGACCTTCTCAGAATATTTTAAGACCTCATCGTCACTTCAAGTTCTAATCAGTATTAAACCCTTAACTTAATAAACAGTTGCAGTTAAATAAATCAATAGAGCACAACCATGTAACAGAACTCAGATAAGCTCATAAGAAACAAAGCTTGAAAGAATAAATTATGCGGTTGTTTTCAGCGAGAGGCTTCAGCCACTGTTCAAACTCGTCTTTCGGATGAGACGTTAAACCGAGGTCCTGACTCTCTGTGGTCATTAAAAATCCCATGGCACTTTTCGTATAGAGTAGGGGTGTAAGCCCGGAGTCCTGGCCAAAGTCCCTCAATTGGCCCTTACGATCATGGCCTCCCAATCATCCCCATCCACCGAACTGTCTCCATCTCTGTCTCTCCACTCCACCAATAGCTGGTGTGTGGTGAGCGCACTGGCGCCGTTGTCCTCTGGCTGCCGTCACATCATCCAAGTGGATGCTGCACACTGGTGGTGGTGTGGAGAGACCCCCCCTCATGATCGTGAAGCGCTTTGGGTGTATAGCCATACACAATAAATGCGCTATATAACTACACACATTACATTATATGTCTCCAACCAGTACGCAAACTTACATTTTCCCATTTTGCCATCTGTTTCACTCTATGGTTTCGCTACATGTGTAGAGTGTTTACCTTCCCGCGTTTGTCGCAAATTATGTGACATCACCCGGATGGAGGAGCTTGGCCGGACACGCCCCGGCCTGAACCAATTGCTTGGATCGAACACGGCGTTATTGATATTAGAAGGAAAATAAATATATTTATGCTTTTATGGAGTATTGATCATTGTTATTGTTTTAAAGGAAAATAATTAAACTATTATGGTAAATAGAGTTACAAATTACATTCTTAAATAAAAAGTTAAACGTTTTATTGCGATGGATTGTTGGTGATTGGATGGATGTTAATGGCCAGATAGGGTAGCTTTACATGAACAAAGAAAAATTAAGACCTGTTTACAAAAGATTTAAGAATTACAACACTTTCAGTAAATTTAAGACTTAAGATTTGAAATTTTGAGATTTAAAACTTTTTAAGACCCCGTGGACACCCTGAATAATAATAATGATCTTAGCCATTTTAATGTTTTTAAAATATACATATGTATTTTTATACTAGCCAAACTAAAGGAAATAAAACTTTCTCCAGAAAAAAAATTATCATTGGAAATACTGTGTAAAATGTCTGTTAAATCTCACTTGGGAAATGTTTGATATTAAAATTTCACAGGAAGGCTAATAATCTTCACCTGCATATCAGTGTTTTCACACACAATTCTGAATTCTGAACTGCATAAAATCCAATCAAAATTATACCACTCTGAATAATTGATGCCTACATGTGAGAATTCAGGCTGACTGGGGACAGAGAGGCTTTTCCCCAGAATGAATCCAGGGGAATTCTGGGACACTGGAGTAGAGGCTGTGGGTTGTGGTTTGTGACAGGAGTCTGTGTCCATCGGCTCCTCCTCTCTCCCTTGTGGTTGGTCCTCAGGAGGGGCTGATGTGTCCATTGGAGACTCAGCAGCTTCATTATAATCTAAGAGGAACATTTGTGAATTAATTAAAACATACCACACATAAGCCTTATTTGTATGTTAAATAAACTTACTTTGGTCTTTTTCTGTCGGAGAATTTGGGACAATATACGGTGTTTGGCTTAAATTGTCCTGAGTGGCCGCCACAAAGTCAACAGATTGCCTAAAGAGTACAGAAAAACAGTAACATTTGACAAAATGAACAAAAGCCATTTTTTTCATTCAACTCATTCCTATTCTTAAAGGAAAAGTTCACCCAAAATGAGAAAGTGCTCACTATTTACTCACCCTCAAGTGATTTTTAACCTATATGAGTGATATTTCTTCTGTTGAACACAAAAGAAGAATTTTGAAGAAAGCTACAACCTGTAACCATTAACTTCCATAGTATTTGTTTTCCTACTATGCAAGTTCCAGCTTTCTTCAAAGTATCTCCTTTTGTAATTAAAAAAAAAAAAAAAAAACTCCAACAGGTTTGGAACAAGAGATGACAGTATTTTCATTTTTGGGTGAACTATTCCTTTTAGAGTGAGTAATTAATAATTATAATTTAAAATGTGTTGGAGAACTATTAATGCATGTAATATATTATTTACTCTCTTTAATACTTTAAACATCCAGTAAGATTACGAAGCATGTTAACCTTTGTTGGGTATAAGAATATATAAAATCATTGATTAGTAGTATGTAACAAATGTTAATTTTAACCTCTACTCACAACAGGGCTGGGCAATAGGGCAAAAATGCAATCTCAATAATTATCTTCCATATCGAACAATAACATTATTTATTTAGATGCAAGTTGTTAATTCTTCCAGATTTAAGAGCATCACAACAATGACTGAAGCCAGAAAAATCAGAGGGTCCATTAAATGGCATAACACATTTTCAACCGATACGTTTTTGGTGGCCGAAAATTCAGTACATCTCTAATATCTCGTAATATCTCTAACACACTTCTAGATACCCATTGTTGCACATTGTTGCAACAATTCCCATTGTTGTTTCTGCTGTTTTATTGCCTCTTAGATCAATATAGAGTAAAAAAAGTCCAGAGCTTATGATTGTTATCAACATATTGCGGTTCAATATAATTAATTGCGGTTCGATATAATATCGTTTATCAGCTCAGCTTTAATTCACAATACAATAAATCAGGCTAAAACTAATCACTTACTGTGAAAGACTTTCCTGTACATATGTTCCCTGTCCAGACAGATGAAGCAGGCGCAGACTTTGTGCAGGTGTGGATGTTGGCAAGGGCTCTAAAGCACTGCTGTCGGCCTTGGTCCCTGTTATAGTCAACATGTTCCAAAAAAGAAAAAAAAAGAAAAACATAATTAGATAAGAACAGGCAACAAAAATAGAGTTTGAGTTTGTTTATTTATTGCCACATCAGCAACTCATGGCTATATGATGACAAGATACATGTAGATAAAACATATTACATAATAATAACTTCCTATCTCAACAATGATACAGAATAAATAAAAAAATGACAACACTTTACATATATATATATATATATATATATATATATATATATATATATATACATACATTTTACATTAGATATAATTTTTCAGTTTAATTTGTGTTAAATCACTTAAAATTCATCCTAGAAAATAGAGAAAAAAAGTGGAGAAAAAAACTACACACCATTGGTCTCCTTTTCAAACATGTCATCCTGAGAAGAAACAAGCACATCCTCTTCATCTTCTTGACTGTCAGGTAACTGAGAGTGCAGTATAGCCTGAATACTGAGCTTTCTGCTTTCCCCATCCTGAGGCTTTGAAGGACAGCTTGAAGTGACTTCTGACCTAAAAGACAAGACAAACATATTAAATTCTTAAAATAAAAAGGAAAAACAGTATTTGTCAAGCTATAGTTTGGTAAAACAGCCCAATTATGATTTATTTTAATTATTTAGCCTGACAAGTTTAAAATAAAATAGGCAAAAATATTTTAAATGTTTCCTAAAAAATATAAATATATATATATATTGTGTTCAATGGCGAAGTTGTTTTTCTCACAGACATTTAAAGAACATATTTTAGAGCAGTAATCACAATACCGTGATATAATGAAACCGTGATATTTTTATACAAGGTTATCATACTGTCAGAATGTTACACCGGCCCATGCCTATTCATAATCAGTGAACCCTGAATGCTGATATCATAAACTATCATAACCCCCCAAAAGTAATTAATTAGTAATTAATGAAAAAGATTCTTGCCCTGTAGAATTTCCATCCTGGTTGGATGAAACCCTTTCAGAACTTTTCAACACACCTGAAAGATGAAAAAAACAGAAATGCATTAAAATGTGATGAAAACTAACAGGCAGAGGAGCAGCAGAATGTAAACATACATTGGCTGGTTGGTTTCTGAATGTCTTTTTGATTGGCCGGCGCTCCATCTAGATCATCTTCCTCAAAGACACCCTGGCTCTCGGACAGCTCCAAAAGACCAAACTGAGACATCTCCTCTATGATCAAACCAACAAGTATTTTATCAGTATAAAACACTGTTGGTGGAAGACATTATTGTACAAAGTGAATGAGCATGGTGACACTATTTCGTACATGTAGACATTTACCAACATTCAACAATTTAACATATCGTGATAATGAACATGCACAATACTGATATTGAGGGCAATGTGATAATAATACCATGAATAATTATTAGAGTGCCTTTCAGAAATATTCAGATACTTGTATTTGCAGTGATTGTTCATCAGAGCATTAAATTCCTGAAGGTTTAGGCTATTTATTTTCAAACATTAACCTTTTTACATGCTAATCTGACATATTATGTTGAAATTTCTGTAACTATTCTGTTTTGCATTATACTGTACTTTTTGCACTATATACTGTTTTGCATCTGGTTTGCACTCCTTGCCATGTGTCGTTAAGTGTAATTGTATTGTTTACAAATTTGTATTTTTTATTTTTAGATTATATTATATGCATAATTGTATTTATTGTAATTTCTTTCTAAAATTCAAATTTTTGTATTAATATTATATGTTAGGCACCTAGGGTCTGAGAGTAAAGCAATTTCGATTCTCTGTATGTCCTGTACATGTGGTTGAATTAACAATAAAGCTGACTTTGACTTGACTATTTATAAGCCTTTTATTAGTTAACTCTGTTCAGTAAGGTACCATTTGTTACTGTCCATGCTAAAGTCAATGTAATGAAATTAGGGCTGAGCAATATATTATTTAAGCATTGATATCAAACTTTTTTTAATATTTACAGAATGATGACCATGTATTTTACATTTGATTCTTCAATTTCTGTAGATGAATACTGTTAGACTCCCCAGAAAACCATAAAGGACTGTTTATTTTTTTATTTTTGCTTGTAATTTATTATAATGTATGCAGATGCACTGCATAAAAAAAGACTTGATCATCCCAGTTGCTCTAAATTAGTGAAATCTTTTCAAGTAGAGTTATTCAAATCATCTGGTGAAACTATATTCATATTGCGACAAAACAAAAATATCGTAATGTCAAATTTTTCAAATATTGTGCGACCCTCCAAATCAAAAGCTACTGGTCAGCCCACGATTCAGCAAACATCTAAAAAAAAAAAATACACCAACATCAAGCATGCTATAGACCTGAACAGTGCAGTGGCTTTATTTATATATATAAAAAAAATAAAGATATCCAAAGATGCCTTTTCAAGTTGTAAAGAAATCTGTGTTTTTGAAACTAATGAAGATAGCAGGAGTCAATTATGCATTTTAAATATTTAGGCTGACATGTTTAAAATAAAAAAGGCAAAAACATTTCAAATGTTTTCTAAAATAAAATATATGTGTTTAATGGTGAAAAAAGCAGCCCTAAATGACATCTACAAAAGCAATAGGCTATATGCACACAGACTTTTAATTTTCAGCGAGGCAGCCCAAGGGCTTCTGGTGAACTGTCTTTCCATTACAATATTGTCACGTTTAAGATCTGATTTCTTTAAAAATCAGCGATCTTCACTGCCTGCAAGATATACAATATGAAGCGGGTCTCAGATCACACAAGAAGCACTGCATTAAATTCCATTTACCCCCACCATATCTTTAAAAGATGACAGTTTATTTTACCCCAGTATTCTCAATGGAATTTTTGAGCTAGCTGCTACTTTCTGTTACTGTTACTGTACAACTAAATGAACACTTAAGTCTATTTAACTGAATGTATTGTAATTACATTACAACATCGATGCTGTAAAAACAACCTTGTGAAATTGAAAATAGTCACATTAAGCTTTCACCGGAAGTTTATCATTGGCTTTAAAACTAGCTGTGCATATAGCCGATTATTAACCTTAGGTGATGTTAATTTCTTAGTTAAATGTATAATATATATTAATGTTTTATCAAAGGAAGTTAATAACTAACAAAATAAATTGTATTTTTTTTTATAAACTTTAACATTTTGATTTTAATGCATTAATTAACATTTACTAATAGGACTTTATTGTAAAGTGAAACCTATTGTACTTCATCAGCCTTTTGCAATTTAATTTGTTCAAAACATTTATTTACTCTGAATATTATACTAATTGTTAAAGCAGGGGTGCTCAACCCTGTTCCTGCAGATCTACCTTCCTGCAGATTTCAGCTCCAACACTATCAAACCAAAACTTATAAACTATAAATGTATTAGTTTTCAGTTTTCCCAAGTAAAGATGAAATAAAATATAATTCTTAAACAAACTATATAATATAAAATATATATTAGAAACGTGAAGTAAAATAAAAAAAGTTTAATTTGTAGAAATATTATTTCTAAAATGAAATAAAAAACTAAACTTTAAAAAAAAATTTAAAAAAAGCGAATGAAAAATAATACAAAATTAACACTTTAATTAAAGTGAAAAAAAAACAAAATAAATTCTAATTCCAAATATTAAAGCTTTATACTGTACAACTCCATACTAAAAAAAGAAAACATTCTTTTTTCTATTTTACCATGCGCCTCTGTACAGTGTGTGGTGGAGTTAGCCTCAGACTCCATGTGCTCCGTTACAGTTCTGCATGAAAAAAATGACGAAGACATTATATGAAAAAATGAACTACTATAACCATTTTAATCACAATACAATACATCTCTCATTATCGACCTAATTTGAAGTACCTTTTAGAAACAGGAAGAGAGCAAACTTCAAAAACTTGACTATGCTCAGTAGCTGCTGAACCAAGGTTGGTCTGCAAA
The DNA here is from genome assembly GCA_903798195.1 of Danio kyathit. Classification (NCBI taxonomy): domain Eukaryota; kingdom Metazoa; phylum Chordata; class Actinopteri; order Cypriniformes; family Danionidae; genus Danio; species Danio kyathit. Next base: position 60,315,659 of record LR812525.1, read on the forward strand.
TTGTCTGAAACAAATCAAACACCATTTGGTAAGCATGCAAACAAAAAAAAGTAAGATCTCCTGTCCATGATGTAATAAACAAACCTGAATGGGCTGTATTGTCACCCTTATCAATCTGACTGCCGGTTTGTAAACAGCGACTTTTAGTAGGGGAAGAAATCAGCTCCTGCAAAGGCATGTGTATCAGTTTGAGGAGTTTTTAATGAAGCTTTACTCAGTCTCACACACATCTGATATCTCACCAGCACTGGGCTCTGTGATGTGGGCTGCAGGTTGGAGAGGCGGCGTGCGAGAAGGGCACAGTAGCTGGTGTCAGGATCGTCCTCCAGTGCCACACTGTCAGGCTGAGAGTCCTCAACTATGAGGCAGGGGTTTTCTGTCTGAGGAAAACTTGAATCAAGATCACTCTCACCAGGATCCATAAGGATGCGACAGGGTTAGCAGATGTCTACATACACAAGGATTAAAGAGGAGGGTTAGAGCAGAAAGATGTCCTGAAATAAACTGAGGTTCAGTTCACACCTGCTACTAAGAACAGAGTATATACAGGAATCAGACAGTGAAATTCAATACCTTTTAAGACCTATTTTAAGACTATTTCCATACATTTTAAGACCTTATAACCACTTTTTAACCGGAAACACTGGCAAGATTTTTAATTACAGTATGTTTACGAGGGCTGTGCAAAAAATATCGATACATCTAACTATCGCGATAATTTCTTTTACGGTATAGTATCAATAGTCCAACCTCAAGTATCGATTCAAGTTGTGCCAAATGACCTCCTCCTCCGCTCCTGTAGATGTCGCTAACCATAAACAAAACGCCAAGTAGTATGGTATCAGAAGTAAGCAAGAGTGATCATGGCATAAAATATAAAGGTGCCTCCAGCTTTTAGAGCTGACGTGTGGCTGCACTTTGGTATTAACGCTATAGGGTTGGGTCGATAGACCATGCCATCATCCATCGCCGTTAGCCTATAGACATCATGATGCTGAGGCGGCATCACCATTTTAGAACGAAAATGATCCACATCCAAACTATCGTTTCATCTGGCATTTCTGAACAGCCCTCCGTCTACAGAAAACGCACATCACGTGACCTCACACAGACACAGACACACACACAAAGTCATGCGCTCATCTGAGCTCCAGAGAACAGTGTACGGACTGTATATTTTATTGGTACGAACAGTTTATCAAGGATGTACCGCTGGATCACATCTCTTACTATAAGTTAGTTGTTAAACGTGATATTTAATTAATCTTGTCTCTATCTAACGACTCTTCTGTCTTTTGATTCTATCATGTAACGTGTCACAGCATCAGTACACTGCTTCAGTCTTTCGCTTTCACGCTTGTACTTAGTAATTTTAGTGAAAACCTCAGATACTGCTGGTTTGTTCCTGTTTGTGCACCTTTTTTACCAAGCAAGTTTGTCGACGCCATAACGACACAGTTCACTCTGCCTAGTCATGCCAGAGTCCCGCAGAAAAAAAAAGTGATTGACAGGTGGTAATTTGTGTATAACTTATCTTTAATTATTTATTTATTTATTTATGATTTGGTTATGAGTAAAACAAAGGCCATGCGGCTCAGGTAGTTGAAACGGTAGGCAACAAATATTTAATTATGAATTTATTAATTATTCATAAATAATTAATTCACCTCCCCCTATGACAACCATGCCATGGTCCATCGCCATGTTTCACATTAGACATCTTACGATGCCAAATTGGTCAACATAGCACACCCCTAAACGCTATACCAGGAAGTACTGAATTAAACAAAAAATAAATGCCATTTGTAAGCTCTGCAGTATACATAGTTCTCTGTTCAATCACACTGTGCAGTTTTAATGAATTGGAATTTTAATTTGTCTGCCGACTTTATCAAGTTGACAATATAATGTGACACACATACTAATACAAACTATTGCAATATTTCACAATATTTATTGTATCGCGATATATTGTATCGTATCGCGAGGCCCTTGCCAATACACAGCCCTAATGTTTACTAAATATTAATGTAAGAAATTAATCCAAAACTAAAACATTACTCATATACTGAATAAAAATCTATCAAATCTAGCTAATTCAGCAGTTTGGCGCCCATAGAGCTGCAGAAATAATGGTGTAGCCTTGGTTACTGCAGTAAACAAATCAGCATGATGTCAAATCTAGTAGGATTGTTAAAGCTGTAAAACAAAATAAAGTATATAGGAGTAACTAACATACAAATATAAAAGGCACGGAACGATAACCGGTTTCAAGGTTTACCGTGGTTTGGAAAAGTCACGGTTTTAAAACCGGCAAAATTTTCTATTATTACCGTTCCTAAGGTATTTGTAAGGGTTTTTTATGTGTTTTTTTAAATGTGCTGTAAAGGCATCAGTGTTTCTGAAACTAATGAAAAGAGCAGAAGTCAATGATTTATTTGAATCATTTAGCCTGACACAGTTCCAAAATATTTTAAATGTTTCCTAAAATAAAATGTATTGTGTTTAATAGAGGAAAAGATTTTTTTGTTTTTTTAACCCAGACATTTAAAAAGAACATATTTTAGAGCAGCATTCGATTCTTGAAGGTTTAAGCTCTACTTTCAAACATTAAACATCACATGTTAATCTGGCATATTACATTAAAAATTCTGTGACTATTTATAGGGCTTATGTTAATTAACTATACAGTAAAGCTCCATTTGTTATAGTAAATGTAATGGCAACTACCAAAGCATCTATTAATCTTCAGTGATGTTAATTTCATAGTTAATGTATAAAATAGGCATATTTGTTTTACTAAAGGGAGTTAATAACTAATAAAAGTTGTATTTTTTAAATTAACTTTAACATTTAACTATAATAGCTAGTTCTCACTATTGTATTTAATGCATTAATTAACATTTACTAAAGGGACTTTATTGTAAAGTGCAATTTAATTTGTTTAAAACATTTGTTTACTTTTAACATGCAGTAAACAATACACCAAATATATTTTGGTTATAATAGCTGTTAAAGTAATATTTTTTTGCAGCTTAGGTAAATATTGTGATAATAGCTTCAACATTATTTGCAACAAAAATGATACCAGCAAAAGTATTGACACATGCATTAGTGATGTAACAATTCACTAAAACTAAAACTTATAAACTATAAGTTTATTCGTTTTCAGTTACTAGTGGTGTAACAGATCACAAATCTCATGGTTCGGATCACATTATGGTTTTTTTTATGGGTTTACCGCGGTTTGGAAAAGGCAAGGTTTTAAAACTGCAAAAAAATTCTGTTCTACTGTACCTAAGGTATTTGTAAGGGTTTTTTTTAAGTGTTTTTTTAAATGTGCTGTAAAGGCATCAGTGTTTTTGAAACTAATGAAGAGAGCAGAAGTCGGTGATTTATTTGAATTATTTAGCCTGACATGTTTACTGCTCCAAAATATTATAAATGTTTCCTAAAATAAAATGTATTGTTTTCAATGGGGGGAAAAGTTTTTGTTTTTTTACCCAGACATTTAAAAAGAATATATTTTAGAGCAGTAATCACAATACTGTGATACTGTGAAACTGTGTTGTTTTTATGCAAGGTTATCATACCATCAGAATCTTATACCGGCCCATGCCTTAAATATAACTGAATAAACATAACTGAAATAAAAGAAAACAAAACAATTATACTTCCTTAGTCGATGCTAAGTAGCCTATTCACGAAGCATTTTTATTTGATCTGGTACTTTTAATCATTTATTTTAAAAACATTTGTAGGGGTTACAGTATGAAAATTGTGCTTATTGTCACAGCATTAGATTGAAAGATCAGAATAAAAACAATACCCCTCCACAGACACTTCCTCAAAAGAGAAGTGGTTGAAAGTGGACCAAAAAAAAAAAACATATTTAATGCCTGGTGTGAACAGTAATGTGACTCATTGTGATCAGGGGTCTGTTCTTCATATGTTGATTACTCAGTTAGCTTGATTTGGTTATTGATGATTTGACACAATCCAGGGTTGTTTCATTCTTTTTCAGTCTTTTCATGCAAAGGTAATGCTGAAAGTATGTACTGAATGGTGATATTTTTACAGTAGTACTTACATGTTACATTTGGGAAAATAGTTTTTAAAAACATTATATGAATCAATCTCCACCAATCAGCTGGTGTGTGATGTGCGGTCTGGCGCAATATATGGCTGCCATCGCATAATCCAGGTGGATACTACACACCGGTGGTGGATGAGGAGATTCCCACCATTGTGTAAAGCACTTTGAGTGTCTAGAAAAAGAGCTTTATAAATGTAAGGAATTATTATTATTATTATTACTATTATTATTATTATTATTATTATTATTATTATTATTATTGGGGAACGCAGTGGCGCAGTAGGTAGTGCTGTTGCCTCACAGCAAGAACGTCGCTGGGTCGCAGGTTCGAACCTCGGCTGGGCTGGGTCAGTTGGCGTTTCTGTGTGGAGTTTGTATGTTCTCCCTGCGTTCGCGTGGGTTTCCTCCGGGTGCTCCGGTTTCCCCCACAGTCCAAAGACATGCAGTACAGGTGAATTGGGTAAGCTAAATTGTCCATAGTGTATGAGTGTGAATGTGTGTGGAAGTTCCCAGAGATGGGTTGTGGCTGGAAGGGCATCCGCTGCGTAAAATCGTGCTGGATAAGTTGGCGGTTCATTCCACTGTGGCGACCCCGCAAGGGACAAAGCCGACAAGAAAATTAATGAATGAATATTATTATTATTATTACCTGCACTCCGAAATAAAAGTACAAAGACTGCTCCCCAAGGGGTTCTAAGAGAACATTTATTAATATGGACTTTTTAGATAAAAACACGTACTATTATAAGGTTCCAGCTTTAGTACAATTTGTGTATGATAATAGACATGCACAATATTACACTGTATTTTTTTTAAGGAAAGAATAATAATTTATGCAGTCATGCACATGTTTTGACAGCTGATATGATGGTGATTTATGCTTCACAAAAGTTGCAGAAACTTTTACCAATATCAAAATGCTTTTTTGGTGCAAAATTAATTTAAACAGCCAACTTTGAGCTACTGTAATAAAGAAAATTCGCTCTAAATGTAAAGCTAAATAAATTGCTAAATACTCTTGGCTTGACACATGAAAGTGTAAAGCCTGCAGCCCACAACAAAGATCAAAGTCATTGCGTATCACATTTAACAAACTACAAAATTTCTGTAATTTTGCTCACATGAATAATTGAATATTAATCAGATGATGTCATTACGCTGCTGTGCCGTGAGCCAATCATTGCATTGCTTATCATGATTTCGAGAATCAATAGATCAGTGCTTCACAACACACGCAGCGATCTCAGACAGTTCATCCAGACATATTAATCTGATTCACAAACTTGTTTGAAGATCTAAATTAGCCAGAGATCAGTCATCAAGATTAAAATATCCTGGATCTGTCAAATCATCTTAGATCATTTAAGCGATGTAAGAACGGACCCCAGATCAAGAAAAACTCATCATAATACAAGGTGTGAACAGGTCCTGAGTGATGCATTTGAACATAGTTTTAAAAAACAAGACATGGTCACGCATTTGCAGAGTATTTGCTTAGTGTATGCTTTGTCAAGCATCGTTTGCCCAGGCTAAAAGTGCTATATTCTGTTGAAGATATTTTGAAGAAAGCTGGAAACTATAGTATTTTTTCTACTGAGCAACTCAGTGTTTACTAATTTCTCGCTTTCAAAATATCCTTTTTTTGTGTAAAAATTTGATAAAGAAAATCATAAATATTTGGGACCACTTGACGATGAGTAAATAGTGAGCAAATTTTCATTTTCTGGTTACCATAACCTTGATTTAAGTGAAACCATGGTTACATTTCATAAAGAAATCAAAAAGCTTTACATTAATGTTTACAAAGAGAAAAAAAAACACTGTTATATAATAAACACAATAAAGGTAACGTTAGTTTTATATTTGCACATTGGTTCAGTGACAACTTGTGACATGCTCCCTATATTGTTTACCATGGTACTTTGAATATTGGGTTATTGGCTGCTAATATGATTTTGCTATTCATAATTAGAAAATAGTACTTCTGAAATTATATTATTGAGGAGAAAGTGAGAATGTGTTAATTTAAACCAACTTCACCTCAGTATGAACACAAACGTAATGTTGATAAGTAAATACATTAACTGATTGTAAAATTTACTTTGTTTGTTGTGAAGTATTACTGTCAAGTATTAGTAATACTGTGACACTATTTCGAAGTCAAAAATACATTTTTTAACCAAAAAGGCAAAAGTACTGTGCTCCTGCAAGTCAAAAATGTCGCTTTTTGGATGGTGTATTTGTTTTTCAGCTAGGCCATGTGATGTGAACATGGCGGCGCCCATAAGGGGGCGGACTCCCTCCACGTAGAAAAATAGCAACTTCATCTCATGCGAGTTCATTTTTAAGTGTAGTAAAGCGTACGCATTTTAGGGTTACTTTTACATGCAATCCAAACTGCGAAAGATAAAATAAATCATCATAATTTACATCTTTAATAGCAAGATCTCCTCCTGTCCTGACTACTCGAGAGGGCTAGAGCGACATCCCAACATGAAAACATCACTGCAAACAATCCTGACAGTACAATTTCAGCAACCACGAAATACACAAAGTATTGCTAAAACAGATTGAGGTAAACACGTGGACTTCCTCATGAAAAGCCTTTCCACAGCATCGCACAGAGACACTGAGCAGAAAGCACGGCAGCTATTGTCTGAAAAGACAGCAGTGCTTCCTATAACGCACAGGAAATCATGTATAAGTCATAGATCTTACTTGCTGGATCCCTGCTACGTGTTAATGCCTCTCAGCGAACGTGTGACATTTTACAGTGCATGTACAGAACTTCTGTACAGTTTCACAGCCTAACCCTACAGAAGCTCTTACTTCGCGGCAAAACCCTTGCTGGGATACTCGCCGTTGATTGGCCACACGAGTTCTTGGCTCAACCGAACGGCTAGAAAGTCAGTTTTGGTTGGTTCTGAGAGAGGCTTGAGGCGGGGATTGTTACTCTGCAGATAAGAGTTGCGCAGATGTTTAAAGGCCGCAGCGGATATATTAGTGTTTATCATTACCCAGATGGGGGAACACGTAAGTTAAGAGAAAACGTGTTTATAAGCGCAAGAATGTTATTAGTAAAGATTTTCTCAATTAAGGGGTTTGTTATAGTCACTTTATTCGACCCCCATTGAAATATTGCAAGTTCAACTGTATCAAAACACGCCCACTAAATCCAGAGCCACTGTAAGGTACGCCCACTAAACGCAGAGCCACTGTAAGGTACGCCCACTAAATGTACAGTGGCTCTGCATTTAGTGGGCGTGTTGATACAGTGGAACTTTGCTATATAAATACTGACATTACATATCTACAAAAGTTTATTACTTATATGCGATCAATGGTGTCATTATTGGATAATCTAAGATCAAATTATAAGTGTAAGTATATAAAAATGTAAAACAAGAAATACGTTGGAACATTGTTTTTGTTTACATCTCTCAAACTGGTCTATATATGAAGAGTTCAAATGCAAAAACCTATAAATGCCGACTGAAATGTTCTTCAAAAATGATCATTTTAATTAGGCTCCTGTGTGTAGGTTCAATAATGTCACTTTCATGGCAAATAATAAGTTCTTTTCATGCTCTTTAAAGTGAAATAACTCAACAAAACAAAGAAGGCTGAAAATAAGGAAAATTTCAGATGACACTTAAGAGGTTTTTGCATCTGAACTCTTCATATATATATACAGGGGCGGACTGGCCATCGGGAGCACCGGGACATTTCCCGGTGGCCTGACGGTCAATCTGGCCTGCCGCCGTGCGGTCGATTACCTCACCTCGACATGCGATAGGCTGCTTGCAGCTTGATGGACACCTCAAACCACGAATCAGGCGATCGCGATCACCATAAGGTCCAATCATTTCAGCAACGTACTGCCTGATTAGTTATTTGCATAGAACTTGTGATAAGAGTTACAACTTCGAGTCAGTTGTGCAACTGCAAAAACATGGAACGTAAACGGAAAGGAGGAGCAGAGAGGGAGCGCATGAAAAGAAGGAAAGCCCTGGCCATAGAAGCAGAAAAATGCTGCAAAATCAAAACTATGTTCGTGACCAAGGGAGCAGGTTGGTCAAAATACAGCACATTTACATAATCATTTGGCAGGCGGGCGTTTTCATCTAAATTGACTTACAGTAGATACAAACAGGGCTTTACATTAACACCCGCCAAATGCGGGTAGATTTCAGCTCTGGCGGGTTAGACAGACACCTCCACTAGCCACTTTGACTGGTTGAAAATAATTTTTAAACTGTAGTTTTCTTAAAAGCAGGGTTCGACAATAGGTTGACCCAATATGCATGCAAATGCCATCTTAGAATCGAGAAGCAGCACGACTGACAAATATAATTGTGGTCACGCGAGCAGAAGAAAGCAAGTGAATACTGAATGAGAGGAATACCGAATCACTCGCGCTAACAGCTGATGTGATGCGCGCGACTGCAAACGCGTGCGCGCTCCTGTTTCCTTTCGTGAAGCAACCGTGTCTGGAAACGCAACTGTGATCGGTCCTCTTTCAAATAGACTAGACAAACAGTGATGAACATGCACCCACAGTCATGCTGCTTTCAAGAGCTCAAAATTTGTCTTTTTGTAAGCAGCACCGGTTGCTTTGACTTTGAACAGATTATTAATTGGCCTAAAATTAACCATGTGCATGTGATCATCCTTTCAGTATCCCACACGGTATGTTTTTCACCTGCTTTCATTTGCTTACGGTTTTATTTGCTTTTATTTTTGTTAATATGGTTTATCTTTTTTTTTTTTTTACAATATTGCTTTAATGGGAGATTAACTCTCCATTTATGTGTAGTTAACTGGTGATCCGAGAGACCTTTAGCCAGGACAGATTACTGTGCATAGTTTTAGATACATGACAATAATTATTTTTTTTTTAAGTCAATTGCTTTTCTTTGTTTTTTAAGAAATGTTTTGTTAAATAAAAAGTATAGTATACAGCTATATTTTGCTTGTTTTGACACATTTAAAATTTGTGGCTAAGAAATAATTATTGTTTGGTGTAGTCAGAGACAAATTAGGTAAATCCTTAATTTTGAGCTCTGAAAAGTGATTTGCAATCAGTAATTGCAATATAACACTATGAAACCATGACCCATTTGCTCATGCTCAGAGCAAGCTCATACACAACACACAAAAAGTGAAATTAATGACGAGGCATGTGGACAAAACACAAAATCTAAATCAAGTATTTTAGCATGTCAAAGTCAAATTTATGCATATAAAATCTATTTTCCCAACAACAAAATTATGGATAGTAAAAATTCAGAGTGGCTAGTGACGTTGGAAAACTACTAGCCACAGTGGCTGGTGATCAAAAAAGTTAATGTCAAGCCCTGGATACAAATAAATAAAAAAATATAATTAGCAAATGAGCAACAATATGTCTCGTTTAGTCTAATGTAGTAGGTTACAGCATGTTTTTTTTATATAGGCATAGTCTATAAATTAAATAAAAATAAATAGGTAAAATAAAAGTAAGTAGAACTGAGAGTGTTGCATCATGTCTTAGTGGGTCAAGGTTTTTATACAACAAACAAGCAAACCAAAAATGTTATATATGGAATACAAGTAGAATGGTGTGTGTATATATATATATATATATATATATATATATATATATATATATATATATATATATATATATATATATATATATATATATATGTATGTGTGTGTGTGTGTGTTTGTGTGTGTAAATATAAAAAATATTTATATATTTAAAATAATTATATATAATATGAATAACTATTATTGTTATAATAACAAGTGAAGTTTAAAAAAAAAATTTATTAGCTTTATAGAAAATGAAAAATTAGCAAACTGTTTTAGAGCATTTTGTAGTGCCAAATTTATTTTCCTTTTGCCTTAGTCCCTAATTTATCAAGGGTTGCCAGAACAGAATGAACCGCCAACTACTCTGGCATGTTTTACGGATGCTGCGGACTCTTGCATTCACACACACACTTATTTACTACAGACAGTTTAGTTAATCTAATTTGTAGTGTCAATTTTTACTTTCATTTTTTTGGAAGATGAGGAAGGAAGTAGCAGCAGCACAACTGCTGCAAATGCTTCTGCTGTTCAACTAGAAGTGGTGGACAGTTCAGCATTTGAGTCAGAGCAGGAGCCTACAGGTAAATTCTAAGCCAAGTGAAACTAAATTTACATTATGTGTTTTTAGGATGTATCGTGGGGACATACATTTAAAGGCACATTTACAATATTAGTAGTCAAGTCAAGTCAAGTCAAAGGTAGCGTAGGTAGCAGTGACAATAGCAGAGGTGGCCTGAGATTGAAAAAATTTCCCGGCCTGAATTATTGTCCCAGTCCGCCCCTGTATATATATATATATATATATATATATATATATATATATATATATATATATATATATATATATATATATATATATATATATATATATATATACAGTTGAAGTCAGAATTATTATCTTTTTTAAATATTTCCCAAATTATGTTTAACAGAGCAAGGAAATTGTCACAGTATGTCAGATAATATTTTTTTCTTCTGGAGAAAGTCTTATTTGTTTTATTTCAGCTAGAATAAAAGCAGTTTTAATTTTTTTAAAACCATTTTAATTTAAGGTCAATATTATTAGCCCCTTTAAGCTAACTTTTTTTTTGATAGTCTACAGAACAAACCATCATTTTACAATAACTTGCCTAATTACCCAAACCTGCCTAGTTAACCTAATTAACCTAGTTAAGCCTTTAAATGTCACTTTAAGCTGTATAGAAGTGTCTTGAAAAATATCTAGTCAAATATTATTTACTGTCATCATGGCAAAGATAAAATAAATCAGTTATTAGAAATGAGTTATTAAAACTATTATGCTTAGAAATGTGTTGAACAAATCTGCTCTCCGTTAAACAGAAATTGGGGAAAAAAATAAACAGGGGGGCTAAAAAAATCTGACTTCAACTGTATGTGTATATATATATATATATGAATACAGGCAATGTATTTTGGTGTGTGTGTGTGTGTGTGTGTGTGTGTGTGTGTGTGTGTGTGTGTGTGTGTGTGTGTGTGTGTATATATAAATATATATATACAGACATACCTGTAGCCAGCAGGTATATGCCTCGATTTCTATTTAATTATGAGTTATAAATACTGCAGTTTGGTGACATTTTAAGCACTGTTTTAGCTGAATTAGCTTGTCAAATGGTCATCATAACCAAACTTTTTGACGTACCAAAAAATTTTCCTAAGGATTTATAATATAGGAATATTAATAAACACTTATTTTTTAAATACAAATTGTTTACATCAAATATAAAAAAATTGAAATCTGTTAATGTTTTTAAATTGTAACTGATTGCTCATTGTGTTTATATATATAATTTTTAATTTATGTACAATTTCTAAACAATATTACTAATAATAACAATAACTGTACTAATTGTATTATTGGCAGTGGTATATTTTAATAGCCTAAATGAAACAAATGTAGGGCAAAATTAAATGATAAAATAAATCAGTTACTAGAAATGAGTTATTAAAACTATTATGTTTAGAAATGTGCTGAAAAAATCTTCTCTTCGTTAAACAGAAATTGGGGGAAAAAATAAACAGGGGGCTAACAATTCTGACTTCAACTGTATATATATATATATATATATATAAATATCTGCAGTATCTCATATATATAATTAAAATAACTTCATGTGTTGATTTTAGCTTTTTAAAATACATTGATATTAGGTTTGATTGAGGTTTTTTTTTTTGCAATTTTTCTCCTCTCATCATGAAGATTTCTCAAATGTCAGTTTGTTTGTTGTTATTGTTTATGTTTTGTTTCTTCGGGTTTATTAGCCATTACACACTTGCAGGCCTTTTTAGCATTATTCTGCTCTTTAGCTTTTCTTTTAAATATATAATTTCATCAAAATATGCATAAAACTGCATATATTTTCATCCAAGTATACAGAACTATATCAAACTATTTTTTCATATAATGAACGTAAGAAAATATTACATTTTATTCATGCATGTCTCGTAAACAACTGATAATTGAAAAAAAGAAATACAAACACTCCAGGATAATCTAAAAGACTAAATTCTTAAATTAGGCTTTTGTGACATTATAACACTATCAAACCTGTCATAATTGCATCCCAGCATCTATTCAAATGCACTAATTTACCTCTACAAAGTAAAGTATGTTTTGAAAATTCCCTGAAATGTCCTTATCAAACAGCCAACAGCACCAGTTTGATCGAATGACCCATAAACCTGCTTGAGTGGTGTTGATCATCATCATGTGTTGTGTTGCATCATGTATTTCATTGGTTATAAGATGACATAATGCCGATCCCAATGATTGACGGCCGCTTACTACAGGATTTTTGGCTTTCCGAAATAAATATATTTTCACGTATCCTCTAAATAACACCACATTTCTTAACAAAAACATGACTGCTAACATTCCCTGTCGCCTCAAACCCAGGTAACACACACAACGACGCGTTGTCCTCTATTTATAAGTGCTCACACGAGGAACCATTGTCATATTGGACTAATAACGCCTCTACAACACATTCTTTAAAATCATGCGTCTACCGGTCCGAAAGCATCGCGGAAGCACAAAATGCAAGTCACGGCGATGGCGACAGCCTACAAAAACGAGCTCATTACCTGAGAAACTGATCCTGTGCTAAACAGCAGGCTTGTCTGCTTCTGGAAGAAAGAAGGAAGAAAGGAAAGGTTGTGCGAGTCGATTATCTCTATGAAGATGATGGGGTGTGTGTGTGTGTGTGGGATACATGGGTGTCACTTGACGGCTTTTGCATCTTTTGATGCGCGCGCACGGTAATTAATAGAAACCAACATGGGCTATTTAAAAACAATTAGGAATAATGAAGAGCCAAAAGAGTGCGTATGTTATTTTGGCTAATTTATGCAAACGCGTCTCTTTGATTTTCATGATTTTTATGGGTGCAAGTTTTAATTTTTACATTTATTTAATAATTCAAAATACTAATGTTTTTTAATTTACACATCAACAGTAAATGTTCATTCATCCATTAATTTTCTTTTCAGCTTAGTCCCTTTATTAATCAGGAGTCGCCACAGCGGTATGGACCTCCAACTTATCCAGCATGTTTTACGTAGCAGATGCCCTTCCAGCTGCAACCCATCACAGGGAAACACCCATACACTCATTCACACACATACACTACGAATAATTTAGCTTACCCAATTCACCTATGTCGCATGCCTTTGGACTGTGGGGGAAACCGGAGCAAACCCACACCAACACGGGGAGAACATGCAAACTTCACACAGAAATGCCAACTTACACAGCTGAGGCTCGAACCAGCGACCTTCTTGCTGTGAGGCGACAGCTCTAACCCACTGCGCCACCATGACGCCCAACAGTAAATGTTAAGGACACTAATTTTTTTGCATACAGTACTACTGCACACATATCAGATTGCTGGAAATGAAAAGAAAGGACATAGACTAACATAATGCACACATTTTACACATGTTGGCATGAGAAGTGAGAATCTAGTGGTAGAACAAATGCAGATATCATAATTAATCTTCTAGATATCAATAAGGGTCAGTGTGTCTGTAAAGTGGACACCATCAAGCAACAAAGAAGTGGCAAGAATGGGGTATATACTGTATATAGAAGTTAGGTCAATGGTGGCAATTCTGGCTGGCATTTTGACATTCGTCTGATATTTTAAAAAGTAGTGCGAATTTCGTGAAATAGATGATACAAATACATTGCTAATACTCACTCGCCACTCTGGTACACTAAGCTGATACTCTTTTGCCTTCAGAAGCATGCACTGAAAAATGATTTCTGCAAAATTGTTGCAAAACAATTTACATGGGCTGAACTTAAACAAACTAATTCAATTTAGTAATGTTCACACTGGGCAATACGATGACTCAGTGGTTAGCACTGTCTCCTCGCAGCAAGAAGGTCGCTGGTTTGAGTCCCGGCTGAGTCAGTTGGCATTTCTGTGTGAAGTTTGCATGTTCTCCCTGTGGATTTTCTCCTGGTGCTCCGGTTTACCCCACAGTCCAAAGACATATGCTATAGGTGAATTGAATAAACTAAATTGGCCGTAGTGTGTGTAAGTGAATACGGAGGATTCCCGGTTGCAGCTGGAAGGGCATCGCCTGTGTAAAACATATGCTGGATAAGTTGGTGGTTCATTCCGCTGTGGCAACCCCCTGCTGAATAAAGGAACTAAGGCAAAGGAAAATGAATAAATGAATGTTCACACTTAATTTGTTTGTTTAAATTCAACCCAAATAAATTGTTTGCAACCACTTACCTTAAAGATATGTAAATCCAATGAATCATTCATTCATTCATTTTCTTTTCGCCTTAGTCACTTTATTAATCTTTATTAATCTATTAAACTTATCCAGCATATGTTTTACGCAGCGGATGCCCTTCCAGCTGCAACCCATCCCTGGGAAACCAATGAATCATCTTTCAGTAATTTTTTTCAGTGTGGATTGTGGGATGATTTCTCCAGAGTTAGGCCTTTGTTCAAAGCTTGGCAGAGTGAATGCATTTGTTTATCTAAAGACATGTGGTTCTTTTGCTATGTTCATCATCCAGTCAGCTAGGAATTTTCATTCATTAAGCCCCACCACACAACGAAATAGACAAAGCAGTTGCTTGAAGCTAAAAACATTAATATAATAGATTGAAAATCTTTGAAAAATACTTGGTGGCAAAGTTATGGCTCATAAAGTCACTGCTGTCACACCCTCGGCTGGTTCCTGAAGCTCCAATCACCGCTCTCCTCACCATCCACCACTCACCCCACCCATTAACAATCACCTGATTACCGATAACCGCACCTGCACCTACAACCACCCATGCACTAAACTCACCTCCTTCATTCACTCACTGGCTGGAATCAAAGTCAGATAGTTCTCCTCATCGGCTCTCCCTCTCCCTCTTGTACTTTTCTGTGAATGTCCTTCTCCTGTGGATGCAAACACACCTGCTTAAGGGAAGTGACTAAAGCTTTGTTGGTGTTATATTGAAGATCTGAGACTTACCATTTGAACTGTGTGAGATCGCTCTCCCTCTGCTATTCCACTTACCTTCTTCATATCTTAGCATTTGTTGCATTGCACAAATAAATGCCCTTAAAGATATAACCATCTTTGTCTTCCTTGTGTGACCGTGACAACTAGTCAATGAACTGCTGAAGATAATAATGATATCTGTGAGAGTCTATGTTCTGTGTCTGCTGATGATCTGAAGTCATACAAAGCAAGAGCCTGTTTATGTCCTACTAATTTGACTGTTGGAATTTTTGGAAATTTCTTACTAACTTTTCATACTACAATCTGTTCAATATGAAACTAGCATGGTATGAATATTTATATATAGTTTTGGGACATCTGCCTTTACATGCACATAAACTGTAATGACATCCCAATCTTAATTTGTAGGGTTTACTATGGAGTTGCCAACCCTTTGCTGCTATAACAGCTTCTACTAGGAGGTTAAGCACTGATGTTGGACAAGAAGATCTGGCTCACAGTTTCTGCTATAATTCATCCCAATGGTGTTCTGCTGGGTTGAGGTCAGGACTTTGTGCAGGCCAGTCAAGTTCCTCCACACCAAACTTGCTCATCCATGTCTTTACGGATCTTGCTTTGTGCACTGGTGTGCAGTCATGTTGAAATAGGAAGGGGCAGTGCCTAAACTGTCCCATGAAGTTGGATGAAATTGTCCAAAATGGTTCGTAGGCAGAAGCATTAAGAGTTCCTTTCATTGGAGTTAAGGGGCCAATCCCAACCCCTGACAAACAACTACACACCATAATCTACATCCACCAAACTTTACACTTAACATAATGCACTCAGGCAAGTACAGTTTTCCTGGCAACTGCCAAACCATGCTCTGGAGTTCAGTGTCGGTGTGTTTTACTTCACTTCGCTTTGCATTGCACTTGTTGATGTACGGTTTGAATGGAGCTGCTCAGCAATGGAAACCCATTACATGAAGCTCTTTACACACCAGTTTGCATGTTTTTAGTGACTCTGCAGAACACTGGTGAATTCTGTGCACTGTAAACATCAGCTCTGACCCTGCTCTGTGATTTCACATGGCCTACCATTGCGTGGCTGAGTTGCTGTTGTTCCCAGTTACATTCACTTTATAAACAGTTGACTGGAATGTTTAGTATTGAGGAAATTCCGCTAATAGACTGAATGCACTGGTGGATGAGTCTTAGAGCATTTGAATAGATGCTGGGATGCAATTATGACAGGTTTGATAGTGTTATAATGTCACAAAAGCCTAATTTAAGAGTTTAATGCACACGTTGTTCTTGATTTTATACATGTGACCTGGGAGTGATTGGAGTGCTTGGGGTGTCCCAAATCTTTTGCTAATAAGGTATATGTGCTACTGCCAAGACATAAACCACAAATTGCAATCAAAACCAAATACCACACTGAAGAAGCTGTTAAACATAGTATAGATCATAGCAAAATAATTTAAACATAAATCATAAAGTATTTTAAGTGTGATAAGTAAATGCATTGTTCAAAAGGGACTTTATTTTATAAAACTTGTTTTGCCTGTAAGCATGAGATAATATTAATCAATAATAATATTTTCTGGAACATACAATACAGCAGCTTTTGGAAATAAACACTGCAAAGAAAGTAATATAAAAGTTCCCTTATATGAAGAAAATACTATTTTGCAAGTGTTCCTTAGTGCAACACCAACAATTTAAATGTAAAATAACTGTACACATTTTAAACTCGTGTGTTTGTTCACTTGGGCATGCGTTAATTCTGACTCTTCGTTTAAAATGGTTTCCAATATTGAACCGGTGAACACAATATAGCGTCAAATGTTGTAAGTAAACAGCAGAGGGCAGCATAGAGCCCTTCCAGTTGCTGCAATAAAGACTTTCCAGTAAACCCGATGAAGAATGCTGATTCATGACTAGAGACACTGTGCAAATGTTATATATCAGATATCAGTCGGATTAACTCAAACCACGGCATGCTTAACGATCGCATTTCATAATATGTATTATATCATGTGTGTATGTGATTTCACAAAACAGATTGATTTTCTTATAATATAATTGTTTGTTCACTTTGCTAAAAGTAATGAAAATGTTACAGTGGAGAGAACACATAAACTGGAATAAAACAGAACCAGTGCTTTAAAAAAAGATATTTAATTTATTCAAAAGCACTGATTGATGTATTAGTCATCGTGTAGCAATATCATAACAGATTGTTCCAATAAATAAATAAATGTGATGCTCTGGACATGCTGCGTGTGTCATCTTATTCTTTGTTAATTACCTACTCCAAGCAGATGAACAAAACTCGACTTCTTACATCATTATTGTTTCTTAATATGTAAATAAAACCAATCTCTGCTGTGCTGTGTGTGTGTTTGTGAGTATGCAAACACCTGTTTTTTTTTGTTGTTGTTGTTGTTGTTGTTGTTGTTGTTGTTGTTGTTGTTGTTGTTGTTGTTGTTGTTTTTGCACAGGAGCTGTCTTGGTATTATAAATCTGAATAATGAATTCTTTCCAGATAACATGATAGCAAAGTTGTCAAGATGAAATGACTAATTTTAAAATTAAACCAATTCTGAATATTCTCAAAACTAATAAATATTATTTTCCATATTAGATTTGACAAATTGGACTTTTTTCCCACTTGAATTCCACTGAATTGATGTTACAGAAGGCATTTGCATGTTTATGACATGCCTTTAGAGATGTTTTTGTTGTTGTTGTTGTTCTTAATGTGCTCATTATTCTTGGAAATGTCAATTGTCAAAACCATTTAAATTGAATGTATTAAAGAATGAAGGGAATGGTAAGGCTTAAAAAGACAATGTTGTTGTCAGTGGAAAGATTCAAGTAAATGAAACTTGGCAGGAATAGTGGCAGCATGAGGTAAAGGCGGTTTGAACACATGGTGAGTATAACAGTTCATAGAATTACTCAGATGTGACTAAGCTTTTAATGAACAGCTCTTTTAAGTGCAGCAGTGGATGGCAAATGAAGAAGGAGACAGAAAACTGGTGAAGATGGGGTAATGAAAGGTAAATGAAGGTAAATTCATGTTTTTTAACCTTGAGACCAGACTCTGGCGAGAGGTGAGTGAGTGAGTGCAGTGCATTTATCTGATGTGATAATGATGGAGTCCAAATGTACACTATCAGTATCAGTTGATTGTAGATTCAGATTCAGTGGAGGCTGTGACAGCAGCACTGTAATTCTGTCCTTTTAAAAAGCTTTGTGGACCTAGGACATTTTGCACAGTAATGTGTATAAACATCCATATTTTTCTTTTGATTAAGATGCAAAAAGAAAATATGGAAATATGCACACAAAAATTTAACAATATTCAGAAAACAAAATTAGTTTTTTAATCAAAAGTGACCCAGCACTACTTCAGCTGTTTTGGGCAGACTGTTCGGGAGTTTTCTCAAATAGTGTAATATCAGTTTCAGTTCTTTTCAGAATTTCTGTTTGCTGTGCAGGTGAGCCTATACTGCCTCAATAATGTTAGGGTCTGAACTGTGTGGAGGCCACATCATGACTGTCTTTGTTTTAGCAGACATTTTTTCCTGTGCTAAAAGTGTGTTTGGGATCATTATCATGTTAGAAAAAGCATTTGTTGTGGTTTCTAGGTATATGGCAATCCATGATAATGGATTAAAACCTGTCTGTACTTTTCAGCATCTACAATCATGAATTCAGACAATATTTTCAACAGCACTGGCAGAAATACAGCCCTAATCCAGGACAGAGCATCTACCATATAACGTCTGAAAAGTAATGCATTACAATATTGAGTTACAACCCAAAAAATAACTAGTTGTGTTATTTAGTTACTTTTTATGGTGAGTAAAGCATTACAATACTTTTAAGTTACATTTGTATTGCTTTTCTTCGCCTTTGCTGAGTCTTGATGTCTTTCAGAACTTTTTTCTTCTTCTTTTTATTTTTAAAATAGGGAGCTCTGCAATAAAGCACACTGTAGACTATAACCTCCACCTTCATATATGCCATATATACAGATGAGTGAATGTTTAAAGCACTGTGTTCGCTACTGTTCTACTATCTAAAATCACCGTCCATAATCCTCTTTTCTTTTATTTAATGCATGCAAAATAATGAACACATCGTCTCACTTCAACGTCCTTAATTTGAATTGCTTTTTTTTCAGACTTCCTGTTTTCTGTGCAGGTGACCTTGCCTCAATAATATTAAATTCTGAACTGTGTAGAGGCCACATCATTACTGTCTTTGTTTTATCCGACATTTTTTCCACCATCCAAATATGAGTTCACTGCATTAACAGCATGTTTGGGAACAATTTTATGCTAAAAATATTTGATTTACAGGTAGGTGTCACGGTGGCGCAGTGGGTAGCACGATCACCTCACAGCAAGAAGGTCGCTGGTTCGAGCCTTGGCTGGGTCAGTTGGCATGTCTGTGCGGAATTTGCATGTTTTCCCTGTGTTGGTGTGGGTTTCCTCCAGGTGCTCCAGTTCCCCCCATTGTCCAAACACATGCGCTATAGGTAAATTGGCTAAGCTAAATTGTCCGTAGTGTATGTGTGTGAATGAGAGTGTATGGAGGTTTCCCAGTGATGGGTTATGGCTGGAAGGGCATCCACTGCGTAAAACATATGCTGGATAAGTTGGCGGTTCATTTTGCTGTGGTGACCCCAAATTTATAAAGGGACTAAGCTGAAAAGAAATGAATGAATGATTTACAGGTATGGCAATGATAATTGATAAAACCTGTCTGTACTTTTCAGGGTCTACAATCATGAATTCAGACAATATTGTTAACAGCACTGGCAGAAATGCAGCCCCAATCCAGAACAAAGCATCCAGCATATAAAGCCTGAAAGCATTCTTCAGTGTTAAAAAAGCTTCTTTTGAAAGTAATGCATTACAATATTGAGTTAGTTCCCAAAAAAGTTAGTTGCGTTACTTAGTTACAATACTTTTGAAGATACATTTGCATTGCTTTTCCTTATTTTGCTGAGGCTTGATCTCTTTCAGAACTTGTAGTTTTCGTCTTCTTCTTCTTCTTTAAAATAGAGGAGCTCTGCAATAAGGCACACTGTATGACTACACCTTCATACATGCCATATATACAAATTAATAAAAGTTTAAAGCAATGTGGTCTTATTGGTAACGTAAAATCACTGTCCATTGAGATGATCCTCTTTTCCCTTTCCTCCATGCGTTCAAAATAATGAATGCGTCCTCTCACTGGGTGACTTCAACCCAAGGATGGGCAAAAATACATTGAAATGTATTTTAAAATAAAATACCAAATACCACCTTTTTAGGTGTATTAAAATAAACTACAAAATACAGCAGCCACAAATGTATCAAAATAAAACACTGTATTTTTGTATTTTAATAACACTACAAAATACTTTTACAAGCATGAACCTTCTTTGCAAACCTTCCATAAATATGCCTATTTGATCAATCCCTTCACTGTTAAACGTGAAGTAAACTATATTTGATAGCATCTGCTTTTCTCTCAGCAAGTTTTAGCAGATTCTCTGCCACCTCATTCACCTCTTACTGTACATGATATCTATACATTGTTTTTCCTTGTTTCTTTTTTATTAATTTAGTATTTTTTAAGCAATTTTACACAGAAAGTCCTGTTCAATGCAGATAATGAATATTGTATTATATCTGTTGATTATGTTTCCACCTATTGTGTGGCCAGTATAATGAATATAATCTCTGTATAATGATTCTTCACTATCTTAACATTCTTATATTTTAAAAGGGGGATATATGGAGTGTTTAATTGTTAAATAATTTTTTTCATAAATCCATTTTTTACAATTGAACTCTTTAATAGACCTACTCATATGATTTCTAAAAAACTAAATAACAGTTTTAGTCACTTCCATATGTAATTTTCACATAATTTCTTCGATGCACAACATAAAAACATGATATCTTACAATTTCTATCAATTTTTGCACATAAACTCTTCATATATATCCTGCTGATGCCTTATAACCAGAGTCAGGTGTTTTTGACTAGTCTGCTGAATTTCTGTATTATTAAATGCTAGTGTTTCATATATTGTCCCACTTTGACATCTTTAGGCAGACATCTTTCCTTTTCATTAACTATAATACTGTAAATTTAAACAGCCATTGAAGTATTGTAGGTACCGCCATGATGTGATGCATAATTTCCTTGCATACTCCAAGCATTGACGACCTTCTTCAAAATAAATACATTTTCTGTTCTAATGTCAAGTCTAGGCAAATAACTGAGAAAGCTCCAATCAGGGGCCTCATTTTTATGATGTCATCCTATAGACTTCTTACAAAGTATTTTACAGTATTTTAAAAATACAAAAATACAAGACACTAAAGTATTTTGATTCAAAATATAAACCCATTTAAATAAACCCAATCAAATTCAAATTACAAAATACTATTTTATATTTGAAATACATAAATACTGCCCATCCCTGAACGTGACTATGTTAATTTTTACGTACGTTCAATTTTCAGAATTTATTTTTTTTATGCTAATTAATTCAACTAAAAAGTAACTCGCATTACATTTTAAAAACTTTACTCAAATATTATCACTTTAAAGTTTAAAGTAATGCATTACCACTGGTGTAAAGTAACTAAATACAAATACTCAAATTACTGTAATTGAGTAGTTTTTCTCAGGAATTGTAATTTACTGAGTAGTTTTATAAATGTGTACTTTTACTTTCTCTTGAGTACAGTTTTAGTGCAGTATCTGTACTTTTACTCCACTACTTTCTTTCAACCTGCAGTCACTACTTTATTATTTCTTGTTTATGGGGATTAGAAAAATCAGTTCTGTGATTCCTGTCCAATCAAATCGCACATAGGAAGTAAATCGCCTCGTAATGAAGAAGACATGAGCTATTTATACTGTAAATGCAGCAAACTGTTTGGAAGCATTAAAAGTGTCCAAGAAGATGTCCAAAATCTTACACGCATTGACCCAGACACTGTTTAGATGCATGCCACTGATGAGAAGATGGTGGATGTTTACTGTATGAAATGGCCTTACACAACCAGCAGACACAAAAGACATCAGATTGACGTTGTACCCTAACGTGTTGGGGACGTTACATTTTGTTTGGAAATGAAAATCAGGTTGACGTCACAATCCAATGTCAGGGCTACGTCAATGTCCAACATCCAACCTAAAATCCACATCTAATGATGTTACAGCTTGACGTTGTGTGGACTTACCACTATGACATCAATTAGATGTTGGATTTCAGTTACCATGCCTGATGAATAATGGTCAGTATTTGACGTCAATATGATGTGGGTTTAAGATGTTGGCTCGACGTTGGATTTTGGTCACTTTCCAACACAACCTAAAATCAACCAAATATCAACGTCATTTGACATCATTATTGGACATCAAAATAACGTTGTCCTTAGACGCTGGATACTTGAATTTTGGTCACCTGGCATAGATATAACCTAATATTAATGTCTTATGACATTGTGTTCGTGCTGGGCAATAACTAAAGGCACTACAGAATGCTACGTTTACACACATCCACAAATTACATGTAAACGCATCAGCTTTTCACAGCATAATACTCACTACTCTTGAGTACTTTTGTAAGGGCTACTTTTTACTCATACTTTGAGTAATATTTACAACAGATACTTTTACTCTATAGCTCTACATTTTTAGGCAAGTAACGGTACTTTTACTTCAGTATGATTTTTCAGTACTCTTTCCACCACTGTGCGTTACTTTACTCGTTACTTAGAAAGTAACATTATTACATAACTCGAGTTGTAATGCTTAATGTGTTACCCCCAACACTGCATTCATCCATCTCTCTTTCACATCTCTAACCTGTATTCAGGGTTGTATTCTAAAAAGGAGAATGAGAAATCATTTTATATAGTCGTCATGTAATGGTGGCCTAAAACGTGAGCACTGCACTGTGTATAGAACTTCATTTTTGTGATTCTAAATAATTCATTATTTAAAAAATGGGGATAAGTCAGCATTTTCTGGTCTTTTAACCAACGGACGTGCGTGTTTTGTGTGGGCTCCTCCTCTGACTCCGCCCCTTCGAGTGGGCTGAGGGCTGCAGTCGCCATGGAGACGCCGCCCGGAGATGCAGCGCATGCAGGCTCTCAGGAGGAGCGGCAGATCTTTCAGCACCTCGGACAGCAGCGCTGCGTCGGTCCACCTTTCCTCCGCACTCGCTACTGTATGCTTATCGTGATCGGAGACATTTCAACAGATCATCAGCTCGATTGCGTCAAAGAACACATTAAACGGGGTGAGTCGCCAACTTTTGGGCGGGTGAGCAAGCGTGAGGAATTCAGCAGCCACACATCCATTAAACACGTAGATTCAGACGCAGAACACAGGGTTAAAGCTGTGCATCCTATACAGAGACGGACAATAATAATAAAAAAGGTTTTAAAACAGTTTTTACTCATAAATTGATAGGTAATTTCATTAATTATTTGTAAATAAACGGAATGTAAACAAGTTGAATTTGAGGTGAAATAGCCTACACAGAAAAAAACGATTCACTGGATTTACTTTATTTTTTGTAAGGTAAGTAGTTGCAAACAATTTATTTAAGCTGAATTTAAAGTTCAGCTTAATTTATTTGCTTAAATTCACCCCATAAAAATTGCTTGCAACCACACAAAATATATAGTAAATCCAATAATTTTTTTCAGTGTATTGGGCATTTTCTTTCTTTCTTTCTTTCTTTCTTTCTTTCTTTCTTTCTTTCTTTCTTTCTTTCTTTCTTTCTTTCTTTCTTTCTTTCTTTCTTTCTTTCTTTCTTTCTTTCTTTCTTTCTTTCTTTCTTTCTTTCTTAGTGTATGAATGTATACACACTCAAAAAATATTAGAAACTACTTATTTAAAATGAGCTGAAACAACACAATTCTTGAGATTTCATTGGGACAGCTTATTACTTTATCTTCAATCCACATAAATTTGTCAAAAGTGTTAAATTAACTTAATCAGTTTGTGTTGAGACAACATGAATGAATTGTGTGGAACCCTGCATTTTTTTCATAATACACAGCAGTCAAAGACATACATCCCATTTTCGTTAGCATGAAAGTCCGTTTAAAAAACTTTATGCATAGAAAGTTAGTGCAAGTAAATGTTTAATATGTTAAAAAATATCAATACAGGTGTGAAATAGTGTTTCTATGTTCTATGAAATAGTGTGACTTTCTATGTTTATGATAAAGTGAAACATTATTCTGTCATGTAGGCTACCTTTCACAATACGCAAAAAAAAAAAAAAAAAAGCAAACAAGTAGTAAGTATTAGGAAGTTCTCAAATATTTGAAATTATTAAAGGGGTTTTAAGGACATGCAGGAAGATTATAAGTAAAACTTAGCTTATAAGTTTTAAAAAGACAATTTATAGGTATTGTGTGGCTTCACTTTAGATGATTTTAATGCAATCTATTGATTCTTGTTCTAAATATGCCTAAATATATCTAAATATAACTATTGTTATTGCTGTGAGTAAATTCTAGTAAAAATGTTTGACAGTCATCATACTGTATATGTATTTATTTCTTTATTTTGCTCAGAAAAATGTAATAAAATAAAACTGTACACATTCCAATGTACGGAAGAGGAACTAGGCTACATGACATGATTGATCATATAGATTAATCGAACATTAAGTGCTATAAAACAACAACTTAAAGGTATCATTGTATTAATTGAGAAATGTAGCATATATTACCAAAAGTAACTAAAGAAAAAAAACAAGATAATTTGAGAAACTTCTTTTTTTTTATTTATTCGTTTGTTTGTGAATGGATGTATGTTCATATACAATAGCCCCCCTGTTTATTTTTCCCCCAATTTCTGTTTAACGGAAAGAAGATTTTCTCAACACATTTCTAAACATAATAGTTTTAATAACTCATCTCTAATAACTGATTTATTTTATCTTTGCCATGATGACAGTAAATAATATTTGACTAGATATTGTTCAAGACACTTCTATACAGCTTAAAGTGACATTTAAAGGCTTAACTGGGTTAATTAGGTTAACTAGGCAGGTTAGGGTAATTAGGCAATTATTGTATAACGATGGTTTGTTCTGTAGACTATTGAAAAAATAGCTTAAAGGGGCTAATCATTTTGACCTTAAAATGGGTTTTAAAAAATTAAAAACTGCTTTTATTCTAGCCGAAATAAAAGAAATAAGACTTTCCTCAGAAGAAGAAATATTATCAGACATACTGTGAAAATTTCCTTGCTCTGTTAAACATCATTTGGGAAATATTTAAAAAAAAATAAATAAAAAATCAAAGAGGGTTTAATAGTTCTGATTTCAACTGTATATACATTGTAAAATATATCTGTAAATTGGCAGTTTTACGTTTGTTGTGCTTAATGTTTTATTTTTATTTTCCCACATCGATTTATGACATTATGGGACCTTGATCTTTCTTTCAACAACTTTTAGCCTTGAAAAGTTTGATAAAGTGACTTTTATTGACATTTTTAATAGTTTGCAGTGATATATTGAATGGGTAGGTGTTCTATATTACAGTACAAAAACCTTGTAATAAACTGCCTGTACATTTTCTCTTATTTTACAGACTCACTTATATATATATATATATATATATATATATATATATATATATATATATATATATATATATATATATATATATATATATATATATATATATATATACTATTTGTATACATTATATTATAAAAGTCCCCTTTGTTAAACTGTAGAGTTGAATTTTAACATCTAAAGTTCACAGAGCAGAGATCAACATCCCATAATATATATATATATATATATATATATATATATATATATATATATATATATATATATATATATATATATATATATATATATATATATATATATATATATATATATATATATATATATATATATATATATATATATACATGTCCTACATTTCTGTAAAGATATTGATGGTTTTGTTGACTTTATTGTTTTGTGATTTTGATTTAATAAATGTGTATCTTCTAGGCATCTTGTCATGGGACATTGATTTGAGCATTTGTGATTTGAACAAGGAACTGAAGCTCTTTCAAGCAAGACACTCTGCTCAGTTCTCTTCAGAAGTGAAAGGTCAGTCAAAGCTTTTGAAAAATAATACACAACCTTTTAAAGAATACAGCTAAAAAAAAGACATGAGGTCCTGCCAATATAGCTGGATGCCGCCTTTATGATGCAAACTGAGATTGCATCTCTCAGAGATGCAATGTCAGACACAATGCACTCAATGGAGTTAGTGACGTCACTGTGACAGGTGGGATTAGGGGTGGGGTTAGGTGAGCCCATTCAAAAGCATTGCATGCAGCTCAGGTTGCATCTGCACTGAATCTGCAGCCAGACCCCCCTCGGTCCTGTAGCAATCCTGTTTTATTCATTCATTTACATTGATAGGGTTCAGTTCTGAAAACTTCCAAATGCTTTAGAAAGCCTCAGATGCTGTGCAATTCAGAACACATGCTCTGTTCACTCTCACTCAGCCAGAATCACAGTGTTTGTGATAGCAGGAAGCTTCCTGCCATTTGACAACTAATAGACCATTGCAAAGGTGAGAAGGTGAGTGTGAATCAACAGTAATGAGAATTTACAGGGAAATGATTAGATTACATCGATGCGAGGCTTCCTGTGAAGTTGCCTTGCCGAACCCACCTGAGCTCTCACAGCCATAATTGGCAGACATTCAACAGAGTACTGCAGCTGAAATGTCAAACACCAGAAGATTGATTTGCCTTTGGTTCCCCCAAGGGGTTCCTATGGGTTTTCAGATCATGGGTATACTGTATTAAGTTTTGTGGTTAACATAACCTAATGTTACTTGGACATTTGGCTCTATGACAGGACTTCAGTCATTGTTGGGGTACTCTTTTAAATCTGGAAGCATTAACATCTTGTATTAAAATATAAATCATTATCGATCAATATAGAAAATCATTTTTATTTTCTATATTGCAATTCATCAGACTGAGATTTAAAGTAGTTCTGCTTATTCAAAGGGATAGTTCATGCAAAAATTTAAATTCTCAAATTGGCCTGCTTTGTTCAAAACCTGGAAACAATCGTTAGCGTTTTAGCAGTTCTGGTTCTATTGTCCCAGAGTCAATGGGTTTTTTAATGAGATTTCAATTGAATCACATAAAAAAGATTTGTGGTTAACACAAACTCAATTTAATTTCAAGATTTATTTTTCAATATAAAACACATCTGTTACACCTCACTCATGATTTTATTAATCTGTTACACTTCTTAAAATAGACGGTTGCTAATAAGTTGCTAAATGGGACTACAGACATTATATATCATCGAGCTGAACTGGAATGCATACTCTTTTTTTACATCTTGGGTTGACATGTTTTTTTCTACAGTATTTTCAAATTGTAGCATTTTTCCAGTTTGTAGTATATTGCTAATCAGGCATTCATATTGTGTGTAGATAATGCTTTCATCACATCTAGAGACCTTGTTATGGCAGATTATTTGTAATTGTTTATAAGTGTTTTCACTTAACTTCCCTAATTACTTCATCAGTATACCCATATGCACATCCATTATCCATTATTAAATATGTTGTTCTGCTTATTTTGTTGTCTACATAAAAAAAAAAAAAACATGTAACCTGCTAAATCATATATGAAGGACTTAAGAAGGAGGGTGTACTATTTTGACAAGCTGAATTAAATAGGCTCTCCTCTGTCTTTAGTACTTTAAATATTTTCTATTAGTACAAGCCAAAGCATGAAAATAATTGATAATTTTCAGCAGTAAATCAACAAACTATACCATTTTTGTTGAGTTCAGTAGTATTGTTTACGTTCTTCGTCCAATATGGCAGACTGACAACACTTTGTGAAAACACAATTCTGACACTCTAAAATAACAAAATAGGCTAATCACATGCAGTCAAAAATGACCAGTAGTGGATTCACAGTCTTACATGTTCAAACCGCAGTCAGACAATGATAAAGAAGACTGCCTTAGGACATTTCTGAATCGTTAGGAGATACATTTATGAATTATTATGGAGCAAAGTATCCCAGCAGGCACAGGACGTCAACATGACGTCAGATTATGAGACGTGGGATGTTGCATTTTGATTGGAAATTAAATTTGGGTTGACGTCAGAACGCAACGTCAGGCTAACGTCAATGTCCAACGGCGCACAGACATTGCATTTTGGTTACTTTCTAACACAACCTAAAAACAACAAAATATCAACGTCTAATGATGTTACAGCTTGATGTTGTGTAGATGTTACCAATATTGCGTCTATCAGAAGCTGAATTTTGGTTGCCATACCTGATAAATAAATGTAAATTTTTTTACGTCAATATGATGTTGGCTTGACGTTGGATTTTGGTCACTTTCCAACACAACCTAAAATCAACAAAACATCAACGTCATTTCATGTCATTATTGGATGTCAAAATAACGTTGTCCTTAGATGCTGGTGACCTAAACCCACCTTATATTAACGTCTTATGACATTGTGTGTTTGCTGGGATAGATTAAACTCACCGACTAGAATATCACTGCTCTGTTTTGATGCGTTCAATTGCAAATACCCATTTCAATGTTATACAATTCCCTTATCATGACAGAAACCATTAAAAGTCAGTCACTCGATTATACAGTGCACAATAAATATGAATGAAGACATTGATCAAATTTTTCACATGCTTACAGAGAAAGGCAGTCTTACTAATATAAAGTCACATCAGATTTTCAATGGTATGGCCTTTCTAAAACGAGTGTTTCCAATAAGTCACTACATAAATTGGAGTGTGTGTATGTGCAGTTTACACTGTACAACAAAACCCCCATGTCAAGTTATGTTTACCACACACCAAACCCACAGGAAAATCTCAAGGGAAACAGCAGCAAATTAGTCATGTGGGTTTTGATGTCAAGGCTGAAGTGGATTTGTTTATTGCACCTTGTATGTTTCTCTCATGAATATTCTACCTATCAGTTCAGAATGGCCCTGTTGCAGTGAGAGTAAGGTATTGGCAACTGTAAGTCATAAATAGTTCAGGAGAGTACAGTACATGCGTTTTGTAAGTGTGAGAATGCTCTTTTGCTCATGTTCTCTGTTCATAATTCATAATTAACCAAGTTTCAGATCAGCATGTCACCTGGTAGACTGGAATATTGCTCTACATAAAATGAAAGCATCAAGATTTACATGTTGCCAAGCAACGCAGAGACTGAAAGCCACTTGATTTATGAGTGAAATAGAGTAACACTCCTGGGACTGTGGGACAGACTGACAGTCTCACTATAATAGCAATTTTATCCCAAGTTCTAATTTTGTAAACAAAACAAATTGCTTTTAAGGGGATAAAGTAATGTATGTGATGTATTGTAGTTAATAATAGATATATAATAAATAAATACATTTTAATATGTGGGCGACACAGCTGGTTCGAGTCCCGGCTGGATCAGTTGGTATTTCTGGTATAGTTTGCATGTTCTCCGCTTGTCGGTGTGGGTTTTCTTCGGGTGCTCCGGTTTCCTCCACAGTCCAAACACATGCGCTATGGGTTGTTGAATAAACTAAATAGGATATAGTGTATGTGTGTGGATGTGAGATTGTATAGGTGTTTCCCAGTACTGGGTTACAGCTGGAAAGTCATTAGCTGTGTAAACTATATGCTGGATAAGTTGGTGGCTTATTCCGCTGTGGCGACCCTAGATGAATAAAGGGACTAAGCCGAAGGAAAATGAATGAGTTTTAATATGTGGTTTGGTAAGGAAAACAGAATATAAGCTATTGAATTATTATTAATATATTTTTCTTATATTTTCAGTGGATCAGAGTAAATCACTCTACTTTTACCCCATACTGGCTACATTTACATGTACACTGTTTCATTCAGTCAGAATGAATCATTCAGATTGTTGATGTGTGTATTTACTGTATGTCGCAAGCTTAAAATTGGTTTTGATCTTCTGACATATAGAGTATCCATTTTTAAAAAAGTTCATACACTAAAAAATGTTATGACAAAAAGTCATGACAACAAATGTTTAATGTTCCTTATTTTAATAAGTCAATAAATTTAACTTAATATTTTTAGTCAGTTTGACTAATTTAAGTTGAGATGACTAGAAAATTAAATTTGATTCAATTAAATTTAAAGCAATACTTTTTTTTACAGTGTACTAGAATGCAATCCTCCTGCTTACTTGTTAAAAAAGCAAACCTAATTAAAAATAGTTTTGGTGTTTTTGCATTATTAGGGTAGGACAGTATATCAGACAGGAAGCACAGTAGGAGAGAGATTGGGGATAATATTGGGAAATGTCCACGAACCAGGACTTGAACCTGGGATGCTTGAAGCACAATGTTGTGCACTGCCCACAAGGCTATCCAACATAGGCATATTCCGAAAACGTAGCCCTATTTACATTTCTGGAGAACACGAATGATGTATCCAGAAGTACATATTTAAAACGAACGCTACGGGGCAGTATGACACCATTCCTGATTGCTTATCTTCGTATGGACGGCTTTCCCGCTGTTACCAGTTTGTTCAGTAGCTTGACATGTACTGTACATCGGCGGACTTGAAACATAGAGCGAAGTTGACCACAACAATGGGGTTCGAGTCCGACGAAGAACGGTTCCAGAAAGCGGGTAAGACTAAAACAGAAGCCAAAAAATAAAATAAAGAAGTAAATAACATGGTGAGAATGTGGTAAAATCTGAAAAAGTGGTAAAAATCAGGCGAGGGCTTTTCTTTTTTTGGATTTATAACACTGTTGATCGGTCAGTCAGTCAGTCAGTCAGTCAGTCTGTCAGTCAGTCTGCCAGTGGCCTCTGGTGGATTTACACAAAAACTGCAGGCACGAATGGCACTCACAAGAGAAATTTGAGATCTGAAAAAGCGTACACAGCAGCCTCTGGTGGATTCACGAAAACAAAAACTGCAAAATAACATACCTCCTGGGATGTATTTAACACTCTCCAGAAATGTATATAGCAGTACGTTTTCAGAATGAGCCTGGGGCTATCAGTGCCAAAAACTTAATCTAATCTAAAGACTTAAACCTTGTCTAATTTGTATTTTGCAGAAAGTCAGTGAAAAGAAGCAGAGATGATTCATTTGATATTTATAATTAAAAAAACTAAAAACAAAAGAACAAGAACCTAATCCTAGCCATTTGTAGTGGTGTTTGAAACCATAGTGGACCATCCCAAGGGCACAAATTCATTTGTTCATTCATTTTCTTTTTGGCTTAGTCCCTTTATTAATCAGGGGTCACCACAGCGGAA
Source organism: Danio kyathit (assembly GCA_903798195.1). Taxonomy (NCBI): domain Eukaryota; kingdom Metazoa; phylum Chordata; class Actinopteri; order Cypriniformes; family Danionidae; genus Danio; species Danio kyathit. Next base: position 60,347,175 of record LR812525.1, read on the forward strand.
TGAACTGCCAACTTATCCAGCATATGTTGAACGCATCGGATGCCCTTCCAGCTGCAACCCAACACTGGGGAACACCCATACACTCTCATTCACACACATACACTTCGGCCAATTTAGCTTACCCAATTCCCCTATAGCACATGTCTTTGGACTGTGGGGAAAACCGGAGCACCCAAAGGAAACCCACACAAACACGGGGAGAACATGCAAACTCCACACAGAAAGTCAACTCACTCATTTTCATTCACTCCTTCAGGTTAAATGTATTAGTGCACTAACGGAGGTAATAGTGAATGAGCGTATATTGGGACAATTTTGGATTCAGCCAGTGGTTTATTGTATATGCACAGGTTAACAACAGAACTGGAAACATCTAGACTAGGTTCAAGTGGAAACAGGAACAGGATCTAAACATAATTTAAAAGACTACAAAGCAAGAGTACAGAGGACAGACAGAATGTAACATGGGGAGATGACAGGCGTATAAAGCTTATATGAAGCACTGACTGTGTTTATCAATACAAATGCCCCAACAACATAAAGCAGCTCATTTCATGTCATACATCATTTTGCCAGCTTTCATTACTGCTCAACTTTCAATTTTCGTTTCTTGCAGTTTTTAATTCAAGTCAATGCACTGTCACTGTTTATGACTATGTATATTGCCCTTGAGTGTCATGAAAGGTGCCTATAAATAAAATGTATAATAGTAATTTGTGTTTATATGTTCTCTCAGTCAGATTAGAAACCCAACCCATTACAATTCAATCGAAATTTAATTTGGTTCAAGCTCACTCCAATCAATAAAAGTGTTCATATCAAAGCTGGGTTCAGCCTGATCGAGTCATCAGCCTGATTACTAACCAATTACTTGGTTTGCTTTGATTTGTTTTGTCACAATGTAGTGTTGATTGTCCCTGAGATTAGTTTGTTGTACTGTCCTTTGTTGTCACTTTAAAGCCTACCAGTTCATACCTATTAGTTTATTTTATTTTATTTTATTGTGCTGTTGTGCTGAAGCTTTGTGAGAGTAGTGTTGTTCTGAGCTCTTCTATGTTAAAGTGACCTATTTTACCCCTTTTTCAAGATTTAATATGTCTTTTGTGTCTCCAGAATGTGTCTGTAAAGTTTCAGCTCAAATCCCCCATCAGATTATTTATTAGACCTTTCAGAATGTTGGGAGTTTCTGTTCTGAACACACTGTAGCTGTTTTTGTGGCCTGCGCCTTTAATGCTAGTTCTTCCCGCCCACCGTTCCCACGTGCCTGTCAGAGTGTGCCTCAATCTCTGCCTCAGCTGTGTCAGATAAGCAGCACAGTGACAGACATGAAGGAAGCAGATCTCACATAACGTTTGTGAGAAATACTACAGTAAGAACTTTACCAATGATTATTTGATGTATTTGTTGTGGAGTTAATTCAAGCCTTTCTGCAACGATGAGTCTCACACAATGTCGTTACAAGGTTTAGGCACACACACAGACACAGCGGACACACACACACACACAGCACACGTGTTTAACTTTGTTTTTGCACTGCAAATGTGACAGGACACACGTTAATATCCACTGCTGTATGGATATTTTAAACTTGTAAACCTCATTCTTGATCATAGAAAGCTGAACAGATATTTTATTCCCAGTTGCTTTGTGCTCTGTAGTACACATTACTACAGAGCAGGGGCGGACTGGCCATAGGGAGCCTGACTGTCAATCTGAACCCCAACATCCTTTTTTAACATCAGGAAATTTAAAAAAGTGACTTATTGCCTTTATATCACTCCAATAGGACTGTGGACACACTATACCTACACACAGTTCTGTTCAAACAGCTTACAAAAGATGATTTTCATCATAGGAGCCCTTTAAAGTGTATTCATCGAATGAATTTTTACCACAGCTACACATTACACACATTAGGACATTTTATTTCAAGAGATTTGCCAGGCTTTATACATAAAACTGGATATACACTGTTAACAATTTCCTGTAGAATCTACAGTAACTTACTGGCAGCAGTTTACCAGTAACAATTACAGCAAAATACTGTATTCTGAATATATCTTTGATGTAAAATATACAGTAATTTTCACAATGCCACTTTAAAATATGGCAACATAATGCATAACTGTTAAATACTGTGTAGTCCTAAATATATAGGACTAATTTCCGATACATCTCATCTGCAGATTTTATTGGCAATTGTAAAAAATATTTTAGAAATAGGCTTGCATCACTGATATGCAGGGCTTGACATTAACCTTTTTGATCACCAGCCACTGTGGCTAGTAGTTTTCCAACATTACTAGCCACTCACCATTTTCACTAGCCACACAGTTGCGTTTTCTCTAGGCATGGTTGCTTCGCGCCAGGAAACGGGAGCGTGCATGCCTTTTAAAACAGCCACGCGCATCACATCACCTGTGCGCGCGAGTGATCATCCTCTCATTCGGTATTCACTTGCTTTCCTTTGCTCGCGCGAACGCTATTTTTGTCAGTCATACTGCTTCTCGATTCTAAGATGACATTTGCAAAATTTTGGGCCATCTCTATTGTCGAATCCTGCTTTTAAAATAACTATAATTTAAAAATGATCTTCAAGCAGCCAAAGTGGCTAGTGAGAGTGTCTGTCTAACCTGCCACGGCTGAAATCTACCCGCATTTGGCGGTTTAATGTAAAGCCCTGCTGATATGTATGAACTAAAATAAACCGTTTTTAAAAGACAGCTGTTTAGCATGTGAGTCTGTCAACATTGTTTAGCAGCAGTATCTTGTGGTGAAACTGTACATTTTACTGCTTCAAAAACATAATGTCATTTTGTGTGGAATTTTTTTCTTCATATTGTTTACTATGTGGGGTGGCACGGTGGCTCAGTGGTTAGCACTGTTGCCTCACAGCAAGAAGGTTGCTGGTTCGAGCCTTGGCTGGGCCAGTTGTCATTTCTGTGTGGAGTTTGCATGTTCTCCTCGTGTTGGCGTGGGTTTCCTCCAGGTGCTCCGGTTTCCCACACAGACCAAAGACATGCGCTATAGGTGAATTGAATAAACTAAATTGGCCTTAGTGTATTAGTGTGTGTGAGATGGTGAGTGTGTATGGGTGTTTCCCAGTACTGGGTTGCAGCTGGAAGGGCATCCACTGTGTAAAACATATGTCGGAATAGTTGTCAGTCCTTCCGCTGTGGTGACCTCTGATAAATCAGAGACATAGCTGAAGGAAAACGAATGAATGAACCTTTATTATATTTGATTGCTTGGTCAGTGCCTTTGTGGGTTTATGGTTCTTTTGCTGTTGTGGGCTGTAAGGAGCTCCTAAATCTCCAATAGTGTCTGGCTGCAGACATGCACATGCAAGCTAAGACATGCAGTCTCAGACATAGATATATACACTAGATATTACATACGGACCCTGAGCATGTGTCAATAGCGCCGCCACATTTGTACAGGGCTCCCAGGACAAATGTCATTCAACTGCACTAGTCAAGACAGTGTGCCAATGTAAAGATGCTGGACTTTTGCACTGCTTACGGATGTAATAATGAGCAAACAATGAAAACAAAGCATAAAGGCAAAACATTTCATAGGTAAGATTTCGTTTTTTACGTTTTTGTATGTTATGAACTTTTGTACAAAACAAGTATTGATGATAATACAGTCTCTTACTGCACTGATCATAAGGCAAAGTAGCACCAATTCACACTAAATACCAGGCTTAAGCTAGTTTTGTTGAATAAAATCAGCAAACAATATAAATGAAATTTGATAACAAGACGCTGCGGTGCCAGAAACTTGTATTATTGTCGGCTAAGTGAACGAGTCGTTCATAACGGAGATTCATTCACAAACGTATCGCCCCCTCCGTTAGAATTAGAAGGGAAAGCGGGAGAGGGGGTGTGTTTCTGGACATGGATTAGATCAAATTAAACAGGGAGGGAGATAATACATTTCCACGCACATAAACACATGCGCTTTGTCGGCAATGCCTGTACGGTCACGTATCCATCGATGTAGCAAAGTGGTGTAAAATTCTTATTTTCGTAATTTAAAAAAATATTTGCATACTGACCTCCGGGAAAACTCCCGATCATAGATATATGCAGAAATGTGTATATATCTCTGGCTCTGGATGGCCACAGTCCTCCACTGCACCTTGGTCCCGCATTCATTTCAAAGGAGCGCTACCCTGTACTTAAATGGTGGCTCCATTGACGCATTCCTTCCAATAGAGAGCAAAAGAGTAGGCCACATCTAATGTAAATATCTATGGTCTCAGACACATGCACTCAATAGAGTTCGTGACGTCACTATAAGGGGTATGGGGTTAGGTGTGCACATTGCATGCAGTCTCAGCTTGCATGTGCACCAAAAAATGTTTGAAATCATTTGGTGTATTAATAGAGTAAGAAGTAAATATGGAAAAGGTACCCAACTCCAACTTATTTAGTTGTTTGCTTACCTGAAAATACCTTAGAATATTCATCAGCCAATCAGAATCTTTTTCTGTGATTGTTTTAGGGATTCATTTGCACACTGTATGGGTAAACATTTAGGAATAAAAGCAGTAAACATCAGTAAACTTGCTCTACGAACCAGTGTGTTTATAAAAAATACCAGTTTGCAACATCAAGCAGCATAATGAGCTGTTTTTACGGCTAAAAATCAATGGAAGTGAATGAGATCGAAGGTTTTGAGCCAATATGCTTCAAATAGCTGCGGTCGCTCTTATGTGAAAAAACAAGGTCAAAAGAATAAACAAGAAATAAATAAAACTTTTATTATTTTATCTATTTTAATTGCCATAACATTACTTTTACATTGTATACATCTATCTAAAGTGTAGGCATTTCAGAGCAGCACAGCTGATAACCGCATGCTATTCTGCACACTGCAGCCATCAGCAGATATGAAGCTAAAGAGGTTAAAGCATTAAATCTAAATTTACTTCCTCTGCAGCGTGGCATACCAGTGCCCACACACACACACACACACACACACACACACACACACACACACACACACACACACACACACACACACACACACACACACACACACACACACACACACATGCAAGACTGCATATAAACTGCATGGTCACATTATTACCCATTTTCTTATAGCCTATTTTCCTTGTTTTTTTATAATCTCTCCATTCTGTGGTGTTGTATGTATGCTATGGCTTCAGTCTAAATTCCCCGTTAGGCTTCCTCCAACCATATGGTTCCTCATATGTGACTGCTGACACCCTCTCTATCGCTGCATGAATTAATCAGCAGGCCCTCCTCCATTATTCTTTACCAGGATAATATTATTAATAATAATATCTTATATGATATATCTTCCAAATGGTTTCCTGCTGTCTCTTCTATTCAGCAGAGAAACTGTCCATGCGAGACCCTATCAGAGTATAGCGGAGTCTATAATGGTTGTTATAGATCAGACTGTGCACTGGTGGGGTGATTTAACCCTTCAAACACACCACACAGAGGTTTAAATGCCAACGAAGCAGGGTTTTGTGAGCTGTCTTTCATCCACCTACAGTACATGTATGTAAGGTGGATAAAAATATACATTTAGGAACCATAACGTTTGCTTAACATATCGTTTACAGGCTTCCAATTGTTTACGAGGACCATATGAAAGATCTATTTAAAATAAAATCAGTGTTAATTGCAATAATAATATAATTTTATTTAACTAAATTATTTTTTTTAAGTAAATACATTTATAGTAAAAATTAGTAAATCTGCATTATTATTATTTCATTATAAAAAGAAAAGAATGATCATTAAAGGTGTCATAGAATGAAAATCTATGAAAATATCTATGAAAATGTCTAGGCAAAGCTGAATAATAAGAGTTAGGTACATAGAAATGACATACCATGAGTCTCAAACATCATTGTTTCCTCATTCTCATGTAAATACGGTAAAATCCCAATGAAATACAAGCCAATCAAAACAAAACATTCAACATCCATTAATATGCGTGCATTTAATTGGCCACGTTTCCTAGTGAGACTACAATAATTTATTCCTAATATGTTTTGTATTAGTTTGTATTATATTTACTATTTATGTGGGACTCTTATTTTGAAAACGAGTCTGGTGACCTGACATGGAGTATCTCATCTCATCACAGCTTGTCCTCAGAATGCTAAAATTTCGGAAAGACATATCATAAGTTTATTCAATGCCCCCAAAAAAGGCACAATCTCAGATTAACATGTATATTGTGAATTTTGCCATGTACGTTTGTAATGAGGCAACAAACACATGTAAACTGTTGAGTAATGAAGTGTTTAATGCACGTTTATGCATTGTGTCATATCACTCAGCTCTTATTGGAGTGAAAGGATACAAATAAACACATCTATTTATGCAGAGGTTGACATTAATTCCTGGCTGTGTATTATAAATAATGCTAAAATAATCCTGCTTATGTAATAATTTCTGTGAACGGAGGCCAGTTATAAAGTTAATGTTAAGAAGACTCATTGTTTTAATGATTTTCCACAGCTCTGGGCGGGCAAATTCTATTCTGCAGTGTGCATTCAAGTGTAAGATGCAATTAGCTCTGTGAATAAGGGCAGGACAGATATAATGATATAATGCTCCAGCATCACTGAAGGACAAATCTGCTTTGAAGCCAAAAAGCCATTCTCACTCTTAAGGGCAGACTTTGTAGAGGCAGCAAAGTGCCAATCTACTGATCTCTACAGTTCAACCTCAAAAGGCAAAAGTTCAAACAGTATTCAGCACCAAGGAAACTTTGTGGGTTCAGATTGTGCTTAAACTTTATTAGAAGTGAATTGGTGCTACTACAAGTCCAGGGGACTAGATTAGTCACTTAGATTGAGTTTTACAACATTTCTGAGAACACTGAGAAAACTCTCACACAAGTGGATCAAGAATCAGCAGTGTTATTTTATAATTTACTGTTGAAATTTATCATACTTTATTATTAGAAATTAAATTAAACTATTCAGGAAAGCATTATAAACCAACCAGCTATGAGGAAAACAGAGTTATACAGTTTGATTCGATACAATTTTCAATAAGACTACATACTCAACAGTGCAGTGATGGAAACAACTACAACTGAATTTAAAGGTGCAGTATAGTGATCTGCCTAAATGCTATCCATTAGCATAATATCTTTGAAACACAGTCTCTGCCCTGCCATCCAGAGCCATGCCGTCTGAAATGACAAAAGCCACTTTAAAGATGACACCAGACAACCCACTAGTTCATGTCATACACCAGTTAGAAAACTTTATAGTACTTTATAATACTACAATTCTGAATGAAAAACTGTATCTAGCATGTTTTCAGTTGTGTAGCAAGCAAAACTTGACATAATGTGCAATGTTTCATGTATGCTAGGATCGCTGGTCTCACTCTCACTCGCTGTCCTAAAGTGACTACTGTATGCTTAGTGGTGCATGCTATTTCAGAGTGAATATTCAGAGTATATTCACAATATAGGGAGCGCGTCACAGGTTACCATTGTTCAAAAATGAACCAATGTGATGTGAATATAAAACCAGTATCAGCTCAGGCTAGGCAGAATAGCGCTATTCACTGATGTTTTGTTGTTAAACTAAATGAAAAAATCTACATTATCGATGCTGTAAAAGGTCCCTTATGAAACTGAAAATAGTCACATCAATCTTTCACCGGAAGATTTCAGTGGCTGAACAACACTTCTGTGCATATAACCCATTCATAATACAACACAATCTACATCAGCTCTGCGTGACTAAAATAGTTTTAAAACAGAACATTACCCGTCTAAAAGAAATACTTCAGCCATGATGTCCTTCCTCCAGCGTCCTTCCTCCAAAACTAACTCCAATATTGATTCAGGATTTTCAAAAGTTTTGATTCAGCATTTGTTTTTACCACTGTCACTCTCTCCTGTGCCTCATGATGCGCAAACGGCATATCTGTCTGCTGAAGAGGGGTACGCAGATGTACAAATCTACATTTGCTGTCAGACAGTTTGGGCTACTTATCAGAATTATGGGAAATGTCGGCCCGACAATTTTTAATTGGATGAACATTTTTTAGTCTTATGCCTTACTCAGAATATAAAAATATATAAATATATTTAGATCATTTACTTTAATCATTACTATTGGAATGTGAAAAGACTTTCAACCAGCACAACAAAAATGTTTCTGAAGACAATCACCTACTGCACCTTAAGAAGATGTATAAAAATTGGAAAACTGTTTGTTTAAAGTCAGCATGAAACGGAAGTTAAGGTTTTCCTTTTTTCGTCTAATGTGACGTACATTAGATGTCAAAACGTAGGGCGGTGCATGATTTCATCCTTTGAGAACTGATCAGATCATAGGAAGATGGGCGTTGCTATTAAAATGGAGGAACACATTTTCTGCTGAACGTTTTTCAAATGAGGAGTTCATTTTACAAATCCATGTGACCAGAAGTGAAGAAAAGTCATTTTGAGGGGGGAGGGAAGGTTATGGTATCTGAATAAAGATTATGAGGGCAGATAGGTTTTTACAAAATAATGAAGTGCACAGATGCACCTTTTATAACGCTACATACAGTTGGAGTCAGAATTATTAGCCCCCCTTTTAATTTTTTTTCTTTTTTAATTATTTCCCAAATTATGTTTAACAGAGCAAGGAAATAAAAGCAGTTTTTAATTTTTTTAAACTATTTTAAGGACAAAATTCTTAGCCCCTTTAAGCTATATATTTTTTTGTACAGAACAAACCATCATTATACAATAACTTGCCTAATTACCCTTCCCTGCCTAGTTAAAAAACATAGCCCAGAGTAGTTGGTGGTTCATTCTAGCTGTGAATATTAATGAATGAATGAACTTTTTGATATCATGCTGATTTTAAAATTGATGATTGTATATATTAAACTATATATTGTATTTTTATTGCAAAATATGCAGATATGTACAAATATTGAAATATTTTTGAGAGTGTAGGGTGTCTGTGTTGATTATGTTATTTGTGTTTCCATACAAAAGTGGGTGCAATTTTGATTGGTGTAATCTTTTGTAAATCCCGAGTAATGTATTTTTATTCTTCAAAAATTCTTCAATTAAGTTGAATTAATGCCAACAGATGGGTTAAACAAAAGCATATACAGCTGATTAACTTCAGAGCTCACAGGTCTGCCTTCAAAGGTTTATCAGCTAAACATCATATATAATATTAAAATACATCATATTAAAAAAATAGATCCCTGTGAAGAAAATAAATGAGCATTTACTTTTGAAAGCTGACTGCTGCACTCTGGAATAACACTGGGAATCAGAGCATAAGCAATGCAAATCTGTGATCTCTGACAGGCTAAACAAATCAGGTCATTTTTTCCACATACTTGACCCGGCCATTACTGTGCTTCCTGAAGACTATAATTCATTTGTTCATTTTCTTTTTGGCTTAGTCCCTTTATTACAGTTTTTCTCAGTGGCTTTGGTGCATTTCTCACAACACTATTTACATTTGCACAACAGTTAATGTATTTCTCTAAACAATTAGTCATTTGTGCACATCATAGTAGCAGTTTCTCATTCCTTTCAACAAATTGCAAATGATTTTGAACATGCATCAATTGCTTTCATACAACTCTCTGCTGTTTATAACATTATCATTTGCTTATGTCATGTCATTAAAAATGAACTAAACTTGTGGATGCTGAATAGTCATTCCATTTAAAACTAATAGTCCTCATTTCATTACTTGAGTCATTACATACACAAATGCTGAACTAGTTGTCAAAATCTGTCAAGCTAATTTTATAAAAAATATTTTAATCTTTTTCTCCTGAAAATGTCTTCTAAATTGAACAAGTTCATGAATGATATACAGACCTGTGTATGTTGTAGGTTCAGTTCCAATATGTACTGCAATATTGTTTACAGTTGTGCACAGCTCTACCCAAAGGAAGTTTATGTTTGCTGTAAATAAGGCTGTGTTTATTCTTTTGCACAATGCTGTGAATAAATTAGAATTGTAAAGAGCAAATGCAGTAAACATGTGAAACACACATATTCAGTGTCTTGTACTCAGATACCTCACTAAATGCAGTGATGTCTAACTTTACTGTAGTTTTCAAATGGCTGTGCAAATAGTATATAGTGCTGACTTGAGCATTTTCAGTAAGTGTCATCAAATCTGAATTTTTTGCATTGGAAAGAATGTACAGAGTAAAGTGTCATAATGAAAACACGACAAAGCCATTTGACTATCTTGTTCATAAACAATGGTGACAGGACTTTTCATTTTGATGACACTGACACTTTCATTGACATGAATACTTGCTTTTGAGGAATGAGCTCTCCATTTTGAGCAAGTGACACACTTTTGCAGGTTATCCACTAGGTTTTGTAGTTTGTACTAATTGTTTTGAGAAATGCATTAACTGTTGTGCAAATGTAAATAGTGTTGTGAGAAATGCACCAAAGCGACTGAGAAAAACTGTAATCTGGGGTCGCCACAGCGGGATGAACCGCCAACTTATCCATCATATGTTTTACGCAGCGGATGCCCTTCCAGCTGCAACCCATCACTGGGAAACATCCATACACTTTCATTCACATACACACACTATACAGACAATTTAGCTTACCCAATTTACCTACAGCGCATGTCTTTGGACTGTGGGGGAAACCAGAGCACCCAGAGGAAACCCACGCGAACACAGGGAGAACATGCAAACTCCTCACAAAAATGCCTACTGGCCCAGCCAGGAATCAAAACAGTGACCTTCTTGCTGTAAGGCGATCGTGCTATACCTATTGCACCACTGTGACTCCTGAAGACTAGTAATCTGAGCTAAAAAATCAAACAAAGTGTAATTAAAGTCAGTTTTTACTCTTTGGCAGAAAAACACACTGAAGTGTAACAGAAGCTGGATTTCCATCATTCTCTGTTAATGAACATTTTGAAATATCACATGCCAAACCAATGATAAAAAATGGCAAATTTTGAATAATAATTAATTCCTTAATTCCCAATTTTTTATTAAACGCTCACTTGGGGTGGTTTTGGAGTTGTGTGAAAAATAGTTAATGTGAATAGTGTAAGATGAAATGAACAAACTCTGCATATATAGTGAACATTTCGCACGTGACTCCATTATGCTTGCATTGTTTACTGTTGGTTACTAGACCACCAATACTAAAGTCAGTCACGCTAGCTAATTTGTATTTGTGATTTTTTCCTTTTTTTTGCTAACATTAAAAAGATTCGCTTCACGTTAGTATAAACTGTAGGATTGAGAAAAGCTTTCAGTTTGATACACATTACAAGCACTATAGCCTCTATTACATTGTAAATCTGCCTCATTCATCTGTGATTCAGTGAATTTCTTGGACAAATCCCTGCATTCATTCAATATCAGAGTTTGACCTAGTCCAGAAGTCAACCGGCCTCACTGTGAACTGCTTCTGTCTACTGCTATTACCTCTAATTCTGGCCTGGAGGCAAAAAGCTGTTGCTTTTTTCCAGCTCAGAGAATCTTGAAAAATAAGAATCTCTTTTGTTTTTTCACGATGCTTGCTTTTTTGACAACAAAGACTTTATAAGCAAAGGATTTCTCCGCTATTGTTGTTTACTACTGTTCTTTGCCACAAAACTGACTTCTGTGTGTAATGAACGTCCATGTTGAATATTCAGTGAGAACATGTCAGGTGCTTGACAGGAATAATAATGAAAAAATGCTAAACTGTTGGCAGACTGCTGCTCCCGTAAATACTTGACTTTTACCACCCACACAACCTTTCATTTATTCTTCATTATATACAGTATACAGTTGAAGTTAGAATTATTAGACCCCTGTATATTTTTCAACACATTTCTAAACATAATAGTTTTAATAACTAATTTCTAATAACTGATTTATTTTATCTTTGTCATGATGACAGTAAATAATATTTGACTAGATATTTTTCAAGACACTTCTATACAGCTTAAAGTGACTTTTAAAGGCTTAACTAGGTTAATTAGGTTAACTAGGCAGGTTAGGGTAATTAGGCAAGTTATTGTATAATGATGGTTTGTTCTGTAGACTATCGAAAACAATATCAGGCTAATAATACTGAGCTTAAAATGTTTAAAAATAAATAAAAACCTGCCTTTATTCTACCCAAAATAAAACAAATAAGACTTTCTCCAGAAGAAAAAAATATTATCAGACATACTGTGAAAACTCTTGAATCTGTTAAACATAATGTGGGAAATAATTGAAAAAGGAAATAAAATTCACAGGAAGGCGAACAACTGTATCTGTTGACTTCAACTGTATTCTAAAGATATACTACTGTATATGAACATGTTTTTAATGATAATATGTTACAGGTAAGAGATGTTTTATATCACCATCTGTCTGTAGACTGATTTGTTGGTTTTGTTATGCTGAATTTGATTTAGAAATTGAAATGGAGAAGTGTGAATAAAATGTTTCTCAGCTTCTCCAGTTCAGCGTGTTGTCTGACAGGTGGCAGTCACTGTGCTGCTCTCTTCTGTGCAGAAATCACTCTCGTTGTTTTAGCTTTGAGATGAAGATGATGGATGAGGACTGAGCATGCTCAGTACGGCTGCTCTGCCACTCCTGCAGCTGTGTGTGGAATACAGATCAGGATGTGAGTGCAGTGTCATCATGGCTGACTGCCTGGAAATGTCAGAGCACAAAATGGACTGACTTTTGGTTACGTTCCACTTTTCACTTTATTTGTAGAAGGAAAATTCATATATTTTTTCTGTAAGACATGTGGAGTAGAGCATGCCATATACAAGTGTGTGTACTGTATGTGTGTGTGTGTGTCTGTGTGTACCCTGTATTCATTACATTGTGGGGACCAATTATCCCCACAAATATAGCGATACCAGTAAATATTGACCTTGTGGGGACATTTTTTGGTCTCCATGAGGAAAATGGCTCATAAATCACACAAAATAAATATAGGTAGAATATACAGAATATACAGTTTATACGATATAAACATTATAATGTCTATTGGAAGACCCCATACTGTAGCTGTGTAAGTGCATTTGGATGGATGGATGGATGGATGGATGGATGGATGGATGGATGGATGGATAGATAGATAGATAGATAGATAGATAGATAGATAGATAGATAGATAGATAGATAGATAGATAGATAGATAGATAGATAGATAGATAGATAGATAGATAGATAGATAGATAGATAGATAGAATAAGAAAATATCAGTTTGCAACAACAAGCAGCATAACAAGCTGTTTTTAATGTTTAAAAATGAATGGAAGTGAATGAGATGGGAAGTCTCCAGTTCCAGAAAGCAGGTAAGACATAAACAAAAGCCAAAAATAAAAATAAACAAGTAAATAACAGGGTGAGAATGTGGTAAAATCTGAAAATAAGGTCAAAATTAGGCGAGGGCTTTTCTTTTTCTGGACTGCTTTTTAAAACTGTTGGTTGGGTTTAGGGAAGTGGGTGGGTGGGTCAATCTGTGCTTTTGAAACACTATTGGTTGGGTTTAGGGAAGGGGGAGGGTGGGTCAGTCAGACAGTCGACAGCAGCCTCTAGTGGATTTACGTGAGAACAGCAGACGCGAATGGCACTTACGAGAGAAATTAAAGATCTCAAAAAGTGTACACATCAGCAGCCTCTGGTGGATTCGCGAAAACAAAAACTGCAAAAAAAAAACGTAGCTCCTGGGACGTATTTTGCTTTCTCCAGAAATGTACATAGAGGTATGTTTTTAGAATGAGCCTGGGTTGACAAAATTATCAAACCTTTATAGGATAAATCAAATATTGACATTTTACAATGTTTTTTTAAAATGCTGGGTTGTCATAACTCCAACATTTGATCAAATATGGACAAACCCAACCATTGGGTTAAAAAGTGTCATGTAAATTTAATTGAAAAGAATTTACTCAATATTGGGTTAATTGGGTTACAGCAACCCAGCATTTTTAGAATGTACAGATCATTCATCTACCCTGGGCTTCCATTGTATCAACACCGAGTCATGTTTGAGAGTGTTATCTTTAAAGTATATATATAGATCACATTAGTTGTGAAAAAAAAGCAGTAGAGATTTGTGCTTCATGTGCTGCTGCTGAATTCCCACATGACCTCTGTCTCAAGAGGAAACGTGCAAGAGATGAGATATGAAAGAAACCTCTGGCAACGTATCAACCAAACAGACAAGTGAATGTACTGTAGGTCACACACATGCACACATGCATGCACACACACGTTGGTATCTCTGGTTTACAGATACTATCTATAGGCATAATGTATTTTATGCAGTACAAATCGCTTATATGGCCCTACCCCTAAACCGAAGCCTCACATGAAACCTGTGACAAAATTTGCATGTCAAAAGACACTGTTAAGTATAAATTTGTAGCGTTTTGAATTACAAAGACATCAGGACATGTCCTCGTAAACCATCATAATAGAGTACAACTACTGTATGTCATGTCCATGTCATTATACAAAAAAAACTGTCCTCCAAAACACGCATATATACAGTTATTCTGTATTGATAAATGAAATGCTTAAAGTGGATTACGCCCTCTCAAATTTTTGTGTGTTGCTATTCCCATATGAGCGGTGGTTGCCTTCAGAAACTTCAGTCAGGGATTTTAAAAGCGACACAGATGGATGGGTCCTTGAGCAGTCATTAGAGATCCGTTTACCTCCCCAGAGGCAGCAAGGAGGAGGCAGGAATGGTCACCATGGCCCCAGCTGTCTCGGGCATTGTTCAATTCATTTAGATTTTAGAAACACGCCACACTTTAATGACTATAACCACAGCTCCCTGCTCTAATAGCCCATATGTTTAGCATGCTTGTGTTGTAAAAGCCTCCAAATATGCAGTTGGGACTTAATTGCATGAGCTTCTGTGTGATGCTCAGAACATAATTAAGTCAATAAACAGAGAAAATTGACAGGGCGGAGAAAAATGAGCGATGAGTCTGTCATCAGAGGCGCAGCTCCAACCCTTCTGCACTGATAAGAAGACAAGGAGACGCTGTGTACAGCCCTGATTCAATTGATTTACCTGAAAAATTCATTTTGTTACAAAATATTTTAATTTAGCAGAGGTGGGCACAAATCCATCAAATAGTATTTTTGTTATTATGAGTATTTGCTTATATGTAAATACATAAACTGATGGGAAAAACGTAGTACATTCAAAAGCAGAAAAACGCTTGCAAAATTTAAAAGCAGTCATTTGAAGAAGTGCAGTCACAACCATAACATTTTTGCATTGTTTGTTTGTTTGTTTAAAATGAAGGACATTTGCAGTATTGATCATGGATGCACGGATCCAACATACTGATCCATTTTCCTCCCAGGTATTTAGGTTCACTGGAGACATGCATTCCTTACACAACCTCTAACCATAAGTTCAGTACAACTGTACGACAACTATTTTAAACATCGAAAGCTCATGCAT
The DNA here is from genome assembly GCA_903798195.1 of Danio kyathit. Lineage (NCBI taxonomy): Eukaryota > Metazoa > Chordata > Actinopteri > Cypriniformes > Danionidae > Danio > Danio kyathit. Next base: position 60,362,622 of record LR812525.1, read on the forward strand.
GTCAACTCATGGCTATATCATTGTCATATATCACCCAACCCAATTCATAATACCTTAAGATGTTTAACTGATAACAATAAAGATTAACTTTTAAAAGCAGTTATTTACAGTAGCTGCTCATTTTTTTGTTGTTGTTAGCAGCAGAAGTAGCTAAGTTAGCTAACAAAGCATTCTGACTCATAAGCCATACAGTCTGTTTTAAGTCAGTACAGTGAAACCGATGAATCTATGGGGAGGTAAGTGACGTTATAAAGTACGCTGCCATTCCGTTTGAAGAAGTAATCGACTTGTGTCCTCGCATCCTTGAGAGTTCATTTTTCCAAGTCTGGACTTCCAAGGATGCAAGCCCGAACTTTGCGTACTTGGTATTGGGAAACAGCCAATGTTTTTCTGCCTGCACCAAGCCCAACCAATGTCCTGCCCCCGAGAGCCATATAAACCATCATGATTGGTAGGTTCATTCAGCTCCGCACGCAACACTGTAAAGTGACATAAATATCAAACTTGCAGGCCGCTCTAACATTAAAGTTTCAAATTAAGGCAGGGGCCACACACTATCGTCCCGCGGGCGGCAGTTGGCCCCATGGGCCACAAGTTTGAGACCCCTCATATAAAGTAATTTAGGGGTGACACAGTGGCTCAGTGGTTAGCACTGTGGCCTCAGAGCAAGAAGGTCGTTGGTTTGAGTCCCGGCTGGGCCAGTTGGCCTTTCTGAGTTTGCATGTTCTCCCCGTGTTGGCGTAGGTTTTCTTCAGGTGCTCCGGTTTCCCCCATAATCCAAACACATTCTGTAACGGGGTTAATGACGCTGACAACAGGGGTGCGGATCCAAATGCAGGTTTATTAGAATGGTCAGGCAAGCAATGGTCAACACAGGGGCAAACAGATGTATACAGGCAATCCAGAATCATAGTCAATAGGCAGGCAGATGGTCAGAAGGCAGGCACCAGGCAGGGATAAACAGACTTACAAGGTGAGGGTCAAAACACGGCAAAACAAGACAAAGGAAAACGCGTTGTAGTGTCACAAACAGTAGACAAGACTCAGCAATTTCTGTGTGTTTGTGTGCTGACTTTATAGTCCATGTAATCAGTTCATGAGCGGCTTCAGCTGTGAGTTTGCAATCAGACAGGATTTGGAACCGGTTGTGTGTGTGTGTGGTGCATGACTGATTATGTAGTCCATAAATGGTGGATTTGTAGTTCATTAGTGAACTATGTGTTTACCAGCGATCTGCACAGGCTGGATTGCTGGTGATCTTGACATATACGCTATAGGTGAATTGGATGAATTAAATTGGCTGCAGTGTATGGGTGTGAATGAGTGTGTATTGGTGTTTTCCAGTACTGGGAAGCAGCTGGAAGGAAATCCGCTGTGTAAAACATATGCTGGAATAGTTGGCGGTTTTTCCAACTATTCCAGCATATGTTTTACTTTGGCTTAAAGAGACTAAGCCAAAGGAAAATGAATGAATGATTGTAATGTACGTTAAAATGCTTGTATGACCTAAAATTGTACATATACAGTGTGTAATCTGGTGTTATGCACTTTGTTTTAAACAATCCATGTTTCTAAGAAAACATTGTGCAATTCTAAATGTGCTTTACACAGGTGATTGGGCTGAACAAACCCTATAGGAAACACACTCTTTCTTCTCTATATGCACCAGACACTTTCTCCGTTACGAGGACTCAGTAATTATTTTAATAGAATAGATTAAGTAACACCATTTAAAAAATAGTACATTATATTCTATAATATAAGCTTGACAACACACTCTCAGAAATAAAGGTACGGGAGCTGTCACTGGGGCAGTACCTTTTTAAAGGATACATATTTGTACCCAAATAGTCCACAGTGGTACCTAAAAGGTGCATATTAGTACCCAAATGTACCTAAAAGCACCTTTGAGGTACCATTATGGACCCTTCAGGTACAAATATGTACCTTTTGAAAAGGTACTGCCCCAGTGACAGCTCCCGTACCTTTATTTCTGAGAGTGCAGTATAGTCCACCACCTTAACCTTTTCAGATTTTTATTGTACTGTAACATTCATTCATTTTCTTTTCAGCTTAGTCGCTTTATTAATCCGGGGTCGCCACAGCGGAATAAACCGCCAACTTATCCAGCATATTTTACGCAGCGGATGCCCTTCCAGCCGCAACCCATCTCTGGGAAACATCCATTCACTCTCATTCACACTCAAACACTACAAACAATTTCAGCTTACCCAATTCACCTGTACCGCATGTCTTTGGACTTGTGGGGGAAACCGGAGCACCGGGAGGAAACCCACGCGAACACGGGAAGAACATGCAAACTCCACACAGAAATGCCAACTGACTGCTATGAGGCGACAGCACTACCTACTGCACCACCGCATCGCCCTGTACTGTAACAATGCACACATTTTGTAAAGCAGCTTTGGAATAATAATTGTTGTGAAAAACACTACAAATAAACTCGAATTTTATTGAATAATCTGATTTTGATCTGATTTTTATTGAATAATCTGTTTTTTTTTAAAATACAAATGCTACATTTTAATAATCTGATTGCATAATCCAAATGAAATGTAATCAGTAAGCTAGCAATATTTATACTATTCTATAGGAAGAAACTCTTTTGAAATCACACAATTGTTTTATGCTGCTGCACAATCTAATCTTAGACAGAACTTCAACACTATAAGCACGAAGCTGGTTTTCACAGACAGCCCTGAAATTTGAGCTGTTAAGTGAAGTGTTGATTTGTGATTATCTCACCTTAATGCTAGCGCAGGAAATGCAAATCTTTTCTGAGCCATCAGAGTTTAAGCGCATAATTCTCACTACTTTTGAAGCTGTAGCGGAGATGGCTTTTACAAGGGTCCAGTGTGTTTTCTTAGTCCTGATTAATAATTCAGGATGCGCTATTGATTGAGCTCTTTAATACCCCTGCAGTCTGCACATGAACACTGAGCGTCAGCATGCTGCTCAGGCGACTCCAGTCTGCTTGATGGTGGCATTGATTGCAGGGCTGGATCTTGCACCACTGTGAAACCTGAGTCCACGCCCAGACTCTGGATCCCCCCCACCAAAAAAAAACCACATGAGTAGTTATTGTTGTAGTAAGCAAAACAATGACCCCCTACTGTTATATAGAGCATAGACACAGTATCAAACATAGAGAGACATCTGCAAAGCATGAGAAATCAAAACTCTGCAGAAGAGGTTTTAACTCTGCGGTAATGTGCTAATCAGTTTTTAAGAGCAAGCTGTTATCATGGGACTGCATTGAGAGGATGAAATAACTGTGATAATTCAGAAGACGGACACAGGCTGTCTGGCAGCAAGGGCGAGGCTGCTTTGAACAGTTGCTTAGGATATGTCTGGAAGTGTCTATTTATAATCTTGTAATAGCATCAATTTAAATTTGATTTAACAAGTGCAAACCCTTTCCGTAGCAGCTAGACGCATCCGTCAGCTCTTGTTATTAAAACAGCAATCTCTTTTATTAAAACCACAACTCTAATCAAATTAGCCAAATTGTTATTTTACTTCTGTTAGATCTGATTTTGGTTGTGCTGGATGAACATTCATCCATTTTATTGGTTTTAATCTCTGTGTGTGATAGCAACCTGCAGCCTCTTTCTGTAAACACAATTGTGCTGGCTCTCTGTTAAAGAGGTGGTCAGAGTCTGGCAGACTGTCTGCAAGTGAGTGCTGCTGATGGAGTGCAGTTAATGGGGCAGTTTTTGGCTGTCTTGTCTTGCAGCTGTTGGTCTGGGATCAGCTGTACATAAACTGCTAAACGGGCCGCCATCCTTGTCATTCTTGCCCATTACAGCATCTGGTATTACTGGAAAATGTACATTGTTTAGGTTGAACTAGTCTGTCAAATAATATTACATGAGTTATGATTGGGGTGGCGACGCAGTGGTGCAGTAGGTAGTGCTGTCGCCTCACAGCAAGAAGGTCGTTGGTTCAAGCCTTGGCTGGGTCAGTTGGCATTCTGTGTGGAGTTTACATGTTCTCCCTGCGTTCGCGTGGGTTTCCTCCGGGTGCTCCGGTTTCCCCCACAAGTCCACAGACATTGTCCGTAGTGTATGTGTGTGAATAAGAGTGTGTGGATGTTTCCCAGAGTTGGGTTGCAGCTGGAAGGGCATTCGCTGCGTAAAAACATATGCTGGATAAGTTGGTGGTTTATTCCGCTGTGGCGACCCCAGATTAATAAAGGGATTAAGCCGGAAAGAAAATGAATGAATAAATGAATGATTGGGGTCAGCGACGCGATGGCACAAAGACATGTGCTATAGGTGAATTGGGTAGGCTAAAATTGACCGTAGTGCATGAGTGTATGGATGTTTCCCAGTGATGGGTTTGCTGCGTATAACAAATGCTGGATAAGTTGGTGGTTCATTCCACTGTGGCGACCTCAGATTAATAAAGGGACTAAGCCGAAAAAAAAATGAATGAATGATTGAATAATTAGGGTCAGACAGAATCTGTGAACATATTTTGCTAATTCTGCAGAGAATTTTGTAAATAATCTCTGGATTTATGCAGAATTATTTGTGTATCGTAACTAAAAACTTCATTCATTCACTCATTTTCTTTTCGACTTAGTCCCTTTATTAATCCGGGGTCGCCACAGCGGAATGAACCGCCAACTTATCCAGCACATGTTTTACGCAGCGGATGCCCTTCCAGCTGCAAACCCATCTCTGGGAAACATCCACACACACTCATACACTATGGACAATTTAGCCTACCCAATTCACCTGTACCGCATGTCTTTGGACTGTGGGGGAAACCGGAGCACCCGGAGGAAACCCACGCGAACGCAGGGAGAACATGCAAACTCCACACAGAAACGCCAACTGACCCAGTCGAGGCTTGAACCAGCGACCTTCTTGCTGTGAGGTGACAGCACTACGTACTGCGCCACTGCGTCGCCAAAACTAAAAGCTTAATATATGAAATGAAAAATAATACCTTTTTAACTTTTATTTAATGTTTACAATGCAAATCCATCTAGATCCACTTATTCGGTAAACAAAGCAAGTCTCTTATATAATATATCTACTAAAGACAGAAAATAGTCTTTTACAAACTGTTTTGTAAATAAATCAAATGAACATTTTCATATTAATCAGTAACATGGACGTTGTTAGGACTATTTTAGGGGGGGTGTAGCCCCCCTCAAATCTTCAATATGGCCATGAATTATTATTATTATTATAAATTAAACACTTTATTGTAGTTTTCATTTATTGGGATTATTAACATTTATGATGGAAAAATCATGTAAAGCATTTATTAATCTTTTTTTGTTAGCTGCTACAATTTACTAATACAATATTAATATAAAAAGGTATCTGTTAAAATTATTGAATAAGTCTGTGCTCCCTTTAACAGTTTTATCAATATTTAGCAATGTTAGATTAATAAATACTGTAACAAATGTTTGCACATTTGCACAATGTTAGCTTATTATAAATTAACTAATGTTAAGCAAAGAGTCCTTACTGTATTTCCATAGTGTTACCATATCATTATTATCATTAGTAGTAGTAGTATTGTCAATACAACATTAGAGCGACAGTAAACTGAACTTATGACTTACATCTTTAAGTTAAACTTAAAATAAAAACTTAAAAAAAAACTTTAAATCTGTCCCACAGATTTCTGCAGATTTTTGGCCCATCGTTGAGTCTGTTTATTTACTTGTGTAAATGTGTGTACATTTATATTTATTCAGTTTTAAAGGAATTTTAGTAATTGACTATTATGAAAGTGTTCATTTGTTATGCTTTATTTGTTATATAGTCTACTTTATTTACAATACAGTGTTTATAAAGTAATATTTTCTGTCTTTTGTAGATATATTTTATGAAAGACCTAGATGGATTTGCATTGTAAACATTAAATAAAAAATAAAAACATATTATTTTTGTTTCTGATATAAGTTTTCAGTTACGATACACCCCAAATAATTCTGCATAAATCCGCAGATTTCTTTACAAAATTCTCTCCAGAAATACAAAAAATGTCTGCAGATTCTGTCGGACCCTAGTTTTAACTTATGAACGTATAACTTTAAGATATCTTTATAGGCTACTCCATGAAGTTTAAATTTAATTCTCCATGACTCCAATTAGTTGCTTTTTTTCTAAACTGACTTTGGGTTGAATCGTGCCATGTGTTATTTACTACTAATGTTTTAGATTTTTGAGTGGATGACTTTAAACCCCAAACTAGGCCACCATATCTGTGTATCATTATTACCAACGACTTATTTCAAGGTCGAATAAAGCAGGCGTGTATAAGTACACTACACTAAAATGTGAACCCATTGTTGCATGTTTGTCATTCTTTAAGTGTTGTCCTCATTCGTAGTATATATGTGAACGCAGGCTCGTAGGCCACACCCACTCGCTCTCGCGCACCCGCATGTCTGTGTGCTCGCTCTCGACGCGCGATACGCACAGCTCAGCATCACCAACGGTAGGTCTAATCTGTCATATAATTCTTCAAATCTTTCATTATTGGCATATGGTTCAAATATCGTGCTCTCTGGCAGAGGTTATTCATTCATGACAGGTGTAGTACTGCTTATATGGTATCGTGTCAAGTTCGTACACGGGCGGTCTCCGTCTGTATCGGTTCTGGCTTGTTCATAGATTTGTCCGCATGTTTATGTATGTAAAGGTCTAAAAAACTAAACAGGTGTAAAGCTTATGGTTATGGCATCAGCGTGTGGGAATGACAGCTCACTGTAAGAATGAATTAAAGATGCTTAGTAGAGAAGGAAAAAATCTCAAATGAAAGGTATTAATTGCGTCAGAAATATGAGGGAGAAAATAGATTTGATTTGTATTTCTGCGAGTAACTAGTCGTTTGTTTTCATCTCAGAGTTAACATTTTTATAGGCTACCTTAAAGTCATAAATCTTTGGTTAATTTCATGGACGACATTATTTTTTCACGGTGACCCAGTTCTTAATTATGATTCTCGTTATTAAGGGATGAAGCAGGGCATCTGAGGAACCTGCGAGTGTGGCGCGCGCGCTTGCGTACGCGTCACCGTGAGAGAAAAAAATGTGCGCAGATTCCACAGGCCAGACATAAATCAGGTAGATTAGTTAATTAGATACCTCTGTGAAGCAGAAACATAGTAATGAACTGCTTTTTGCACGTAGTAAACAATCGCATCTTAAAGGGATAGCACACCCTGAAGATTCAGTCAGGGTTTTTCTTAAGTGTGAATTAAACCGTGGAGCACATAAGATGTAGCTAGGCAGAATGTATTTGAAAAGAGCAAAGATACTCTGTTGGGAAAGCATGAGCATCTCCTCTTTGTTTTTCAAGGAAAAATGTGAGTCATACATAACATGATATTTCGTAAATGACAGAATATTTATTTGAAAGTGACACAGTAGGCTATGTGTGAAATTGTTATGCTCACAGAATTTCATTTGATCTGAGATCATCTATAAATGGCTTCTTGTGTTTAGCATGGAGGAGATAGAATTAAATATTGCTTCTTGATCTCTGTTGTGGATCATTCATCAGACCGAACGATCAGCCATTTGCTTTGCTGAGGTCAGCTGTATTGATGTGAGGAGAGCACCACCCTGTCCCGCTTCCAAATGACTGCTTTTGTGTGCTTTAACTAGCCCTCTTACACCTGTGCAATCATTATTGTTCAAAGAGCATGGCAGGACCGAAAGCACAAGCAATGCTTTTTTTCTCCCTGGTCATTAATCCCCCAAAAGCGATTATGGATGCAAATTATTTCTGTATCATTGAAGCTTTCAGTTTATTTGCATGTAACAAATAATTTCCAAAATGGGCCCTTTAAGGTCAGTGTCCCTCGGTGCTTTGTACAATTTATCCCTTTTAGTCATTTATTACATTTAAATGAGCCATTTGTATGAACTCGCCTCATGTTCCTCATTCATTCGCTCCAGTTGTTTACAGCATAATGGGGTCCATTACAGCGAAAGAGTGCATTCATATGAATGAGAGTTCAACACTTGTCTTTCTTTACGAAGGCCACTCCATCTCCCTGCTTGTTAACAAGTCATTTGATTGACATAAACTTGTTGCAGTGGTTTCAAAGGCACGGGTAGGACAGATCCCTTGTAGTGCACAGAATTTCCCTGCTATGGATACAATTAAGTGGCTTTAATAAGATTACAGCTGCTTATTGAATCACTACCCCTAGATAACTGTTTAAAAAGTGTTACACACACACACCTCTCTCTCCATATCACACACTGTGTGGTTCAGAGGCAGCTGAACGGTGTCAAGGACAGAGCTAAGATAGCACAAGATAACATTGGCTCAACAAATGTAATACTCCTCGCATACAGACATTTTGTGACTTCACAGTAGGGTTATATTAGTAAATGAAAACTAAGACTGCAACTATTGGTCAAAAAACATTTTCATTTTAATCGTAAAAGTCTTTGATTTTTCTTATTGATGAGTTGAAATTTTCTAATCTAGACGCTCATATTTGCACCTTGTTTTCAGGATGATAAACAATTTTGCAAATATAGTTTCAGCTGTCAGAATTAGGTTTTAGCTGGTGGAAAAGCTAAAGTAGTCCTCAGATGTATATAATAAATAAAACATACAATTCAAATTAAATGAAAAACTAAAACTAAATGAAATTAGCAACTAAAAGCAAATAAAATTATTATTAGCAAAAAGCTTAATTAGCATAAATATGAAGTGCAGCTGTTTGTAGAAGTACCTGTAGATGGTGCTTATACAGCATAGGGCTCAAACTCGATTGCTGGAGGGCCGCAGCTCTGCACAGTTTGGACCAACCCTAATCAAACACAGCTTATCCAACTAATCAAGGTGTTCAAGACTACTAGGCTGTTTCTAAATTCCAAGAACACTGAGAAACCACTTGTGTTCTCGTGGAGAGCGGTTTTGCCTGGTCACCTCAAAAGAACGAACTCAGGAGACCGCGAGAACGGAAAATGCGTCCTGTGAGAAATGAGATGCTGCGTTCTACGCATGGGCCGGTACAAGATTCTGACGGTATGATAACCTTGAATACAAATATCACAGTTACACGGTTTCGCGGTATTGTGATTACTGCTCTAAAAGCAAAAAAAAAATTCCCTTTTGAACACAATATATTTTATTTTAAGAAACATTTAATATATTTTGTAACAGTAATTATGTCAGGCTATATAATTCAAATTACATCATTGACTTCTGCTGTCTTCATTTATTTCAAAAACTTTATTTTATTTACAATTTAAAACGGCATCTTTGGATGTCTTTTCTGCTGGAGATACTATTGTCCTAAAAAGAAAAAAAAAGTAGATAAAAAAATCATACACATATATATAACATGCACAAAAACCTTACAAATATATTTTTCACAATACAAATAAAACAGATTTTAATACAAATTTCAGCAAATAAACTCCTTATGGCTTTATTAAGATTTCCGTGTTAATATTTACTTTCACTGTCTCATTTAGGGAAACTCCTGAGATAAATAAGTGTTGTCTTTGAACTTTAATAATAAAACGCTACAGTTCCCTCCTCCTTTATTCAGCCGCAATGACTTCTGGGACTTCTAGAGCCAGTTCGGTGCTCAAGTCTGCATCGATGCGTCCTCGATATCAAGAACACATCCGGAAAGTTTCACGCGTCCTCTGTTCTTGCGGTCTTGAGTTTTGGAACTGAACTTTGGCAGTTGATGATGACGTTACACGAGAACATGAGGACACAAGATCGCTGAAGAACGCATATTGAGAAACAGCCCTAGAGACTATTAAGCTGGTGTGAGTTGGAGGTGGTTGAACCTAAACTGTGCAGAGCTGTGGTCCTCCAGGAATTGAGTTTGAGATCATTGTTTTACAGCCAAAAGGACACGATTATTTACAAAAAAAACACACATTTTCTATATAAGCATAAAACATGCTTTTTCCTTTGCCAAAAATCTAACTAGGTAAGTTTAACTACATACAGTTGAAGTCAGAATTATTAGCCCCCCTGAATTATTAGCTCCCCTGTTTATTTTTTCCCCCAATTTCTGTTTAACAGAGAGAAAATTGTTTCAACACATTTCTAAACATAACAGTTTTAATAACTCATCTCTAATAACTGATTTATTTTATCTTTGCCATGATGACAGTAAATAATATTTGACTAGATATTTTTCAAGACACTTCTATACAGCTTAAAGTGACATTTAAAGGCTTAACTAGGTTAATTAGGCAGGCTAGGGTAATTAGGCAAGTTATTGTATAATAATGGTTTGTTCTGTAGACTATCGGAAAAAAATATAGCTTAAAGGGGCTAATAATTTTGACCTTAAAATGGTTCTTAAAAAATTAAAAACTGCTTTTATTCTAGCCGAAATAAAACAAATAAGACTTTTTCCAGAAGAAAAAATATTATCAGACATACTGTGAAAATTTCCTTGCTCTGTTAAACATCATTTGGGAAATATTTAAAAAAAGAAAACAATTCAAAGGGGAGCTAATAATTCTGACTTCAACTGTATATGCACTATTATAATAATAATAAAATAGAATAATTTTTACTTTTATTTGTTGCATTTGTATAGTTTAAGATTCAGTGTTTGTTCAAACTATTATTTTATTTTGTTACTAGGGAGTTTGCATAAATGTTGAGGAAAGCTGTGCAAACAATAAACTTTGCTCTAGTTGACACTGGATGTGTTCTCTCAAACTACATTTACTAAAACTAAAATTGAAACTAAATTTATACAAATTAAATGTAAATGGGTTCACAAAATAAAAAAAAAAAGACTAAACTAAAACTAACAAAACCATTAAATAGGGCTGGGTGATTTGGCCTAAAATCAAAATCTCGATTAATTGAACTTTTTTACTCGATTCAGATTTTATTTATTTCATATTTTTGCCCTCATAGTTCACTGACAGGTTTTGTACAGTAAATACGTTCACATATTACAGGTGAGAGATTTTTGAATGAAGGGTGCATTACTTGATTTTAAAGTAATTGAAGGAAACACACACTATATACTATCTATGATTATTTATTGAACATCAGCGTTGAACAAATGAAATTAAAACACACATTGCCTAAAACCAACAGTCACTTTTTTCTTATAAAAAAGTGAAAACAAATAACTTGCACTTTTGAAAACAAAATTAATTATTTTGAATGTTTTCAAAAGTAGAAAATAAGCAGCATCTCTTCTAAATAAAAACAAACTCTTGTATATCCTGTAAATGATATTTTAAACAGTGCATTTTTTTAAATATTTCGTAAAAAAAAATATTTTAGTGTAAATAATATTTTTATTGCAATAGAAAATATGCTATCTCAAGGCATTTCTGGGGGCGATGTGTAGTTACATTTTTCAAGAGGTGTGCGAGTATGCAACCTCGCTAAGGCTGCGCAGGATCATACCCATGCGTTTGATGCAGAAATATAAATCAGCCTTAACAGAGCGGGGTCACGTGACTCCACACACGGTAGGGAAAGTAATTTAAAAAATTGATTATAGGTTCTAAATGTCAATCGCCCTGCCCAACCACTAAAGAACAAACTGAAACTAAACTGAAATGTACAAAAGACAGCTAGTATACAGAACAGTATCAAAATAAAAACCAATTTTTAAAACACAAAACTATGATAACCTTGTTTCACAGTAAAAAAAAATGTGTATCTGCCTTGAAATGTAAGTTAATAAAATTTGCATAATTCCATTCATTCATTCATTTTTTTTCCGGCTTAGTCCCTTTATTAATCTGGGGTCACCACAGTGGAATGAACCGCCAATTTATCCAGCATATGTTTTACGCAGCGGATGCCCTTCCAGCCACAGCCCATCACTTGGAAACAACCATACACACTCATTCACACACACTCATACACTATGGTCAATTTTAGCATACCCAATTCACCTGTACCACATGTCTTTGGACTGTGGGGGAAACCTGAGCACCCGAAGGAAACATCCAACTACAAGTCATACAACTACATGTTCAACAATGTTCAGCAACATTTTTCATTCATTCATAATTTTGTAATCACCACAGGGGAATGAACCGCCAACTTATCCAGCATATGTTTTACGCAGCGGATGCCCTTCCAGCTGCAACCCAGTATTGGGAAACATCCATACTCATTCACACACACTCGTACACAATTTTTACAGTGTTAGAGTTGAAGTCATCCAACTACATGTTCAACAACAACAGCTGAACATTTTTAAAATGTGAAAACTTTTGACTCTTAAATAATGACGACGTGTTAAAATGTTCTAATCTAGACGATCACATTTGCACCTCCTTTTCAGGATGAGTGAAGAAACAATCTTACAAGTATAATTCCAGCTATCAGGATTAAGTTTTATCTGGTGGAAAAGCTAAAGAAGTCCTCAGATGCCACTCATATTGGCATATCTGCTTAGAAATGAAGATCTTTTTACACAAAGGCACAGTGTCACAGTTCCAAAATTAGCTAATGTGAGATTTTCGAAGAAAGATTTTAAAGAGTTTTGAGATAAAAGACCGATAGTCTTAAGTGTGACTTTAAAACTCTTAAAGCCTGCGAAGCAATCAGTCAGTCCCACTGATTTCTTCCCACTAAAAGCATGCCAATTGACTGGATCATTTAATCCTTCAAGCCAAAATTGTTAATGAAGCTTAAAAATCAGAGCATAAAGATCTCTGGATTGTCATCAAATCTAAGACTGACTTTTACCAAATTGGTCTTAGCAAGTGTGAAATGCATCTGACCCCATTTGTCAGTGTTTTACATTCTCAGTTGTGTGACACTGATTAGCTAATTTTAGAAACCATCTGCTAAGCTGCTAAATATTACTATATCTGTTTACATGATCCACGTCCATACTGTATAAATCACTTATGTATATCAGAAATATTTTTTATTAATTATTGTTAATTTATTATTATGCATTTGTTCGTTTAATTTAGAATATTTTACTCATTTAATTTTATAATAAACATAATTGTTTAAATCTTATTAAGTGCAGGCTGATAACATAAACATTCTGTTACATTTTCTTGTTTGTTCCACAACAAACTGACTAAGGAGGAGGAGTTTACATCATGTGTCGAATGCTTCAGCATGTTTTCAGATGCACAGTCAACGGTAGTTACCTGGGTCCTAATGCCACTTTCCCAGGAGATGTTCTGTATTTATCTGAAGAGATTATTGTAAAATAGTCATGTTGTGTCTGTGGCATCTACTATTGTAGCAGTAGTATTACACTTTACAGTATAAATTTGATCATTTCCATACAAATAAAATAAAGATGTAAGCTAAAAATGAAAAGAAATCTATCCTTAGAATTTTTCTAGTTCCAAAGCAAAACCCCTTCCGCCTTCAACTTCTTAAATCTGACATGAACATACAGTAGAACACACAAATGCATTTTTATTATGATAGTAAGGTGTGCATATGCTCAATGTCACAGGAGACCATGCAGCCTGACATAGCTGCGCATAACGTTATCTGCTACTGTATGAAGGTCATGTTGACAGCTGTCCCAAAGGATCTTGGTGGTTCTGTACGAAAGGATGTCATAATGTTGTCAAATGTCTGGAAGGTCAAAACTCAGCCTAGCATATAAAGAACCAGAGTAATCTCTAAAAGGTTTCTGGTTTCAAATGAACATTGAAAGTAAAACGATGCTGTTGGGAGAATCTGAAGGTTAAACTGGGTTAGCACTATTTGAAGTCTACTGCTACCATCCAGAGTCCACTGCACATTACTACTCCATGAAAATGATTTCTTTATTCATATCCATTTTCCTATTCATTTTATTTGTTTGTATATTATATATTTAAAATGAATTTAAATACATTGTTTATTCAGATATGCATTTACATGATCATTTCCGGTAGCCTTTTTTTTTAAAGCTCATCAGGTTTAGCATGCATGCATACTGTATTTTCAAGAATATGTGAGGAGCTGAGTCAAACCATCAGTGTGCTATTTAAGTCCAAACGCCCTTGTTTCTCTCTCACTACTGTGAACATTACCCTATAGATACCCTATAGAAACATCTAAAGCTGTGATGTGCTAACAGCGAATGAGAGCTTTGTGCTTATTATAGACTAATAATGCACTAGGTCACAATTTTGCTTGTGTGTTTCAACCGTGCAATGCTGGACTTACATTTTCAGCCAGAGAGAGGATTTTTTTACCCTTTTCAGAAATGCTGCAATGCGTCGCGCAGCACTAAGACTGGGTCAGTGTAACGCGGCTGGCGGCAATCGCCAGCTCACCATCCCCATGGCAACAGCCAATAGATTTGCTTGCAGAAGCTTTGCAATATTGTTTTGATTGCATGGAATTGAGAAGACTGCTTTCACAGGATTAGTGTACTCCTGCACAGCAGCAGGAACAGACAAAGAACAGTGAATAATCAGTAATGAAATGCATGGAGGCCTTGATTGCATCATCCCAATAGGTTGCAGCCTTTTTTTTCTACAATATATTCCTCATACAAAATTCTTCTACATAAACTGTATTTTAAATAAATATGACCTACTTACACTAATATGTTTATAGGAAATGTGATAGGAATTAGCAGATTTCTTTGCAGATAATTTCAGTGTATTTTACTACTGATTGTTTTCAGGACAAAGACTTCTGCAATATAAGAGTGATGTCCTTGAGACTGTTGTGTTGGTGAATCCTTCAGAGGAGAATATTGCTATAGAGGTAATCTATTTCCTTCCCTAATTTCTGTCAGCTGAAATGTTTGCAATATTTGCATGTAACCATATAACCATCCAAATTATAACCTTAAACATTAAAGCAAATGCATTCATTTCTTTTTTAGATCAGAACACTGGTCTGTGACTCAGCAGGCCACAAGTTATTGGTCCTAAGTGGGCAAAGTACTGACCGGAGTGGTGACATTATCCTGCAAAGTGGAGTGTTTGGTTGGAAAAATCTCTCTGACATTCTGTCAAGTCGTAGGGTAAGTGGCTACTGCAGCATTACAGAGCCCATAATACCTCACACAGCACTTAAGCATTTACTTTTTATTGAACTATAAAAATTATTATTTTTTTCTTGTAGATTAAAGATCTCTTAAATCAGCCATACTCAGGCCAGCAAGCCTGTTTGACTGTGTCCTGTAAAGGAAAGGGGGGCTGGAGCTCCCTAGGATTCGTACAGGAGCAGAGCATACTGAAGTACAGACTGAACCCTGAGCCTGTGCTGCCTGAGATGGAAGGTGCAAGTGAGTTCACAGAATATGTCTCTGAGACAGTGGATGTTCCTTCTCCTTTTGAGCTCCTGGAGCCACCGACGTCAGGAGGGTTCCTCAAGCTGTCCAAGCCATGCTGCTATATTTTTCCTGGAGGACGGGGTGACTCTGCTTTGTTTGCAGTCAATGGCTTTAATATTTTGATTGATGGTGGATCTGACAGAAAGTCTTGTTTTTGGAAGCTGGTCAGACATCTGGATAGAATTGATTCTGTTCTCCTAACACACATAGGAGCAGATAATCTCCCTGGCATAAATGGACTGTTACAGAGAAAAATTGCAGAGCAGGAGGAAGAGAAGACCCATGGTTCAAATACCTATGGAGACTGGATGAAAAATCTCATCTCACCAGAGCTTGGTGTTGTGTTCTTTAATGTTCCCGAGAAGCTAAAGATGCCTGAATCCACATTGAAAGCAAAGAGAAGCATTGAGGAGGCATCTCTTACATTGCAGTACCTTCACAAGCTTGGCATTAAACCTGAGCCTCTATACAGAGTTGTGAGCAACACAATTGAGCCTTTAACACTCTTTCACAAGCTAGGCGTTGGCAAACTAGACATGTATATTCTAAATCCTCTCAAGGACAGTAAGGAGATGCAATTCTTCATGCAGAAGTGGGCTGGTAACAGTAAAGCTAAGACTGGTATTGTCTTGGCCAATGGCAAAGAGGGTGAAATTTCTGTCCCTTACCTCACATCAGTGACAGCTCTGGTTGTGTGGGTACCTGCCAGCCCAACTGAAAAAATCGTCAGAGTTCTGTTTCCTGGAAATGCCCCACAAAACAAAATATTTGAGGGTTTGGAAAAGCTGCGGCATCTCGATTTCTTACGGTATCCAGTAGCTACTCAAAAGGATATGTCGTCTGGAGCTCCACCTCCACTGATTAAACAAACTAAAATGAAGCTGCGGACTGATAGCAAAGAAAGTCTTAAATCGTCTCCTAAAATGTCCTCCACAACAAAAGCAAGCAAGAAAGAGGCAAATGAAGATATTGAGTCAAAGAGTGAATCTGTTAAGGAAAACAAAATTGAAAAGAAGGAGAAAAAAATAAAAGAGGCTGTTAAAGCTCCCAAACCGCTAAAACCCAAGACAGTATCACCTGATTCACTTAAGCACGAGAAAAAGAAGCTACAAAGAGACAAATCTCCTAAAAAGCATATAAAGGAGAAGGTATCCAAGATGGAAGAAAAGAAAGATCAGGAAAAGAAAGACACAAAGAAAGAAAAGACGGATGTAAAAAAAGAAGACATAGTTAAAAAGGAACTCAAAAATAAGGAGGAGAAGAAAAAAGAAAAAGTTAAGCCTGAACTGAAAAAAATCACAAAACCTGATTTGAAGCCCTTCACCCCTGAAGTCAGGAAGACTCTGAACAAAGCAAAGGTTCAAGTAAAGCCTAAAACAGAAAAAACAAAAGCTGCAAAGGAGCAAGAAAACAGGCCGGCTGCTAAGCAAGCTTCAGTGGAGAAACAGGAGATAGACAGGTCCTTAGTCTCCTCCCCAGAGGATCTTACCAAGGATTTTGAAGCCTTGCGACTGGAAGAGGAACTTTCCAAGTCCACAGAGAGCAAAATTCTTCCAAAGGTTCAGTCTGCAGTGGACACAGTTGTCCCCCACATTGAATCTCTGAATGAGGGATTAAATACAACTGATGTTGAGACAGAGTCCCCTCTTGAGGAAAGAGTACTATATGGAGCAAACGCAAGTAAATCCCCCTCTAAAATCACAGACAGATTTGAGGATGAGGGTGCAGCTACAGAGTATGACCACACTACAAACCTGAAAAGTGCTAAAACATCTGACTTTGTCAGGATGGGAGAAGATGCAATGAAACCCAAAAAGAGTGACAGTGAAGAAGATGAGGATGTTATTGAGAAGGCAGAGCTTGAAGATGCAGAGGATATAGTACATGAGGAGGAACTCAAGTATAAATCTGATGAGTCTAGGAAAGAAAAACTTGGAAAGGACTGGGAGACAAAAAGTGAGATTAAATCTACTAAATCTCTGGGTGCTGCAGATCATGTTTCTTTAATCCAAGATGAGACCATTCCAGGTTACTCTGAGACAGAGCAGACCCTCTCTGATGAGGAGATTAATGAGGAGACAGAAGAGCGGATCCCACATCTTCAATATGATGTTGGTTCTTATGACATCTCAGTTCCTGATGAACCAGGGACTTTTGACACCATTCATGGCATGAAACCACCAACCATATCTGTTGCTTCTGAGTTCTCATCAAAGGGATTTGCAGTAGACCAGGAGCCAGTCCTTTCAGCTTATGCAACTAATATAATTGCGGCTCCATTGGCTGAAGAAGAGCATATATCATCAGCTACCTCTATCACCGAATATGACAAACTATCATCCTTTGCGACATCTGTTACTGAAGATCAGTCCATAGCATCTGTGACAGCACCACCTACTGAAGATGCAGGAAAAAGCTCTTTACTCTTAGATACTATAAATAGTATACCATCATCTGTACAGACAGATGCTACTCAAGGAAAAGAGTACCTCCACTCTGCTGGAACTATCTCTCCAACGTCTTCCTTGGAGGAGGATAAGTGTTTTAAATCCCCTCCCTCAGAGGAATATCAACCTATTGTGCCAGAAACAGAAACTACAGTGAAGGCTACTGCTCCCACAAATTATGAGGATGAGGAAGACGAGGAAGAGGATGAGGATCAGACACCAAATGTCGATATGCCACTTGGAAAGATCCATGAGGGTTATGCCTCTGCTGCCATACTCCAAGACACTGAAAAGGCTTCTGATAGGATTCACTCATCAATGGCACCTATTCCCCCTCCTGCAATGTATGTTGGCACTCAAGAAAAAGATGAAAAGGCATCCTCTGAGGATAAATCTAAATTGAGTACTCCTGAGAAAAGTTTGTCTTTCTCACCAAATTTTCCTTGCACGTCAGAGGTAAACATTACTTCGGAGAGCGAAGAAAGATGCCTCAGTCCTGATGACAGCACTGTGAGGTTTGCCTCACCTACACAATCAGGACCAACCAGCGGTAGCTACTCTCCAACTGAAGAGAGGTCACAGAAGCCACTGACTGTGGATAAAGAGGAAAAACTGGACAAGGAGACTTTTGACTCTTATTTGAGCAAAGATGCTCCTTCTGACAAAAAGTCTGTGAAAATAATTGATGATGAAGTGGACCCTTTTGTAAAGGAGTTCTCTAGCACCAAGACTGCAAAATTTGACTTGGAAGAAGAGGAGAAGGAAGATTATTATGGAAAGGAAACATATAAGGTGTGTGGTAAAACTAAATATAAAGAGGAAAGGGAGTGCACTTTTCTCGATGAAGAATATTCCCAGGAGGCAAAACCTTTAAAAGAGGAGAAGCTGTTTGAAAATAAGAAAGAATCGGTGGATAAGGAATCATCCAATGATAAACCACAATATGTGACCTCCTTGGGCCATGACCACAAATCTCAGATGCTTAGCTCAGGAGAGGAAGATGAAAGCGAAACTGAGGATGGTGTTTACTCAAGCATTAAAGCACCACAGGGCAAGTTAGATTCCATGTCAGCAAGCCAAGGGAAAAAAGATGTTTTATTCTCAGAGACAGATGACGAAAACGTTTCTAAAGACAGTGATAAAAGTGTCCACTTCAACTTGTATTCTTTCCCTGAGGGTGAGAAAGGCCTCAGAGGCGAAATTGAGAGGGTGGTTAGGCAAGATACACCGTATGTTGGGAAAAGCTTTATATACTCTGATGTATACGACAGTAAATCAAGTTCAGTAGATTCCTACTCTCCAAATCTACCAGCGGAGCACACTTTTGATGATACTGATGTTACTCCAAAGAACACAGAAAAAGAAGATTCCCTAGATTCTTCCACTGTCAAATTTTCTGATCCTAAAGCAACAGATGAAAAACAAACATTATCAGATTCATATAGTGAAACACAAAGTACATACATGACACCACAGTTTAGGGATTCATCTGAAGCAACATTCTCTGAGCCAATAAATAAAACAGAAGAAAGGACATTTGAGAAAACCTCACCTATTTCAGCAGAGAAAGACCCATTGCCAGTTAAATTTGGAAAGCCTGATTTCACTGGTATGACAGAGGTTGGTGCATCACAGTCCACCCATTATGAAGCTGACGGGTTCATCTCTGATTACAGTGCTAAAAGTACAAGCTCTACTTTAGGCCAATCTACATTCTGCACAAAAGAAGTAATGGCTGGAGACATGAAGATGTTTGCTGATGGAGAGGATGAAGACGAAGATGATGAAGAAGATGAAGATGATGAGGATGAGGAGTATGGAGAGCATGCAAGTGATAGTGATACAGAGAAAGGTGCCAAAGAGAAAGATGCTGAACACCCAATGAAAAGAGTAATCAGTCCTGTACCAACTCAGTTTCAGGATGAAAAGAAAGACACCATTTCACATGGCAACACTAGGAGCTTAGGCTCTGAGGCTTATGGGAAATCTTTAGGTTCGTCAACATTTGATACTCAGAGCAATGAAGGCTCCAAGGACTCATTGCAAGCTGGTAAAGGTGCTGCCTCATCTTTTCCTGTTGAAAGTCATATTAAAGGCTTCTCTGGATTTGAACATTCTTCAAGTGAGGAGAAAGATGAGTTTGTAGAAAATCATGACAAAGTTATCAAGTCATATTTACCCTTCTCAACGAAGACTGCTGAAGATAAATGCTCTACTCTCAATGATGACAAAGATCTTGAGTTTGACAAGCAACAGACACCAGATGCAGTAGAGAAAAAAACAGGAGACCCTGTATCATTGGGCTTGGGTTACACAACTATGTCAGCCACAGCCTACTCTTCTTCCTCTTCTTACAGCCATTCTTCATCCGCTTCAGCATCTCTGTCCACTAGCCGGCAGTTTGGGGATGAGTTAGAGGCTCAAGCCTGTACTGGATTCGATTACTCATCTTTCAAAGATGAACATTCACCAGTGATCGATTCACCCTTCTCTAGTTCCGGCGGTCAGGCTAAGGATGAATATTTAGAAGTATCAGAGAAGCTGACCCATGCAACAACTACTGCTGAATCAACATCTAGCCTTGCAAGATTCTCACCACTGTCACCCTTTGAGGAGATCAAGCCTTTCCCTCCACATGCTGGTACTTGTGTAGTTGACAAGAAAGACTCTACTTACACTGCAAGCAATATCTCAGATCAGGGACTACAAAGTCAGTGCTTTTACAAGCCAGAGTGGGATGAGGACTCAAGACTACAAGCTGAATTAGGTGCAACTGGGCCTTTTTCTTCAGTTCCTCCGGCCACACAGAAAGACCCCTTGCCCAGAGATCTATGTGGTGCTTCAGCAACACTTGAATTTGAAAAACAGTACTATGAAGAGACTGAGAGTAGTGAAGAGGAGGAGGATTATATGTACGAAACTGAACAGGATAAACTTCAGTACCAAAGATCTCGAGTTACATCTCAAGCAGACAAGAAAGACGGCACTTTTTCCTTAAGCGAGACACTATCAAAAGACATATCTTCTAGTTTGGGAGGTGCTATTCCAAATGTGCATACATCATATTCTCTTTCATTCCCAGAACACACAAAACCAGACACAACAAATGGGCCTGCAGAAGTTAGCCTGACTGCACCAGAGGCTTTTGGTGGAGCCAGCAAGGTGGAAACAGACTTGTCAAAAGTAGAGGTGAAAGGCCAAGAATTTGACATAAAGAAAGTGCCAGGTGAATGGCAAATGCAGCAGCAGCGAGACATATATCCAGGGGCATCCCCACCCCATTATCGACATGAGGATGAATATGATGAAGAAGAAGAGACAGAGCCAGAACACCCTGCCCGCCCTCTCTCGCTCTCATCCACAGAGAAACCATTCCAATCCTCTTTTTACACAGATGATCCAAACAAACACGATGACGACTCTGACTATCCTTCAAATGTTGGTGTCCGTCCACATTCATCAACTGCTTCCCCAGGCTATTCCGCCTGTGAGAACAAGCAAAGGAGAGGAGACACATCTCCATCTTTTATAAACCCGAGCTTATGTCAACTTTCAAGCGATGAAGAAAATGAAGAACAAACAAGCCAAGCATCAGATCAACAGCAACCGGCGGGGAAGACAAGGTTCCACAAACAGCCTCAAGACTACTCTCAAAGTCATCATTGCAAAGACAATGAATTGCAACACTTCTCCGGAGCCATGGCTGCTGGGATTAGTGCCAGTGGGGAGGACACCCCTCCAACCTCTGTCAGTGAGCCATTGCATTCCCAGTCAGATTCGGATGTTCCACCAGGTACAGAGGAGTGCCCATCGATCACAGCGAAAGGAAACGACTCTGATGATGATGCAGATTACCTGCCTGTAGACAAATCATCTGGAGCTTATGGGGGGAAGCATTACTTATCTAGATCACCTAACAAAAATAATGATCCCTTACCATCACCATTGATGGACCCTGCTCCTTATCCTCCTCACCCTGATGCATGTATGGTTGATCCTGAGGCTCTGTCAAGCTTAACAGACAAACCAATTAAGAAAGATACCAAAGCAAAGGGTTTACGTAAATTAGGTAAAACAAAGTCCTCATCTCCAGCTCGGAAGACTGATGCTAGGCGGAAACGCTCCCCATCAAAGGAGCCCTTTGCCCACACCACCTCTCTTAGGAAGAAAGACATGGAGGATGATCTGTCAAGGTCAAGCCACAACACCGGCAAAGGTCTTGTCAATGGCCTGAAGAATACCGCAGGTATAAACATACACGTTTAAATATGCAAATCAAGAGCAGTTGACCAACATGAAACTGACGCCAAGTTTGTGCTCATTTTCATTGTTTTTAACAGGTTCAAATTCTGCAAAATTCAGCACAGCGGTGCCCCCTGGTCCTCCCATCTATGTGGATCTGGCCTACATTCCCAACCACTGCAGCGCTAAAAATGTGGACCAGGAGTTTTTCAAACGTGTTCGCTCTGCATATTACGTAGTGAGTGGAAATGACTCCAGCAACGCAGAACCGAGTCGTAGTGTACTAGATGCCTTGCTAGAGGGAAAGGCACAGTGGGGATCCAATTTACAGGTAACATTCGTTAAATGCTTCTCTGTGGTTTGCTAATTAATATGATGAATATTTTATGGATGCTGTGCAAATAAATATTGTAGTTAATTTGTTTTATTTGTTTTCAGCTTAAGTGAATAATTGAAAGGATTCAAAAGTTAGAGTCAGAAACTGTCATTCTATTAATGTCTTATTTTCATTTTATAGGTAACATTGATACCTACACATGACACAGAAGTGACCCGCGAGTGGTATCAGCAGACCCATGAGAAGCAACAGGAGCTGAACATCATGGTCCTGGCCAGCAGCAGCACAGTTGTAATGCAGGACGAGTCATTCCCAGCCTGCAAAATAGAGTTCTAAATTCAACATGGCTCCCAGGTCCACATTTTTACTCTCAAATGGTCCGTTACAGCCTTAATAGTTGCTTACTCAGTGTAAAATTAACCTGTTTGTTTTATCTTTTGAACTTCCCAAGGTTTAAAACAGCACATGTTGTCTATTGCCCAAGACCCCCAATCAAATGATAGAAACTTTATTATTTCCTGATGATGAGATTTATTCGAGTGCAGGAAAACAGAAGGAAGATGTGCCTTTCACTGTATACTTTTCAGGGTGGCTTTTTCCCTTTACGTTGTACAATACTTATAAGGAGAACAGAATTCTTGACCCTTAGAGTTTGGACCAGGGCCTGTTTAAACACAATCACATTCTCAGTCGTAGTTTTATACCGAACAAGATAACCAAATACGTGTGCTAAACGGATTAATAAAATTGATATATAGCCTTATTTACAATGCTATTTAAATAAGCACAAGTATACCTCTTGACCTTTTTTAACAACAGCACCAGAAAGTCCCCTAATACTGCAGATTGACTGGATGAGGTTCTATTGCTTTCATCCGATACGTTCGCTTATCATTCTGATCCTAATTAACCTGTTGCTTTGAGGCCCTGATTTACACAACATGGCGTCATCCTCCATCACAGCACATGCAAATATTCAAGAAATAAAAATAATGCCAATTCAAATCTTTTCTAACCTATCAAAGTAATTTATTACTCACTGTGTAAATTGCAATTGAGGCTATATACCTCAGTAGAGAGATTAAAGGGACTGTTCACCCCAAAACTAAAATTTGCTCACCATTTACTCTCCGTGTGGTACCAAATGTTAATGAGATTTATTTTTCCGTTGAACACAAAGGAAGATATTTTGAAAAATGTTGGAAACTGGTAATCATAGAAGGGAAAATACTTTGGAATATGATTTCATTTATTCATTTTCTTTTCAGCTTTATTAATCTGGGGTCGCCACAGCGGAATGAACCGCCAACTTATCCAGCATATGTTTTACGCAGTGGATGCCCTTCTAGCTGCAACCCATCACTGGGAAAAACCCGTACAAACTCATTCACACACATACACTACGGACAATTTAGCTCACCCAAAAAACTGTACCGCATGTCTTTGGGCTTGTGGGGGAAACCGGAGCACCCGGAGGAAACCCACGCGAACATGGGGAGAACATGCAAACTCCACACAGATATGCCAACTGACCCAGCCGGGACTTGAACCAGCGACCTTCTTGCTGTGCGGCGAATATGAATTTAACGTTCTTCAAAATATCTTAATTGGTGTTAAACAGAATACAGAATCTAAAACAGATGTGTCTGGTGGAGGGAGATTAAATGATGACAGAATTACATTTTTGGTGCAAAATACCCGGGTGCTAGTATTTCAGACATAATTAGACAAATAGATAAAAATATTACAATAAAAACAAAAAAAAACAGAAATATTATAGACTTGTGTGGCAGCTTGCACAAAATGACGTTACATTCCTGACTCAGAGAGTAATGTGTTGAATCAACAACAGCAACATTAATGTGATACTGATACTAGATCAGGACTAAATATTGATCTCAGAAAAACAACAACTAAATGGAGAGTCTAACACTGAATGAAAGAGTGTAAGAGGATTGAAATCAAATCTTATTTTGTTGTTAAATGATGTATAAAGTGTACGTTCACAGAGTTTTACTTATTTTTAGTGTTGATGAAGTTCAGAAGTATGTTTTATTATGGGCTTATTAGGGTTTCTTTATTCATTAGCACATTGTAATGATTTCTAGTTATAAAATGTACAGTACATACTGAAGACAACGTTGCTTACTTTAAAGGGATGGAAAGAAGGAATGACTGGTATGTAAGCCAAAGTTACAGGCAATAGAAGTGCATGGTATTCAATGAATACACTATGTATGAAAGTGTTTTAAGCTTATGAAAGATGTGAGATATGGGCACTGCACTTAAGCCTGTTCCAATATATATATATATATATATATATATATATATATATATATATATATATATATATATATATATATATATATATATATATATATATATATATATATATATATATTGTGTTTTAAACCTTTCAAAGCCTATTGTGGCTTTAATATGGGGATTGACCTCTAACAGAAAAATATAATTTCCAATTAACCAACAATGAGGATACTTTTAGAAACACTCATAGTCTCATTTTACAACTCCCCTGGGGGTAAACAATTGAGTTTTACTATTTTTGAATCGATTCAGCCGATCTCTGTGTCTGTCGTTAGCACTTTTAGCTTAGCTTAGCATAGATCATTGAATCGGATAAGACCATTAGCATGGTTAGATAATTTTCCTATTTAAAGCTTGGCTCTTCTTTAGTTTTGTAGATTTACTGTGTAATATTATTGTACCTGCAGCAGCCATAGTATGACAACATAGTTCCTTGATTATTCCGCAGGAATTGCATTATAGTTCCTATACATATCGACCTAGAAAATAGCAACTTTTCATTTTCTGTCAGTCTTAGTACATGATGTTACTAAAGAGGAGTCAAGCTTTAAATAGAAAAGCTATCTAAATCTTTTTTTTGCAAATTCTGTACAAGATGCTAATCAAATTCAATGATTTGTGCTAAGCTAAATAGCCTCCTGCCAGACTCAGATTGGCTGAATGTATTGAAAAATAGTAAAACTCAACTGTTTGATGAGCAACCGTTCATTTAAAAAAAGAGTTTTCCTTTAATAGACATGTGGAAAGATTGCATAGTTTCTTTTAATGTCTAATTAGACATTGCAGATAGGTCTTATATGCTAAATGATAATTGCTAGCGCTGGTTTGAGCTCTTGTCACAGAGCAGGTTGACCGATGAAAAGTAAACTCTGTAAAAGTACTGTATGCACTGCATGGAAATGATTATGAGGTAAGAACTGAACATGCATTTGAATACTGTTATGCTTTTAGGTGCTTGGCTCAATTAATGTCATCTTTATTAACGAAGGAAGGTTTTAAAAGAAAATTTGATGTTTTCCAGTTCCATTTGAAGTATATTTTAATCTTCATGCTTTTCAGTTTTTACAATCCTAATGTTCATTGTCCGAGTCTAAAAGATTTGATTGTTGACTTGCACAGTTTTGATACTCAAAATGACAGAACATACTGTATGGTTGAGCATAACCCCTTATCTTTCTCTGAGTAACAATATTCAAGGATCCGCAGTTAATGCTTGCCTCTAATGTTTTTTAAGGTGCTGTAACTTTTGAGCTTCTGGTTATTTGGCTGTGCCGCCTGACATGGTGAACCCCGATGTGACTTCGCAGTACCACAGAAATAAACAAACACATACAAGTTCCAGACTGCAGACTGCCAGATCAAGTGACTAGATCACTGATCACATTTTATATTCAAGATTTGTAAGTGTCCGTGTGATTTTTTTCTTTCTTTCTATGTTTAAAAAAAGAAATAAACTAGTCATGATGTGCTGTGCAAAACATCCTTTAGTTGCAATGTTGAGTTTGCCATCTCAATAGCATCAACACTTTTGAAATATAGCATTCCATTGAGCCTAGCTGTTTATTGCATGTGACCTTAAGTTTGAACTTGTATGTAATAGTTCATAGTTATATTAAATAAAGTACTATTTTAAACATATATTTAAATGATAAACGTCTCAACTGTACTGAAAAGGCACATATAACCAGGCCGCGCTATCATTTCTAGCGTGCAGTGTTGTTAAAAAAATATTTATGTGTACTTTTATTTTTTTTTCCATTACTTTTGCTTTTAATTCTCTTTTTTATGTGCAATACTCTGTATCTTTCTTTAAACTCTCTAAATGAGTGTCTACAAATATGTTGTAGAAAGGTAAAGCTGATAAACGCTAATAAAATATGTTAATGGAAAATATCAATGGAGTTTTGCCAGTTCTTGCATTAGCTGTCATAGAATCAAGGTATACCTTTCATTTAAATATGGGCTTATAGTTTAGAATTTTGCATTTACTTTTACTTTTTATTTATATAAATGAAAAAATAATCTTCAAACAAAACTCAATTCTATCAAACAATATTTAGTTTATTTGTAGTTTTTCTCTATTGTCTATATTTGTAAGTGATCAACGTGGCTGCCAAGTTCTTAAATACAAAATTTCAAAATGTTAGCAGTAATGGAAAGTACTAATGTCAAATATGTAGACAATACTCGACAAAAAACTTTGTTGCATAGCAATTATGCATACACTCACCGGCCACTTTATTAGGTACACATTACTAGTACCAGGTTGCACCCCCTTTTCCCTTTAGAATTGCCTTAATCCTTCATGGCATAGATTTAACAAGGTACTGGAAATATTCCTCAGAGATTTTGGTCCATATTGACATGATAGCATCACGCAGTTGCTGCAGATTTGTGAATCTCCCGTTTCACCACATCCCAAAGGTGCTCTATTGGATTGAAACCTGGTGACTGTGGAAGTAGCCATCAGAAGATTGGGTACACTGTGGTCATAAAGGGATGGACATGGTCAGCAACAATACTCAGGTAGGCTGTGGCGTTGACACGATGCTCAATTGGTACTAATAGGCTCAAAGTGTGCCAAGAAAATATCCCCCACACCATTACACCACCACCAGCCTGATCCATTGATACAAGGCAGGATGGATCCATGCTTTCATGCTGTTGATGCCAAATTCTAACCCTACCATCTGAATGTTGAAATCGAGACTCATCAGACATTTTTCCAATCTTTTATTGTCCAATTTTGGTGAGCCTGTGTGAATTGTAGCCTCAGTTTCCTGTTCTTAGCTGACAGGAGTGACACCCGGTGTGGTCTTCTGCTGCTGTAGCCCATCCACCTCAAGGTTGGACATGTTGCATTCAGATATGCTCTTCTGCAGACCTTGGTTGTAACGAGTGCTTATTTGAGTTACTGTTGCCTTTTTATCAGCTGGAACCAGTCTGGCCATTCTCCTCTGACCTCTGGCATCAACAAGGCATTTGCGCACACAGAACTGCCGCTCACTGGATATTTTCTCTTTTTCAGACCATTCTCTGTAAACCCTAGAGATGGTTGTGCATGAAAATCGCAGTAGATCAGCAGTTTCAGAAATACTCAGACCAGCCTGTCTGGCAAAAAACAACCATGCCACGTTCAAAGTCACTTAAATCACCTTTCATTCCCATTCTGATGCTCTGTTTGAACTGCAGCAGATCGTCTTGACCATGCCTACATGCCTAAATGCATTGAGTTGCTGCCATGTGATTGGCTGATTAGAAATTTGCGTTAACGAGCAGTTGGACAGGTGTACCTAATAAAGTGGCAAGTGAGTATATATACTGTAAATTGAATATTATATTCATTTGGATTTCAGTCCTGAATAGCCTAATAATATTAAGACACAGGTTACACTGTATGTGATATAATAAATAGAAGATGAGTGTATGCCAGTGTTGAGCTCTGGCAGGTGGCAGCCGCTACACTGAAAAATCGGGCTCAATTCACATACCGATGACATCACCATCTGGGTCACATGCCTATTAATGTTGGCACCCATCTTTTCTTCCCCACCCTGTCTGTTTCTGAGAGAAAAGCCATGGAAATAAACAATGGGCTTGTGTTGAAGAAAACAGATCGCAGTGCTTGGCAGAGCCACGGGCAATGCCGACAATGACCCACTGTTTCTAATCACATGCAAATACATACAATTTGGATTAAGGAGTTGAATGTGGTGCATTAATAACTATGAGGATTGTTTACTCTGTGTTGATGAAGATGTGTTTCTTGGAGCAGCTGCGGTTAACAGAATGAAAACCCTCAGGTGATGAATGATAAAGAACCTGTTGTCATGCCAACAAGTAAGAGGATGAATAACATGCTTGAGATAATGATGCTTTAACAAGTGTACACTTACAGAGACAGAAAATACAGTATTAAAAAGATGCTAATTACAGAATTTTGTTAGCAAAACATTTTTGTGAGTAATGATTCATCAGATCATGTTCAACATATGATTATAAAGGTCCACTTTTGTTTTTATGATTAAGTATGCAGATTATTAATGCCAATTAATAGAATAGATATAAAATGCATTCAATTCAGGGTTAATGAACTAATAGTTCAGGATGCATTTGATGATAAATTAAGGTTTTTATGACCACTTAAATAGATAAATGATTCTTACATTTTTTCAGTACTTTGTCGTTTATGATGAGAGAATTTGCACAGAATTCAGTTGGTGGACAGATCGGGAAGTGGACAGTGGAGTGGACTCCGGCAAAAGAGGCTCTAGAGGTGGAACAGACTCTGAAGGAGGAAGAGGCTCAAGGGTGGAACAGACTAGTGGACGAAGAGGCTCAAAAGGGGAACAGACTCTGGTAGAGGAACAGGTTAAAGGAGAACAGACTCTGGTGGAAGAAGAGGTTCAAGGGGGAACAGACCCTGGTGGAAGAAGAGGTTCAAGGGGGAACAGACTCTGGTGGAGGAAAAGGTTCAAGGGGGAACAGACTCTGGTGGAAGAAGAGGTTCAAGGGAGAAACAGACTCTAGTGGAGGAAGGGATTCAAGGGGGAACAGACTCTGGTGGAGGAAGAGGTTCAAGGGGAACAGACTCTGGTGGAGGAAGAGGTTCAAGGGGAACAGACTCTGGTGGAGGAAGAGGTTCAAGGGAGAAACAGACTCTGGTGGAGGAAGAGGTTCAAGGGGGAACAGACTCTGGTGGAGGAAGAGGTTCAAGGGGGAACAGACTCTGGTGGAGGAAGAGGGGTCAAGGGGGAACAGACTATGGTGGAGGAAGAGGTTCAAGGGGAACAGACTCTGGTGGAGAAAGGGGTTCTTTCAAGGGGTGGAACAGATTCTGGTGGAGGAAGAGGTTCAAGGTGGAACAAACTGCTGGAGGATGAGGTTCAAGGGGGAACAGATTCTGGTGAAGGAAGAGGTTCAAAGGGAACATACTCTGGTGGAGTAAGAGGTTCAAGTTGAACAGACTCTGGTGGAGATTGGGTTCATTCAAGGGGTGGAACAGATTCTGGTGAAGGAAGAGGTTCAAATGGAACAGACTCTAGTGGAGGAAGAGGTTAAAGGGTGGGACAGACTCTGGTGAAGAAAGAGGTTCAAGGGGAGCAGACTCTGATGGAGGAAGGGGTTCATTCAAGGGGTGGAACAGATTCTGGTGAAGGAAGAGGTTTAAGGGGAGCAGACTCTGGCGGAGGAAGAGGCTCAAGGGGCAAACAAACTGGTGGAGGAAAAGGTTTGGGGTTGGGGGATGTAGACTCTAGTGGAGGAAAATGTTCAAGGGGTGCAGCAGACTTAAGTAGAGGAAGAGGCCCAAAGAATGTGTCTGAATCTACTGAAGCAGGCTCCAGTGTTTGAGGACACTCTGGCAGAAGAGTCTCTAGTGTTAGATGGATTCTGGTGCAGAAAGAGACTCGAGTTGCGGAGTGGACTTTGGTGGAGGAGGAGGCTTTAGTGGTGGAGTAGACTCTGGCAGATGAGGCTCTAGGTGTTAAGCAGATTCTGTTGGAGGAAGAAGTCCAAGGGGTTGAGTGGACTCCGTTCAAATGGATTCTGGCCGAATAGGCTCTAGTAGTGGTGTGGATTCTAGAGGAGGAAAAAGGCCTAATGGTCTCTGACTCTGCCAGAAGAGGCTGTATTGGTGTGATGCACTCTGGTATAACAAAAGGCTCAAGGGGTGGAGTGGACTCTGGTGGAGGAGGCCGCTCCAGTGATGGAGTGGGCTCTGGTAGACCAGGGTCTAGGGCTGGAGCAGACTGTGGTGGAGGAGGAAGACCCAGTAGCTGAGTGGACAATGGAGGAGGCTGTAGTGGTGGATTAGATTCTAGCGAAGAATTACGAGTCTCCAGTTGTGGAGGACATGCAGCACAATAACAGAAATTCAATAATTGTTCGATAACAAGATGTGCCCTATCATACACTTGCACACTTAACCAAACACAAGTGTTTTTTTTTTTTTTTTTTTTTTTTTTTGCTAGTTTCAGCCCAGCACAGATATCATTTTGTCCTGAGCCACATAACATTAATTTTAAATTAAAGCTATTATACAGTAAATAGCCAATTTGTGTGCCCATGGGGGTGCTGGTCTGAAAAGTGTGTTAATGCATATTGTTTACATGTTGCTGTTTTGAGGCATCTGAAATAGACAGCACTGTTGATCAACTAAAAGCTGGCATAAAGTTAATACAATGTTTTTTTTTTTTTGTTATTTAAAGAGTATTAATAATAGGCAGGTTCAAAACACATGTACACATTGCTTTTTACACACAGGGATGCACAGCAGCAAATACCTCCTGTATCTTCATATTGGGAATATGGTGTAATCTGGCTCCTTCCACAGATGGTCTGCTCATGTGTGAGACAAAATATTTGCGTAAATAGACCTGTGAACATTTTGAGTTTACTCGCTTCATTTGCGTGCCAAATTCACTTCACACTAAATGCAGATTCACATCATGGGCAGGGCTTCTGACTCTAGCTTTGTTGCTAAATGGCTAACATGGATTTTAATGATAGAACAGCTGTGTTTATGTGATTTAGAAAGACTGAAAAACATCGTAAATTCATTCGGCACTCAGCTCTGTAAGTTCATCAACTCCTTCAGAAACTGTACCTGGATGATAGAGGCTTTCAGCGGTGCTTCAGACTGAGCCGAGCCCAGTTTGATGAGCTGTTGTCCGGTGTTGGCAAGAGGATTTCCCCTCGGGACACCAACAACAGGCACTACGTCATATTCACGCCCCTACAAGAGCAAGCTTTTGATTGGTTGACGCGGCGCAAATGTCCTGCTAAAATTTAGATTTTCCAACTCGAGCGCTTTGTGTGATTCGCGCGTTAAGCACATCAAACGCTCAACCGCACAACGCAGGATGTCTATTCACATCTTACATGACTTAACATGTAAATCATTTGCGCTTGACCCTTCATCCGCATCTGATGTGATGCACCTTAACACACCCAAAGTGCACCTGCACAATGCATAGATATATACACTAGATATCGCATAGAGACCCTGAGCATGCGTCAATAGCGCCGCCACATTGGTACAGTGCTTCTAGGACAAACGTCATTCAACCGCACTAGTCAAGACAGTGTGCCAATGTGAAGATGCTGGACTAGCTCTGTGTTTGCGTTGTAGTAATGAGCAAACAAAGAAAACAAAGCACAAAGGCATCAAATTTTATAGGTAAGATTTAGTTTTTTATGTTTTTGTATGTTATGATCTTTTGTGCTTAACAAGTAATGTTATTGATGATAATATACTCTTTTGCTGCATTCACCATAAGGCAAAGTAGCACCAACTCACACTAAATTCTAGACTTATGCTAGTTTTGTTGAATAAAATAAGCAAACAATGTTATGAGATATGACAAGAAGATGCTGCCGTGCTAGAAACTTGTATTATTGTCAGCATAGTGAACGAGTCGTTCATAACGGAGATTCATTCTCAAACGAATCGCTCCCTCCGTCAGAATGAGAAGTGAAAGCAGGTGAGGGGGTGTGTTTCAGGACATGGATTAGATCAAATTAAACAGGGAAGGAGGATAATGCATTTCCATGCACACAAACACTCACTTTTTGTCAGGAATGCCCGTGCGGTCACATCCATCAATGTAGAAAAGTGATGTAAAATTATAATATTTCGTAATTTAAAAAAATATTTGCATACTGACCACCGGGGAAAACTCCCGATCAAAGATATATGTGTATATGTGTATTTCTCTGGCTTTGAATGGCCATAGTCCTCCACTTCACCTTGGTCCCGCATTCATTTCAAAGGAGCGCTACCCTGTACTAAAATGGCGGATCTATTGACGCATTCGTTCTAATAGACAATAGCAGGGTAGGCGACATTTAGTGTATATATCTATGTGCACAATGCACTTTAGACCAATTTTTACGTGATAGTGCCAACTGTAAAGTGACTAGTGTAATATGGTAAATCAAAATAGCTTTTTAACTTACAGTGTTAGAATATATTTGTTTTCATAGATTTTAATATTATTGTGGTTTAATTTGACAACATTGGGCAGAATGTAAAAAAAGTGAAACATACAATTAATTGTAATCCAAATATAAAGCCATAGAAATTACCGTAACTTACAAATCACAACCCACAGATACAGTGCTCAGCATATATGAGTTCACTCCTCACAGATCACCCCTCCCTTTTAAATTCATATTTTATAAAGGATACTCTACAATAATATATTTGTGCACATACATTAGATTAGTTAGTACCAAAGCCAAAACTGCAAGTAATCTAACAAAAAAAAAACTTAAAATGAGTACATTCAAATTAATATGTTGGAGAAAAATATTAAATCAAATTTAATAATCGTAATTTTTTCAATAACTTGCTAGAATTGAAATGTGTTATCTTTTTATTCCTGAAGATGTTAGGTGACCAAATTCATATTTTAATGGATATAACTGTTAAGTAAAACTGATTTGTTTAAATAACATTTTCTGGCTATATTCACTGAGAAATTGACAAAAAAAGTTTCATTTTAAAAATGAAGCGTACTCCTTTAACAACACATGAATGACCAAAACAAACCCCTGCTAGATTTACACAAAAAAACAATCATTTTCTGCAGACAATGCCACTTTTATTTAAAACACTGTAAATCAAAGTGCCATTTAATACTACTGCACAGACAGCATACAGCACCAACAGTACGACAAATCTGAGTTGAATCCATCAGAGGCAGATGCTTTAATATGTCAGTGATTACAGTTGTCAAGTGGGTTGAATGTGCTTTACTGTACTCCAAGCGGAGTGGAATAATTCACAGACACTGCTGGAGGGAGGAAGTGAAACGATCATCTCTAGATTCTAGAGGTTTAACGAGCTGGTCCTACATCAGTCAGAGTCAGTTACTTTTACACACACACTTTCTGCATGCTCAGTAAACAACGGGCACTCTTCAGGGTTTACATAATTGTGTTTTTTCCCTGAACAGATTTAGATCAACAATATAACATTAAAGTATATCTTTCTGAAAAGCAGCATCTTTTTACTGTACACTAAATTAGAAATGAGACCAATGTCTGCTGGTCTGATAATCTCACCGCACTTTTTATTTGATCAAACAGGAGGGGCACGGTACAAAAGAGTACTTCATTGTCAAAAACGTGAGTGGTAAAAGGAAGGAGAAATGTACTTGAAATGAAGCCCACTGCTTATTTTCCTGTGACAGCACTGTATGTTTTACAAAAATAAAAACTAAAATATAAAAAAAGAGACTTATTTGCAGTCTCGTTGTTAAAAGTAAGCTGCATATTAGTCAATAAATATATATATTTAGACTACATTTATGTATTTTATAATGATTTAATAAATTACGACAGTGGTATAGCAAGCTTTGGCAAATAGTAATGAAATGTTAAAGGAATAATTCTCTCTGAAATAAAATGAAATCGTATCAGTCCAACCCATAATATGTGTTTCTCTTCAAAACATTTTAATGAAAGTTTTAAAGATTTCTATGCCTTCATTGGAAGTAAATTTTTCCAAAACTATGAGGCCTTCTAAAAAGAGGTTATCAGTTTCTATGAATAACTAGTTTAATCAACATAGGCTCATTCTGAAAACGTAGCCCTATAGACATTTACGTAGCCAGAGAATTATGTAGCAAGAAGTACGTATGGCTGCATTTCATCTTTAAAGCCGCCTTTCCACTGCACATGACAAACGACCAGCGACAGACCGCAAGTTATTCATTTCCAATGGACAGTAGCCCGGGAGCAGTTCCGAAGTCAAAAGTTGCGATCATCTCTGTATTTTCTGGATTGCTTTTCAAAACACTGTCGGTTCGGTTTAGGGAAGTTGGTGGGTGGGCGAATCTGTGCTTTTGAAAACATTATTGGTTGGGTGTAGGAAAGCGGATGGGTGGGTATATTGGTCAATCAGTCAGTCGACATCGGCCTCTGGTGGATTTACAGTACGTGAGAACAGTGGAAAGAAGAGAAGAAATTAGCGAGAGAAATTTAAGATCTAGGCGATGCAGTGGCGCAGTAGGTAGTGCTGTCGCCTCACAGCAAGAAGGTCACTGGTTCGAGCCTCAGCTGGGTCAATTGACGTTTCTGTGTGGAGTTTGCGTTCGTGTGGGTTTCCTCCGGGTGCTCCGGTTTCTCCCACAGTCCAAAGACATGCAGTACAGGTGAATTGGGTAGGCTAAATTGTCTGTAGTGTATGACTGTAAATGAGTGTGTGTGGATGTTTCCCAGAGATGGGTTGCGGCTGGAAGGGCATACTGCGTAAAAACGTGCTGGATAAGTTGGCGGTTCATTCCTCTTTGGCAACCCCGGATTAACAAAGGGACTAAGCCGAAAAGAAAATGAATCAGGAAAAAAAGCGTACACAGCGGCCTCTGGTGGATTTGCGAAAATAAAAACAGCAAAAAAAAAAAACGTACCTCCTGCGACATTTTTGACGCACTTCAGAAATATATGTAGGGGTATGTAATCAGAATGAACCTGAGTTAATTTAATCTTAGCCTTTCCTCGTTTATAAATGCTGATCAAAACATTGTAGCTGAAACTTGTTTGCTTGACATGCAAGAATCTTTAGAGATTTTTCTGCAAGAACCATTGAGAACTTTTTTTTTTTGCAGTCAAACAAGCGTGTCTTTTTATTTGCTCTACACCCAAATCCACATTTTCTGCGTTAAACTACTTATTTAAAATGAGCTGAAACAACACAATTCTTGAGGTTATTTTGGGATAACTTTCTGGTTTTATGTTTAATCCACTTAAAATTTGTAAAAACTAATAAATTAACTTAATTCCTTCCTGTTGTCCCAACATAAATCGATTGTGTGGAACCCAGCATGTTTTACAGCATAGGTCTCAAACTTAATTCCAGAAGGGCCGCAGCTCTGCACAGTTTTGCTCCAACCCTAATCAAACACAGCTGTTTTTGATTAGAGTTGGAGCAAAACTGTGCAGAGCTGCGGTCCTCCAGGAATTGAGTTTGAGACCTATGTTTTACAGTGTATGTTGACGTAAAAAAGTTTTTGGTGAAATATACTTTCAATTGAGAGACAGAAAGTTCTCAGAACACACTAAAAATAAATTCATCTGTGTTCAGGAGATAAGCAAAAATCTTATCGTTTTAAAACAACAGGAATTATTAAATGTGACATTTTTCTTTAACTATCCCTTTAACATGCTTAAGCTAAGATCATTATTCAAGAGTAATTCAGCAAACATTAGCTAGTATCAAATATCACGTCCCTTTGAAATCTTCCAGACCAGCTAATGAAGAAAAAAACAAAACGTTGTTTGCAGTCGTGTGGACATGAGGAAGATAATATGTGCACGTACAAAATATTTCAGTGCATCTAACAGCTTATGTTTGACCACTGGCCATTTAACGAGAGTGACGCATTAAACAGGAAGCATCTCTGAATGACGCTACACAATTAAACCATGGAGACTTTATTAAGCTTCTCATCTTCACCAAGTGAGGGCCTCCATTTCCTCAACTTACCTTAAAGGGATATTTCACCTCAAAATATCAATTCGTTCATTATTTACTCAACCTGCTTCTGTTAACAAGGATATTTTGAAGAATGGTAGCCTTTGACTGTCAAAGAGTTCTTACATTCTTCAAAATATCTTCTATTGTCT
Source organism: Danio kyathit (assembly GCA_903798195.1). Classification (NCBI taxonomy): domain Eukaryota; kingdom Metazoa; phylum Chordata; class Actinopteri; order Cypriniformes; family Danionidae; genus Danio; species Danio kyathit. Next base: position 60,398,886 of record LR812525.1, read on the forward strand.
TTAACAGAAACTCATGGTGAGGTGGGTGAACTATACCTTTAAAAATGTAGGCAAATCCCTTGTACGGGACTCAATGAAGGTGTGAGGCACTACAGCGAGAGCATGCTGGGATGGGGTGAAGGGAGCACTGTTTCCTTCAAGGCTCAGGCACATGTGGAGCTCCTACCTCCAGAGGAGTTCCAGGATGGGGCAGGGACGCCGGGCTCTCCCTCCAAATGTCAACCGTTTCCTGCGTGTCGAAGAACTCATCGGGTTCCTCGGAGCTAAGTGGTGTCTGGGCGCTGGACCCGGCCTCAGAGCTGCTTTCTCGAAGCTCCAGGAGAACAGGCAGGGAGCCGGGCAGCCCGCAGAAAGACTCTGGGTAAGGACTGGGTGGACTGGGCTCGGCGGGGGTTGGACTTGACCCTTCATTACAGCAGGGGCTCTCTGTCAGACACTGGCCTGCAGAGTCTGTGTCTTCTGCTGTTATCTGACTGGGTCTCTCCATGATGGGAGAGGGTATGGAGCGGTGTGCGTCCTCGGAGGGGATGCTGGGGTCAGATGTCAAAGACACAGTGTGGCAGTTGTTGTTTTGAGGGGTCTGGTGGATCTCTTCACTACTCTGAGGCGTTAGGGTGATCTTCTCACTGAAGCTGAAGCGTGGAGAGGTGTCAGCCGTGGTGGGAGACGAGGGGCCGGCGCTGGACACTGTGCTGGAAGGACCACTGCTGTCTGTACAGACAAAACACACAAACCATCATTTGGCTGCAAAACACACTGCTAAATCTTTTTTTTTTTCTATTTGTCTTATCATTAAGAGAACCTTTTTTTCCCCTAGTCTCACCACTGTGTTCTCACTATTTTTGTATTCATTAATTCATGTTTATTAGTATAGCGCTTTTCACAGTAATTATTGTTTCAAAGCAGCTTTACAAAAGGTGCACATTATGGCATTACAATCAAAATCAGAAAAGTTGAGGTTATTAGTTACAATAACTTTAGTAGTTACTAATGGTGCATGGTCTAACAGGGTTGAGTTTATTCTCTTAATGAGTTATAAATGTGTTTTGAGAATAAACCAATCAGAGTCTCATCTCCCATTCCATTTAAGAGTCAGTCGCGTCGCGCCATGGCACATTTGCCATTTACATGGCGGACTTTGTAGGTGGAAAAACTGAATGCTTCATTAGTGAGAAAACAATTAAACAGACCATCTGCAGCGCGAGGATAAAGAACGAGCTTCATCCATTCAGCCTTTTTACTTTCACTTTCTCTCTGTCGTGGATAAGGAAACGGTGGAAACTCACTCCACTAAAGACATCCATAAGGCTACATATTTAATTTAGTTTGTTAAGTGCTAATTTAATTTGCGCTCTGACAAAATTTATTTCAAAACTATTTCTAAATTTAGTTCTAATTTCCAGCAAACAAATAAATGAACAATGATAACAAAGTGTGGTCAAAAAACTGAGTTATATCCAAACACACGTCCTGTTCTTATGTCAGATATGGTCCAAAACCTGACAGGTGGGCAAATCTAAGCTTGTTTTTAATAAAACAAATATAAATATGCATATAATAATTATTAATATTAATAATAATAACATTATACAAAAGCAAGTTGTCCTGAATAAACTGATAAAAGCCCCTCGACATGAAGAAGGCATGGAGGCAATGTTTTTATATTTATGTAGAAAATAATCATTTTTATAACATTTTATTCTTTTAATTCTTCTTTATTTGTAAAGATATTTGTGTATTGCTGTACATTCTGTGTGTATTAAGCAATATGTAAGCGAGGAGCATAACTAACGCACTCTGCGCTGGACATTAAGACCTGCTTTCAGCTGGTCTATTGCACAGTCTATTATAGTTCCTCAAAAAAGCAACATGCCAACAATGCGCCTTAACACACCTTTATTTTAGACCAGCACACCCATGAGTCCACAAAGTGGTGCAAATGGATTTACAATTTAAACAACGTGGTGCAAAACAGGAAAATTACTGTTGCGTTGGTCTGAAAATAGCAATCTTGCGCCTTTTTGCGCCGGGTGTATGACAGGGCCTTATGTGTGCATGTTCAATGAAGTGTATTTGTGTATCAAGTATGCTAACAAATATGGTCATTTTGATTAAAAAATATATAACGCACTGGCCTTTAATCTTTCTCTCTTTACATTTTAGGAATATTTGGAAGGATTTGTAAATGAATTTGAACTGCAAATGAATAAAATGTGTTATAGTATACTTTTTGCCCCACTAAAGCAGTGCATATGTACATCTTTGTTTGTAATTTCATAATTACTTCTATTGTATTTGAAATATGGTTAATGTGTACTGATGAATGTACTGACAAGCACTTACTGTATCATAAACTAAAATATAGTTTCATTCTATTCTATTAAAACTAGTCTGTCATGTATTTAAATAAACCTACGATGGCCTAGAGAGTTTAACGTGCTGCAATTTAAGAAAACACATGCAATTACAAAAAAATGCCAGCAAATAAAAAAAGATTCTCAACGGTTTGACAGCATATGTTTTGCAAATCCCTACAACGCATACACATAAAAAACTAAACAAAAATGCACTGCATTTTCTCAAAACGCAAACAAATATGGAAAACGCCTGCATTTTCTCACAACACATGCAAATAGCACAGAATACGATGGAAATGTTTAAGGGGACCCTAAAATGCATTATGTGTTTGCATTGTAAGGATTTGCTAAACGTACACTGTCAAACTGATCCTTTCTTAATTTGCTGGTGTTTTTCTTGTAATTGCAAGTGGACCATGTTAAGCTCTCTTGGCCACCGTACAAACCTGTTATGATAAAACTTGCATGTTTAAACACTTTTAAAAATGTATACAGTTATATTGGAATATTTTAGCACTTTACATGTCAGCACATAAAAATAACTTGCTAAACTCTGACAACAGGTTACAGCATAATGATTTTTCAAAGTATATTTCTAAGTGTAGTTTTTAAACAGTCGTAAAAGTCTACTTGCATAGTTGAATGGCTGTTTATTCTTTTAATATATTATCTGCAAGAACTAGGGCTGCACGAAATTGGAAAAATCTGATATTGCAATTGATAAATATTGCAATATGAATACAGCTTTACAAGATAGATTGGGTGGCATTATTTGACTATTTTTAGGGCGACTAACAGTATCCAGGTACAGAGATTAAATAATCACAATGGAAAAACATTTATTTCTTACTTTGTTTTTTCTTGTTTCTAGTTCAAATCTAAAAAAAATCTAATGAAGAATACAAAAAAAAGTAAAACATTCTTTTGTTTTCACCGTCAGAAGAAACAAGTGAAAATTAAGAGTTTTTCCTTAAAACAAGCAAAATTATCTGCCAGTGGGGTAAGTGAAATAATCTTGCATTTGATTCGAAATGTAGATCACAAATTCTAAGTAAGAAATGTTTTTTTTTTTTTGCATAAATGATATAAATTCCATATAAATACAGTGATTAAATACAATTCTGTGGTTCCTGGTCAACTATGATTCAGACTTAACATTGCATATCTTTGCAATGTGACTATTGTGGATGCTCACATTGCAATATTGATCCTAAAATGATATATTGTGCAGCCCTAGCAAGAACATTTTTGTTTTATTTACTGGTAAGATTGCAAGTATAACACAAGTGCTTATAAAAGCTACAAGTAATCGGTGACAATAGCCTAGTGGTTAAGTGCGCGACATATAGCACCATGGTGCTCACGGCGACCCGAGTTCGATTCCCGGCTCGAGGTCCTATGCCGACCCTTCCCCTCTCTCTGCTCCCAATACTTTCCTGTCTGTCCTCCACTATTCTATCCCAATAAAAGGTGAATAACCTCTAAAAAATAATTTAAAAAATAATAATTTTTAAAAGCTACAAGTTACAGTACATCATCCCCTTTATCACCACCTAGTTTTATTATGTCAGCTCTGTAAGTAAACAACTGATCTTTAAATAAAGTGGATTTAATTTGTACAAATTAAAAGGTGCATTCATGCCACGGCATAATTCCCATAATTTCAACTTCACAGAGCTCATAATTACAACTGATAAACGGTGAGAGCTCCATCACGCTTCACCTGATTCATTCAGGCATGGATAGTGTTGCACAGAAATGCCTAATTCAAAGTCTGAGGATGAAAACAGCACAGAGCAGAAGGTCACATTGCCATCTCTCAAAATGACAGTAATTTTGACATGGTATGAACACAGCACAACAGTAAATCCATATTCTAAGAAGTTCAATTTTAAGCACAAAGCTTGTAATCTCAAATATAACTCTCTCCTTTACTGTCAACACTGATACCTATCAATTCCCAACATTCATGAAAATGTATGAATTTACCTTATAACTGCACAATGATATTTGTAATGATAACACTTAAAGATCATGTGAACATCTGCTCAATCAAGCATGTGTGATTGAGTGCTGAGAGTTTTGTCCATGTGAAGGCAGCAGTACTCACACCAGGGTGGCCGATCAGAGCGCTGGCGCAGTGAAACAGAGGATGACAGGACTCTGTGTGGGATGTAAGATTCCCCTGTGTGCTGGTTCTGGGAATCAAACATGGCTGAGAGAGCTACAGAAGAGGATAAAAACACACACAGTTAAAACAATTGTGACCTAAAGTTCACTTAAACGTTTACGAGGAGTAATTCACATCGATCTGTTAATTTATCAGAAATTAATGCACACACAAGCTATATAAAAAGTGGATTATTTTCAAAGAATTTAATGGTCTGATGTCAATGAATTTGTTCAGATAATACTACATTCAAGACATTGTTCAGATGTAAGGATTTTGTCCTTATTGGGAACGCATCTATATTTTGCCACTAGAGGGCATGTATTCACAACAAACAATGCGTCCCTGTTTTCTTTAAACCAGCCTGAAAATCAAGTGTGTGTGACTTCATTAGCATGGTCACACAATGACACGGCCTAAGTCACTAGTTAAAATTGCTTATTTCTCTGGATTTGAACATTCTTCAAACATTCCTGAAAATATACAAGTCTGCAAAACGTAGAACACTGTTTTAGTGGTTTTTGAATATTTTAATGAAAAAAAAATTGTGTTATGTAAATTGGTTGAGTGTAAAACTAATGTCTTATGAATCTCATCCCAAGCCTCCCCTGCTAAATCCACAGTGCCTTTTAAAACTAGTAATTGAGTCTCTAGCTATGTTTCCATCCAGCATATTTTAGGTTACTGAGCAAAAAGGGCATAGATTCTAGAAATTAGCATAAACTACTGATGTTGATTTGATTGGATTCCTGGGGCGAATATAAGTACAATTGTTTATAAAACAATGGAACAAAATTCCAACCAGGCATTCAGATTTGAGGGACAGGTTTACAGTCAATGATCAAATTAAACTTAAGTGTTAAGTGTTAAGAGCTTCTACAACATTTTATTTTTGTTCTAAACCATATTTAGGGTTTTAGATAGGGACATGCCTAGGACTATATTTTGGACAGGATTTTGCTGATGTATGTACACTTTCAGAAATAAAGGTACAAAACTCATCATTGGGCCAGTGCCTTTTCAAAAGGTATACTTTTGTACCTAACAGGTCCACCTTAATGGTACAAACTAATACATTCATTAATTAATTAATTTTCTTTCGGCTTAGTCCCTTTATTCATCAAGAGTCACCACAGCGAAATGACCTGTCAACTTATCCAGCATATGTTTTACAAAGCGCATGCCCTTCCAGCTGCAACCCAGTACTGGGAAACATCCATACACACTCATACACTACGGCCAATTTAGTTTCTCCAATTCACCTATAGCGCAGGTCTTTGGACTGTGGGGGTAACCAGAGCACCCGGAGGAAACCCACGCAAACACGTGGAGAACAATGCAAACTCCACACAGAAATGCCAACTGGTCCAGCCGGGACTTGAACCAGCAACCTTCTTGCTGTGAGGCAACAGTGCTAACAACAGAGCCACCATGTCGCCCAAACTAATACCTTAAAAGTACAAATGTGTACTGCTATGGTATTAATATGAACCACTACAAAAGAAGACCTTTTCAAAATGTACCGGCCCAGAGACACCATAGTTCAGGGCTAGACAAGTTTGGTCATGGAGAGCCAGAGTCCCTCAGAGTTTTAATCCAGCCTTCATAAAACTCACCTGTCTGAGCTTTCCAACACTTAGTCTTTAATTGGCTTTTTTAAGTGTTTATGCACAGGGTTTGAGCAGAACTCTGCAGGACTGTGGCTCTCCAGGTTTGAATTTGCCTACCCCTATAGTTTGGAGATTCTTTTCTTCTCCTTCCATCAACAATAAACTGTCTTGCACCAAAGTTACATGTTATTTCTTGGATATGTGCTCTATATCAATGTAGAGTGGTTGTATGGGCATCACCTCTGGTTGTCCTGGTGTGGGAATCTCCTGCATTCTCGCACACAGTCGTCAGGAACTCATTCACTTGTTTGAGTGAGAGTGAGTTGTGAAGGGTCTCGAGAGGGTATATGGAGGGCACCATGGAACAGCCTTCAAAACCTGTGGATGAGAGAAATGATGAGAGAAGGCAGGTCTCTATCCAGACATCTGAGAGATACCAAAGTCATTGAACCACTGAACCAATGTCAATAGTCAATCCACCAACTGCCAAACCCTTGTTAGTGACAGAACAACAGTCACTGGCTGAAAATATTCAGATGTACAGATATACAAACAACTCCTATCATTCACTCATATCTCTGCATGTACTACATAGAAAATCTAAATCTATGTTTAAACTACAGACAAAGACATGGTTTGGTAGTAATGTAGCCAACTTCAAGTAAAACAAAAAACTTGTTAGTTGTTAGTCTCTACACACTTCTTTTAGTTTAAAAATCAAACTCAAAGTCCGCGTGAACCAGAAGTTGCTGAGATTTTTTTTTTTTTGTATGTTGATGTACTTCTGACTGAAACTGAAAATTGAGAAGAGGGGTGGGACTTTCTTTTTGCACCTCATTCCCTTGTAACAAACTAATGGTATAAGAGGCATGGTTTAGAATTTTGAAGCTGAAGCCATCAAACTGCAATCAACAGAGAAGGACCACCAGTCCAAACGCAGAAGCAAATGGTCAGACTTTGATTGAAGATTACCAAAACTAACATTTTTTCAATGGATTAACTTGCACAGATTATTTGTTCACCTAAAGAATAACAATGTGCACTAGCAAAATGAACATACGTTTTGATTTCACACGGACTTTCACACAGACCAATTGACACCACACAGACAAACACCAACCATTAATTCTGGCAGAGTTTGTTGGATCAGTGTATTACCCCTGACACCATTGGTCGGAGTTTGTTTTCACCCAACTGAACATGTTTAATCTCCATTTGTTGAATCATGGAACTAATGATTTTCCAACAAATGGGAACAAACTCAAACTTAATCTGGCCAGGGACCAGACAGGCTTCACATATATGTATTTCTATCCCTGAGAAGGATCATTTAATTATTGTACTTGGCAATTGTTGGGGCAATCTGAACATGACACCAAATTATTCACAACATTCTAAATACAATGGCCAACTTCTTAGTTGATGTTTGTCTTTGCAGAGTGAATGGGCCTTTAAAGCAGATTAAAGCATGTAAAAACTGCATTTGTGAAACAATGTACTTCATGACAATACATCACTTATGATTATTACTAATGAAAACGATCCTGGATTCTGAAGAACAAAATAAAACAACAATATCATGATATGAACATTTAGTAAGTAAATCTGGTTAACATAATTATTGTGAGTTTACCAAACTATGAAATTAATAAAAACGTGGAAACTATTGTCACAATTAAAACAAAAATCTAGTGTTTTTTCCTTTTTTTTAAAAAAAAAACAAACAACAGGAGGATTGTGGCATGCAAATCATATGCCACTATCATGCAAGCCTGTTGAGGTCAGAGAGCTGATGTGACTGTAAGCTGACACAGCTGCAATCAGATGCCACAGCATGCATCTGCCCCACAACACACAGCAGAGAGGTCACTCCTAACTCTTTTTTGCTGTGCTATGGCTAAAATTTACATCAAGACATATATTTAGTCTATTATGTCCTCTTTCTAAACACATTTGACCTTCTTAAGGGCTAAATTAATAAATCAAATCTTTACCCAATGTAATTTATGGTCTTTTGTATGGTGGAAATTAGTTCAGAATTAAAATCTGAAATACTATCAATGGGGGAAATACACTGGTGGTAAATATTTGTGTACATGCTAATTAGTTGTCTTTATTTATTATGAGAGGTACTATATGTACACTACTGTTTGGGGTCAGTAGTATTTTGTTATGTTCTTCAAAGATGTCTCACCAAGGCTGCATTTATTCACAATACATGTTTTCTATCAATTGAATATATCTAGAAATTAATTTAAAGTTCTTTTGTCTTTTGTCTTTTGTTTTGTAAAACTAAAAGTACAAAAAGGGATATATTTGAAATACAAATCTTCAGTCAAAATCACGGTCTCTTTTGGTCAAAGTTGACTCTTCTTAATTATTAGCTCACTCACTCACTTTCATTTGGCTTAGTCCCTGATTAATCAGGCGTCGTCACAGTGGAATGAACCGGCATTTACTCGGACATAAGTTTTTTTTATGTGGCAGATGGCCTTCCAGATGCATTTGTTTAATTAATGCATACATTTTTTTAAAATGACTGCCCCCAGAATTTTATACAGTAGTGCACATTTTAGATTTACCCTGTTAATTAACTTTAAATGCATTTTGCTAATAGGCCAAACAAATAAAATAATTTCACTGCAAGCTGCTCTTTCCAATGACACAACATGCTTCAAACAGCAGAGGCGCTATAGAGCAAAGCTGAGCAGCGGCCATTACTGCAGTCACGGCACAGCAGGGCACGGAGAGACCTCCGCAGGGCTGACCGTAGATGTACTCTAGCGGGTCCTGGCCAGAGATTAACCAGTTGCGGAACAGACGGAGATGATAGGAGCACTGATGGAGGTGGTGGGCAAAAGCACTGTCCAAACAGAACGGGTGGCCAATATTGGGGTCGTTGGAAAAGCGCCTCAGCAGCTGGGCTACCTGGTGCTCTTCCAGAGGTTCTGAGGAAGAAGAGGCAGAGCAGGGAAGACAAGAGTGGGGAGCAGGGCTTGGAAAGCAGATGCGTGAGGGCATGGGCTCCTCATGGGGACATTACGGACAGAGATTACGGTTTCATTATTTAGCATGCGATCAGAAAAACGGCCCACAACAGGTCTGAAAGGGTTTAATAGACACTCCTCCACACCTAAACAAAGGCGAGTTAGCCTGAGCGACTGTTTACCAGCAAATAATCCCAAGCAGACACACAGCAGCACTTAAGTCCGTTGTAATCCGTCGCCTTCATTCAGATATGTTCTATGCAGAAGAACCAGTACCAGCGACTGGGGTCAACAAGTTTTGATTGAGGCACAAGACCACAAGGGATTCAAGGTATTTGACTAAGTTACACAGACATAGTCTACGTACCCAAACTGACATCTAGAAGAGCTAAACAGATCTACATTTCCTCACACTGTGAGTTCTGGAGCGTGCATACGGACACGGTTTGGTTAGGCCCAGTCGATTGACTCAATCGACCCGTTCCGATTAAAGCTGCGGTAGGATAGAGATCTATCATTACCTGAGCAGGACCACCATAGAGGTAGTTTAATCACCCTGGTAGAAGTGTCATCTTGTGTACCTAAAGTGAATACAGTGCTCAGTGGAGTCAAATATTGAACCCATACAAAATGTATACACAAAAATTACTTCAATAAAGGTGACATTAGATTAAATTGTTCCTTTTATAGATTTTTTTGTTGTGTTTCTGCTGTATCTCCCAGCTCAGACAAGTTGAAAGCCATTTTAATTTCCTGTCGGTTTAGATGTAACTAGCTTTTTTTTTTTTTTCTCCACGTACCCACCTCTAAGCAACTATAGACACTCTTTTTTGTAAACAGATAGACCATTTTGAGGGACGTAAACATTAACAATGGTCCTAACATATTTCTTGTTTTACTTTTTTCATTTCCATAGCTTCCAGGAATCCAAAAAGGTCCACATATTGATAAATAATGTTATGAGAGCTGTTTTAATGTTGAGCTATGGTTGAATTCCCTCTTTTTACAGTTATGAAATAGTTTGACAACAAGGAGGAAATGTTCATGGGCCAATGACATGACCACAATGAAATGGTCTATAGCAAAGCAGCTACCATTGATGCCTTTCATTTTTCTGCTCTGTGTTCAGATGTTGAGGTTCACAGGGGTCCTCACACAGAATCCCAGCTTCAAAAGAGGCAACAGCAAAATTGATTAATTTTGTTTTGGAATACAAAGCTGGATTCGATTCAAAATTTCTTTAAAGTATGTGGCTATACCTACAATTTGTCTGTAACATGCAAGTAATTATTAATACATAATTCTTGTTCGTTTCATTTTGTTTATAGTTATCAAGTGCCAGCTTTAGTGTTAATTAGATCAGTGTTTCTCAACTACTTTCCTGAAAGCCCACCAACACTGCATGTTTTGGATGTCTCCTTTGTCACACCCATTACAGGTCTTTCAGTCTCTGCTAATGAGCTGATGATCTGAATCAGGTGTGTTTGGATAAGGAGACATGGAAATTGTGCAGAACTGGTGGTCCTCCAGGAACGTGGTTGAGAAACACTGAATTAGATCAGCACCCTTCATGTGCAGGGGTGTGTTTGTTAGTATGGTACTGTGGTTTTACACCAACCAGCCCAGAGGCTATTAGGCTGAGCCTTTGTTAAATAGACCAGTGTCATATACTGTATGTATAGATATTTGTTTGAATACAGTTTACATTGATAACTGCGAACTGCAATGTCAATCAATGATAAATTATATGCAATGATTATATGTGCCCCATATGGCCTGGCGCGATCTTACATTTTGCCATCATAATGTGGAAACAGCTTCAAATACTCCTTTAGGTTAAGCTTGATGCTTGGTTGAGTGCTGTGTTTGCTGCGCCAGTTTAGCTGCTCAACTATGGATTGGAACCACAGCTGGCGCAATAAGGCGCAAGATGTGTTTAACATGATTTGTTGCTATTTTCAGACCAGCACAACTCTAATTTTCCAATTTTGCGCCATGTTGTTAAATAGCACATCCCTTTGCTCCACTTTGGGGACTCATGGGTGTGCTGGTCTAATATAGAGGTGTGTTAAGACACATTGTTGGCGCGTTGCTATTTTGAAGAACTGAAATAGACCACGCCACTGACCAACTAATAGCTGGTCTAAAGTCCAGCGAAGAGCACATTAGCACACTTTCACATTGCTTAATACACACAGGATGTACAGCAATACACAAATATCTTTACATATGAAAAACAATTAAAGGATTAAAATGTTACAAAAATGATTATGTTCCACATAAATATAAAAACCACTGCCTCCATGCCTTCTTCATTTTGGGGGGCTTTTTTCAGTTTATTCATGACAATTAGCATTTGTATAATGTTATTATTATTAGCAGTATTATTTATTATATGCATATTTATATTTGTTTTAATAAAAACAGATTTAGATTTGTCCACCTGTTGGGTTTTGGAGACGTCTGCATCACCATATGGAGCAAAAGAATAGGACGAGTGTTTAGATATAACTCAGTTTTTTGACCACACTTCGTTATTATTGTTCATCTATTTGTTTGCTGGAAATTAGAACTGAATTTAGAAATAGTTTTGAAAAAAATCTTTGCGCTTAACAAACAAAATTAAATATGTAGGCTAATGGATGTCTTCGGTGAAGTGTGTACAACATCGTTTCCTTATCCATGAAAGTAAAGAAGTAAAGTAAAGAGTAAAAGTAAAGTAAAGAGAAAGTAAAGAGGCCGAATGGAGGAGGCTCATTCTTTATCCTTACGCTGCAGATGGTCTGTTTAACCATTTTCTCGTTAGTAAAGCATTTAGTTTTTTCACTTACAAAGTCGCCATGTAAATAGCAAATGCACCATGGAGCGACGCAACTGACCCTTAAAGGGAATGTGAAATGAAACTCTGATTGGTTTAGTGCACATTATGCTCAAAACACACCCATAACTCATTAAGAGAATAAGCACAACCATGTTAGACCATGCACTAGGGTACAGAGCATATTTTTCCGTCCTTAAAATAGCAAAAGCGGATTCGGACACATCCTTAATGCCTTTGTGCCATTCAGTTTAGATTTTGTGCCTAGATTGTTACAATAAAGCCCAAAGAGTTGAGCAGCAACTGATTAGCAATTAAATAGATATGAGGCAACAAGGTTTGCTCTGGTCTGAGGTGTTTTTGACAGGGTAGAAAGGGTGTGTATTTACATTACCATTGAGAAATTTAACCACACCAAATTATAGACTTTCTTAAAGACCCTAAAAAAAATCTAATAAACTTGTGTAAAATGGGCATCCAATATCATCTTTAAAAACTTTTTTTCAGCAAGGATGCATTAAATTGAACAAAAGTTACATTATGGACATTTATAATAATACATAATTAAAAAGGATTTCTATTTCAATAAACGCTGTTTTGTTGAACTTTCTAGTCGTCAAATAATCCTGAAAAATATATCCTGAAATATTAAACGGCTTTTTATCATGAACTATAAGAAATGTTTCTTGGGCACAGTATATTAAATTAATTCCAAAAAGATCACATAACATTGAAAACAGCTCAAAGTAAAAAAAAAAGTATTTTAGAATACTTCAAAATAGAAAACAACCATTTAAACTGCAATATTGCTGTATTTTGATCAAATCAATGCAGCCTTGATAAGCATCAAAATGAACTTTAAAACTAATGAAGAAGTATTACTGAACCCAGAATTTTGAAACCAATGCTATTATTTTTATTGGCCATTATCAGTGGTTCAAACACAACCAAACACAAACGTGCACACACAAACACATTCGTTATTATATCAAGTCGTGGATTTTTAAACTTTCATTATTTTCATATTAATTAAAGTAATTATATTAGCTTTGCCCTGAACTACTGCTTACACAAACCTTTTGGCTTTTTTACAGTTTATTTAAGACATTATGGTTTCTTTATTAAGCAGTTTCATCATGTGCACCATTGGGTGATGGCCACAATGCACATTATTGCAGGTTTAACTATTCTTGTGGGCACATCTGACCTGACCCGACCCACATTTACCAGAAAAACACAAAAATATACTAATAAGGCTGAAAGAACTACATCTGTGTTAATATAATGTGCATTCATTTCAACATGAAGGTAAGTGAATGTTACTGTAAGTGTAACTACAGAGAGAGAATGCTGGACAAAAGGCTCACATGTAGATTTTGAGAGCTGGATGGTTGGGAATGTGTGGTGGGCAGAGTGTGTGGGATCTGGCATGGAATGAGGATTGTGTGGGTGGACCAGGGACCATCTTTAAGCTCTGCTGAAGATGTACTGAACACATATACAGTTGCACTATGTCCAAATAAATCTAGACAACACACTGCTGTAATTCAGTTTACAAGCAGTTATCCTGCATTGTTCTCTACCTTTGTTATCATCTCCATTCAATTTTATGCTAACTGTCTGGACATCCACTTGATCACAACACGTGCAGATGATTCTTTTACAGGTCTTCTCATCACAATCAATAAATATTCATCATTCAGTTTATGCACAGCACATATTAATTAAGGGCAGAGAACCAAAAAGCATCGGCTAGGTGTCATTCTGCATTTTATAAGTGTTATAGATAATTCGCCTAAACTGAAGATCTCTGTTTTAATTTTCTGGTTGTGCCATTTCAAAATATGGCATCTTTTTCTGCAAACAGATTGAAGAAAGCTGATTTTAAGCTGCTTCCCTTTGAAAAAGCGGGGTGTAAAACACTCTGGCTTCATAGCACAACAATCACAACATACATAATTCACATAATTCAAATGCACAACCACACTGAATTTAAATAAATATAGACAGAAGATTAATGGGGTAAAAAAGTGATAGGTGAACCATTCCTCTGTGATCAATCACATTGTCCAATAAAACAATGACAATTGCCAACAGGGGAAAGCTTTAATCATTGGTGTGCTGTCCAGCAGTGGTTCAGATCCATTGTCTTGCATATCTATTTATAACTGTACACTGCAAAAAATAGCTTAATCAGCATTTTTTTTGTTTTTTTTTTCAATAGATATATTAAAACATCCTTATTAACTATAATATTACATAAACACTACAACCTGATTTCAGAGGCTTTGTCTTAAAGTTTATTTTTATCAGTTAACATTGTTTTTAATATATTATTTTATAATATATTTGTTTAATAATAATAATACAAATAATATATATAATGTTATATATTATATATTAATGTTATATATATATATATATATATATATATATATTAATATTTTTTAAATGATAAGTAATTCATATTCAAATCTGATTTTTTAGAAGCCGTAAGTACCATCAAGTTGCTTTTTGAATGTTCCTTTCATGATCCCATTTTACATGTTACAGCACATAATTCCATTAACATCATTGCGTCACCACACTATCCACATATTCTCCAGAGTTTCATGTAATTTCTGGTGTTTTATTTTTAATTTGTCGACTTTAACTGAAGTTTGGCACTTTCACTTTCATTTAGGAACATTTCATGCATGCCCCCTGTGACAAACAAGATATTGGATGAGAGTATGAACTGCTGGAAGAGTGTTGTTTAAATGGAATTTAATACCATCCTAATAAATTCTAAGGGAAAAAACTTCTGCATTTCGCAATGTGTGTGTCTGTGGTCCTTTACTGACTCAGTAGGTGCAGAGAATAGTGTCAAACAGCCGTGTGTGTATAGAATATGCTGTTGCAAAATGTGGCGAAAATCCTACACGAGGGTAATAGTGTGATTGCAGTGTTTACATGTCTGTACTGCACTTCAATATAGCCACTAACACATGAATACACCATGTGTCTTAATTCGATGTTTAGTTCGATTATGGCTTTAGTCAGATTAAATCAATCAAAAATTGCTGTTTACATGGTAGACTCTTAATCAGAGTATTGTCTTAATCGTATTAAAATCGGATTACTAGTGTCCATGTAAATGTACTCACTGTCACATGATGCATTCTAACATGGGTCCAAGACAAAAAGTGTTTTTCAAGCATCAAAACAATGAAAAAGTGAATCAATTCATAATTCATATTAAAAGACGCTCTAATCCAGCTCCAAACTATTTATATTCCATTTACTTTGCCACTAACCTTCAAACCACTATACTGTAGGTTTAACCCAAATGTCATCAAGAAGTGTAAATCTTTAAAAAAAAATGTATATGATCACTTATTATTTTTATATATTTTAAAGGCATAGTCCACCCAAAAATTTGAATTCTGTTCTCATTTATCCAGTCTTTGCTTTTTTCATAGCTTTATGAGTTTTTTTTTAATCTGTTGAACACAAAAGAAGTTATTTTGAAGAGAGCTGGAAGCATGTAATAACCATTGACTTCCATAGTATTTGTTTTTCCTACTATGAACGCTGCTGGTTTCAAGTTTTCAGATCTTCATTCAGAAAATTAATTTTAACATAAATAGATCTATTAAGCTGAATGGTGATGAATAAATGTATTTTAAACAGTTGAACATTCATTTATCTCATGTAGTTTGCTTCCTAAACATAAAAAAAAAAAAAAATACTGATTAAGAGCATGTTTAGATTTTTTTTTACAGTGTCATACAGCCACCTTTCCACAGACTTGTGCACATACAAGCACAGGAAACACAAAGAGGTGCTGAAACTCATCCACATGAATGGTCATCTGTAAACTATGTCACTGGGTGAGAGAGAGCGTTTATCGCAGGAGGTTACAGAGAGCGACAGTGGTGAATGTGGGAAGGGGAAAAGACCGGTTGAATGATTAAAAAGGATGGCGAAACTGGAGAAGTCGAAGGAAAGATGGCAGAAATCACGTGAAAAAACAAAACAAAAAAAAAAACTACTAAACCAACGAAAATGTCCAAAATGAAAAGTTTACCATTGACATGCAAACCAAAGTGAGGTGGAGAAAGTGGAAAATACTTGAAGAGAAGCAGACGTACCATTAGTCGGATGCTTTGCAAACGACACAGAAAATCGCTTTACTGCCGGCATAGACAACAACTCTGAGGAAATAAAAAAGGTCACTAGAGTTACCATATTTTACAGTACACCTGCACAGGATGGGGATGGTGTTACAAAGCTGAAGGTGTCAAGGTTTATAGGGTGAGAAGTGAGGACCGGGTCTCTATTGTGACTACAGACTGGGACAAAAGCAGGAAGAGCAGTGTTTTGTTTCTCAATGTGATTTAAATAGGAATCACTCAACTTATTTTGGAAGTAGGTTTATTTTACATTTTAGAGGTAAACTGTTGTATTTTACCATTTTTATCCATTCAGTCAACATCTGGCTCTCGTAGTAGCACTTTTAGCTTAGCTTAGCATAGATCATTGAATCAGATTAGACCATTAGCATCTCGTTCAAAAAAAGAGTTTAGATAATTTTCTTATTTAAAGCTTTACTATTTTATAGTTACAACATAAAATAAGACAAACAAGAAAATGAAAAGTTGCCAAGTCCTTGATTATTACACCGGAATGAGACTAGTTCCTAGCCATATTTGCCTATAGGTTGTTTTCACATGATGTCATTGATGATGCGCGTAATTCAGATGGAGAGCAGGAAGTGATTCTTCTACATAGGAATCGCTATCAGAACATCAAAATGTTTTTGTTTTATGTTGTTTAGAATTGTTTAAATCGGCCAAAATAAGAAATGCAGAACAGCTTTTATAGACTTTCAAAGGTTTTCGCTCATAAAGGGGAGAAAGTTTAAGAAACTGGCTGAAAAACAGAAGGCGGCATGAACGGTAGTGAACATTTATTCAATAAATCCATGTCTACAAACTTTTTTTGAATGCAATAATTCATTTAACAGCACCAATAAAGATTATATACAGGCTTAGCTATGTGTATGAATATGTTCATTTGTTATATAAAAATCAGATACATCACTACCACATTTCACCAAAATCCAGGAGAAAAAAAAAAAAATGTCCCCTGCCATGTAACCACTGCAATAATCTCTGTCTTGTTATGCAATAATCAAAGTCAACTAACAACTGTAACGTTAACATTGAAATACGCAGCAGCAGTAAATGTTTGTTGATGGTAAGATCATCAAGTTCATTCCCCCTTACAAAAATAAATAAATAATAATAAAGACTATGCGTCCACTCTTTTGTATGCTTTCATCCGTTATTTGATGATGTCTGGAAGATATCCGCATGGGGAAAAACTATAGTAATTTATATTAAACATATTTTTGAACCACATAGTAAAGTGTATAATGTGCACAACTTTGTTAATGAATGTTAGAGAATACTGTAGCATAGTACACTGATAAACTGCAATAAATACTGTAACATTAGTGTAAACTGTGGTGCATTTTAATGGTTTACAATTAAAGTGAAGAAAACTGAAGCCTATTGAATAATTTGTTTATTACGACAGTTGTGTTGAACCACAGCAACAATATAATTACTACGGCAGTTTAATTCAAGTAATTATCTATAGTATGCTTCCAAACACTATATTTACTATAATGTTTTTTATGTAACGTAATAGCTTATAGAGTATCTACCGCATCGATGACAGGCTAATATATTTTAGTTCAGTAGAAAACTCGGCCCTCTTCATGATATAAGGATCGTGCCCAGCATATGTGGTTATTTTCTATTTATATCTCCTTTGAAATATGGTTTAAATCTCAAAAATATGGACTCCCGTTCAGTTTTTTACTTCCTGCCATCCATCTGAATTTCGCGCATCACCAGAACCATGTGATTGCAAACAACCTATAAAGTAGCAACTTTTCGTTTTCTGACGGTCTTAGCACACAATACAAAAAACGATTGAATCTCTGCCTATGCTAATGGTCTAATCCGATTTAATGATCTATGCTAAGCTAGGCTAAAACTGCTCCTGCTACACCAGGAGATCAGATGAATGGATTCAAAAATGGTCAATTTCAACTGTTTACCTCGAGGGAACTTGTAAAATGAGCCTATTTCCAAAAAAAAAAAAAAAAAAAATGTGTTCCTTTAAGCTTAAGAGTGAGAATGTTCCTTATTATAAGGTAAAAAGATGCTAATCTAACAGTTGGCTTCACTGAGACTATTCCTAGCTCAGGTTAGGAAAAAGAAACTACAGTGAAAAAGAAAATGACAATAAGTGGACAGATCTTAATAGATAATAACAAAAAATATCTTCAGAGAGTTGTTGCAATGAATGAGCGGGTCTATTTATAACGCTTTGAATACAGTAATATTTTCGGCTTGTCACTTTATGGGCACTTCTCTACTATAAATACAGATACCATCTTATCAGACGTCATCTCTCGGGAACAAACAAAATGGTGGACAGAAGCATGAGAAGCTTAAGAGGGTTAGATCGACCTCTTGCTTCTGTAATACAAGCAGCTCTGAGAGGCTTTAGTGAACAGCACAATACCACACACAACAGTGAAGACAAAAAAGACTGTGGGGATTGTGGTCAGTGGCCGGTCAGAGGGTTAAACTCAAGCTAATAAAGGTTAAATAAACAGGCTCATGTGTATGACTGTAACAAATGAAAGGGTAAAGTTAAAACTGCAAAACGGCAGTAAACAAAAGAAGACACAGGAAATGGGAACTGAAAAGAAAAACTCCAAACAATGTCACACTGACACCTTGTGGACGAAGGGTTTTGACTACAAGTGCAGAAACTGAACATTCTGGAAGGAATCGAGACATGAGAATGCTCCAGCATGGACTAGCAAGTCAATTCGTTCATGTGGTTTCATTTCAAACGTCAAAGTAGAGTAAAATCCACAGCTAATGGCCATTTATCTGATTTAGTAATTATTAAAAAATACAAATAACTGTAAACACTTCACAATAAGATTCAGTTTGCTAACATTATGTGTGTATTATCGTAGGTTACTGCTAATGTTATTGTTCAATGTCAATAAAAAAAAAACATTTAAAATACAGTTTATTTGTAAGATATTGCTAATGTATTATTGTTTCATACATAAACTATTAATCTAGATTAATAGGTGCTGCTAAAAAAAATTTTTTATTGTTATTTTATGTAAGCTATTGCATAAATTAGTGTTAATATACAGAGCCTTACTGTGAAGTGTTACCAAATAATAGGATGCAATGTATACATTCACCGGCCACTTTATTAGGTACACCTGTCCAACTGTTCGTTAATGCAAATTTCTATTTAGCCAATCACATGGGGGGCAACTCAATGCATTTAGACATGTGGACATGGTCAAAAACAATCTTCTGCAGTTTAAAAAGAGCATCAGAATGGGGAAGAAAGGTGATTTAAGTGACATGGTTGTTGGTGCCAGACGAGTTGGTCTGAGTATTTCAGAAACTGCTGATCTACTAAGATTTTAACGCACAACCATCTCTAGGGTTTACAGAGAATGGTCTGACAAAGAGAAAATATCCAGTGAGTGGCAGTTGTGTGGGCGCAAATGCCTTGTTGATGCCAGAGGTCAGAGGAGAATGGCCAGACTGATTCCAGCTGACAGAAAGGCAAAAGTTACCAAATAATAACCACTCATTACAACCGAGGTCTGCAGAAGAGCATCTCTGAACAAACAACACGACAAATCTTAAGGCAGATGGGCTACAGGAGCAGAAGACCACACTGTGTGTCACTCCTGTCAGCTAAAAATAGGAAACTAAGGCTACAATTCACACAGGCTCACCAAAACTGGACAATAGAAGATTGGAAAAACGTTGCCTGGTCTGATGAGTCTCGATTTCTTCTGCAACATTCAGATGGTAGGGTCAGAATTTGGCGTCAACAACATGAAAGCATGGATCCATCCTGCCTGTATCAATGGTTCAGGCTGCTGCTGATGGCGTAATGGTGTGGGGGATATTTTCTTGGCACAGTTTGAGCCCATTAGTACCAATTGAGCATCGCGTCAACGCCACAGCCTACCTGAGTATTGTTGCTGACCATGTCCGTCGCTTTATGACCACAGTGTACCCATCCTCTGATGGCTACTTCCAGCAGGATAATGCGCATGTCATTAAGTGTGAATCATCTCAGACTGGCTTCTTGAACATGACAATGAGTTCACTGTACTCAAAGGCCTCCACAGTCACCATATCTCAATCCAATAGAGCACCTTTGGGATGTGGAGGAAGGGGACATTCGCATTATGGATGTGCAGCAACTGTGTGATGCTATCTTGCCAATATGGAGCAAAACCATATTAAATATTGAATATTTCCAGTACCTTGTTGAATCTATGCCACAAAGGATTAAGGCAGTTCTGAAGGCAAAAGCGGGTCCAATCCGGTACTAGTAAGGTGTACCTAATAAAGTGGCCGGTGAGTGTACTACTGCCCAAAAGTATGGGATCAGTCAATTAGATTTTTTATTTTTTTTTCAAAAGGTTTTACTTTCAATCAGAAATGAAGAATTAAACAAAGAAACAAACAAAACAGAATCTACAATAAAGGCACTTATAAGAAACATTTAGATTTAAATACTAAAATATATTAAGCTATTTTCAACACTGATAATAACAATAATCTAATACAGGGGTGTCCAAACTCGGTCCTGGAGGGCTGGTGTCCTGCAAAGTTGAGTTCCAACCCCAATCAGACACACCTGGGCTAGCTAATCAAGCTCTTACTAGGCTTTCTAGAAACATCCTTGCAGGTGTGTTGAGGCAACTTGGAGCTAAAATCTGCAGGACATAGGCCCTCCAGGAGTGAGTTTGGACACCCCTGATCTAATACATACAATTTTACAATTTAAACTTTTGTTTGTTAAAATTAGCCACCTATATTAGTAAACACAAATTGACAGTTTCAAATACTTCTACAACATTTATTCATTTTAGATGATGCTAGTTTATATAAAATAAATGATTTATTACCTGTATATTATAGTGTGTTAGCTAATATGTAATATGTAGCTAATAATATCTAAGTATTTCATAATGTTACTTTTTTTACTGTATTTTAGATCCAATAAAACCCTTGATGTCTTGGTGTGCATGTGAGACTTCTTCAAATACATTACAATAATGAAACCAACCTTTTGAATGGTAGTGTATCTGAGAGTAAAATGTCAAACGTGTTTATGTGGCAAGTAGTAGTCAATATCATGGTTTATATTCACATTCCAGTTCACAAAATGTATTTTGCGTCAGACTTTTTAGATCCCTGCAGTGGTACATAAAAATGTGTTTCCAATTAAATGATGTCAAGAATAAAATGCTGTTTACAAAATAATGACAAATGACAAGAAACAGAGGACATCACTTCTGAAAGACAATGAATGGCACAGTAGACTCCATGATTTGGACACACCCTCAAGACCATGAAAATGAACCAGGTGCGAAATGGTGAATATGACAGTGAGATGTGCAATACACCATCAGGATCTGACGTAACCAAACCACATTTACAGGAAGTGCCCTTCACCTAAAGTTTCTACCCTCTAAACTTTTCAATCATCCATATGAGAGAAGAAGCTGGACTGAGCACATACCGTCTTTATAGGTCAAACTGCCCGAGGAGAATTTTTTGCGATGTGTGCGAGCGTAGTCCTGAAGGTTGGGGGCGCTAGAGGAGCCCCCCAGGACCGTGGTACTGAAGAGACCAGCGCACTGAGAGCCTGCAGAGGGGGTTAGATCATGGAATTAGTGTGCACACCAACCACATGCACTTATTAATCAAATCACAGCAGTTACTTCAGAGGGAGTGAGAGGATTATAAAGTCATAATTAGGCCCACACAGAATCTGCGCGGGCAGAATTCCGCAGATTTTCCGCAGAATTCCGCAGATTTCCACAGATTTTTAGCCCATCATTAATTCTGTTTATTTACTTGAGTAAATGTGTGTAAATCTGAATTTATACAGTTTTTAAATTACACATATTTCACATATTAAGGGTTTAGTTATGAGACTCCCAAATTAATTCCGCAGAAGTCCGCAGATTTTGACCAAAATTCTCCGCAGAAATTGCAAAAAACGTCCGCAGATTCCGTCTGCCCCTAGTCATAATGTATGACTTGTGCCAAAACCATTACGGTTTGGTAGACATTAATGACAGAGGCTAGTAGAGCAAAGTCTAATTAACAAAAGACAGCAACATTGTTCTTGTCATAGAAGTGCTCATAATCGTATGTAACTTGTAGAAGCAATTAGGAACAAAAACACTGATGAGTGTGCTATTAGTGAACGTCAGTGTTCACATGACATTGATAGTAAATATATATATAAATAAAGGACTACACAAATTAATACTATACGCTAATCTAAATGAACACAAATTAATTACACCATATTAATTACTTTTAATCTAGATAGTTAGATATGAAGTACATCTCATTGCATGCATGATTATTTTGCTAATTTACACTCTGTTTTAGTCATGCAATAGATTCAAGGCATTCACTTTTGATTGTAGGCAACAGCTTTGCGTATAAATAACCAACTAAACTGTTACTTATCAGCAGTGGTAACGAATACAAATTCTCACATTACTGTAACAGAGGAGGTTTTTGTACCTTACTAACTATTATGTTTATTTTTACTTGAGTAAGTTTTTACCATAGATATATACATTAGATGCCGCCTACCCTGTTGTTGTCTATTGGAAGGAATGCATCAATAGAGCCGCCATTTTAGCACAGGGTAGCGCTCCTTTAAAATGAATGCAGGATCAAGGTGCAGTGGAGGACTGTGGCCATCCAGAGCCAGAGATATACACATATCTGCATATATCTACGATCGGGAGTTTTCCCGGAGGTCAGTATGCAAATATTTTTTGAAATTACGAAAATTTGAATTTTACATCACTTTTCTACATCGATAGATAAGTGATTGCATGGGCATTGCCGACAAAGAGCATGTGTTTATGTGCATGGAAATGTATTATCCTCCCTCCCTGTTAAATCTGATCTATGTTTAGCACAAAAGTTCATTGTTTGCTCTTTACTACACTTGTAAGCTATTGACGCATGCTCAGGGTCCGTATGTGATATCTAGTATATATATCTTTGCATTTTTACTACTGTATCGCACTCCTTTCCTTTAAACTGCAGTCACTAATTTATATATATTTTTTTTTTTTTGTCTAGGGTGGTTGGCTAAGTAGAATAATAAGTTCTGGGATTCTCATCCAATCAATTTGCACATAGAAAAATCACATCTGGCAGACCCATAGAAAATTACACTAGATTTCGCATACGGGCCCTGAGCATGCGCCAATAGAGTCGCCACATTTGTACAGTGCTCCCAGGACAAATGTCATTCAACCGCACTAGTCAAGACTAAAGCCAATGTGAAGATGCTGGACTTTAGGGCTGCATATGGGATTAAGTAACGAGCAAACAAAGAAAACAAAGCACAAAGGCAGAACATTTTATGGTAAGATTTGTCTTTTACGCTTTTGTATGTTACAAACTTTTGTGCTAAACAAGTATTGATGATAATAATAGCACCAACTTGCACTAAATACTAGGCGTAGGCTAGTTTTGTTGAATAAAATCAGCAAACAATGTAAATGAAATATGACAACAAGACCCTGCAGTGCCAGAAACTTGTATTATTGTCGGGCAAGTGAAGTAACGGCTAGTTTTTGAAGTAATTTCTAAGGGTGCCTAATAACATAACAGTGCCTGTGCCTCAATGTGCATACTGTCCACCCTAAATTATTAAATATTACAAATGTTATATACCATTTAGATCAGAAAGGTGGAAATGCACATTGAGATGCAGGGATATCGATGATTCAAATGAATGGTTCATAACGGAGATTTAATTACAAACGAATCTCCCCCTCCGTTAGAATTAGAAGTGAAAGCAGGAGAGGGGGTGTGTTTCTGGACATGGATTATATCAAATTTAACAGGAATGGAGATAATACATTTCCATGCACATAAACACATGCTCTTTGTCGGCAATGACCATGCAGTCAAGTATCCAGTGAAGTAGAAAAGTGATGTAAAATTCTTATTTTCGTAATTTAATAAAATATTTGCATAATGATCACAGGGAAAACTACCAATCATAGATATATGTATAAATGTTTATATATCTATGGCTCCAGATGGCCAGTCCTCCACTGCACCTTGGTCCCGCATTCATTTCAAAGAAGCGATTTCCTGTACTATAAATGGCAGCTCTATTGACGCAGTCCTTCCAATAGACAACAACAGCGTAGGCAACGTCTAATGTAAATATCTATGTTACAGACCAACCTTAAGACACAGATGCGTTATAGATGTGGCAAACATGTACACTGTCAAAGCATTAAAAGTGTCCAAGGAGATGCAAAACCATTACAAGAAATGACTAGGAAACTGTTTAGACTGCATATCATAGAGGGGAAGATGAAGGATATCTACTGTATGATGACTGAAATTACCAAATGACTCCAAACAACAACTAAATGCACTACAGAATGTTTCGTTTTCAAATACACACACCAGTGCTGCACGAGCTTGGTTTGCGGTCCAAACTGTGGACACTTGTAGCTTGTTAGTCAGGGTTCAATGTGCATAATAAGCATTTACATATCGTCACAGGGGTTTTTATTTTTATTTTGCATCAACTTGCTTTCTGTCGGATTATTATATGTAAATATTCACGCAATGTTTTCACAATAAATTAATCTCACATTTTAAATGTATAGTCCTCAAATATCAAATAAAAGAAAATGGCACTGATGTAAGCTACATCTTTAATTTGCAAGGTATAAAGTGGAATCATTTTCACAGCGTAATACTCGCTATTCTTGAGTACTTTAGAAGGGCTACTTTCTACTCATATTTAGAACAGATACTTTTTAGTCTCACTAAATTTTATGGCAAGTAATTTTACTCTTACTTGAGCAGGACTTTCAGAACTCTTCACCACCATAGCATATCAGAAATCACAGCATTTGTTTGCATGAAGCAAAACGCACAATGATCCCTTTAATACATCTAAAAATTAACAGCATCACATGCACCAAACTCCACTGTGTCCAATTACGCACTGTGTATTCACTAATTTCCTTTGTGATGTCAATGAAAGCGCTCAGCTAATGGTTTTTACACCCAAAATAAGACTCAATATAGTGTTGCTTTGGATGCAGAGGGTGATTTCCTGTCAGGGAGAAGAGATAAACAGCAGTTGTTGAGGCTGAATGAGGGACAGACACACGATACCAACCTAATCCGCTCTGCTTCATCTCTGGAGACTGACGTGAGCAGGAGGGGAAGAGGCGATAGCTGCCTCCTTTAGAGGACGAGCTTTCTGACAGGACCTGTGTGCACACAAATGAGGCACTTTTGAATTATGGCACATAAAACCCAGCCTGATTCTGTCAATTTGACACCACAGAGATTTACAGACATATTTTAGAAAGTACAGTAGGTGTGATGCTGTCTTTGATACCTCCATAGAGCCAGTCTTGCGATTCCGGATCAAAGGGGATTTCCTCTGAGTGCTGATGGCCTCTGAAAGGGGCAATGCACGGTCAGGCTCATCCCGTGAGAGGTTCTCCAAACTTCCAGGGTCTGTTTGCTTTTGGTCATTCTACATCAAGACACACAAACGCAGACATGGAATCTTCAGCAAGCAAACATTGCTATTATTAGCTGAACAACCGTGTTCTCCAATGGGACAAAGGAAAGGGTTGTATACTTCAGCAGAGGCTGGTCGGAAGCCGAAGCCCATTGGAGCGCTCTCCTCCTCAGTCACTTTGACCCCAGGGCTGAAATGCAGTTCCACATGGAAGCGCTCTTCAGAGGACGGGTCCTGAGTTCACATAATATCACAGTTGTCACATTTCTTTGAAGCACTCTGTTGAGACTACACAGTCCCCACTCAGACATTAAACAGTTCTGCTGTGTTTATAGAGTCTCAGAGCAGAGCAGAAAGGACAGTGTAAGCAGGATGTACCTTATTGTTGTCTTCATAGAGCATAATGACGATCTGCGTCATGTAGTTGAGTTCAGACACTGCACTCAGATAATCCATGGCTCTCTTCCACTGCTCATCCTTCTCCTCCTGAAATATCATTATTGGTTTAATACTTCATTAAACTGTCATTCATTCATTCATTTTCTTTTCGGCTTAGTCCCTTTATTAATCTGGGGTCGCCACAGCGGAATGAACCGCCAACTTATCCAGCATTTGTTTTATGCAGCAGATGCCCTTCCAGCTGCAACCCATCACTGGGAAACATCCATACACTCGCATTTACTCACATACACTACAGACAATTTAGTTTACCCAGTTCACCTATAGCACATGTCTTTGGACTTGTGGGGGAAACCTGAGCACCCGGAGGAAACCCACGCCAACACGGAGGAAACATGCAAACTCCACACAGAAATGCCAACTGATCCAGCCGAGGCTCGAACCAGCAACCTTCTTGCTGTGAGGTGATTGTGCTACCCACTGTGCCACCGTGATGCCATCAAACTGTCATTAAATGCAAAAACATTTCTTATTCTCTTTTACTTTTTTTGCATTTCTGCTTCTTCTGTATCCTGTACTTGTCTTGTCTCAGCATACAGTACTTTCGGAAGCATACATTTATATTATATTCAAACCAATTCAAATGTATTGTACTCATTCAAGTATAACTTTTATTTCTTATAAAATAAGGTTAAACTGTAAAGCTAAATGTGCTGTTAAGCATTTAAGGTGTAGGTCCACTTACGCATTTTTTTTTTTTGTGCAACTAAAAACACCAGTGCTCTTCTAAAAACACTCATCTGTGGCTTGTCAAATTATCATCTGCAAAGAGCATGGTTGATGACTGGCAAGAAAGGACAGAGATCACAAAGGTGCGAGGGCAGAAGTGCGCTGAAATTGTTGAAGAAATGCGTCTCGCTTTCCACGCAATGACCTCTTCGCCCTGACGTTGCTTCAAAATATATTTTTAAACCGGAAGAACGAATTTGCTCTAAACAACGCAAAAACAACCAATTTTCAATTGTTAGTGAAATATATCTGTCCTAATAAGTGTTTTTAGCAATGTGGCACATACAGTGGGGGAAATAAGTATTCTACACGTCACCATTTTTCTAAAGCTGCTGTTGACTTGACATTTTCTCCAGATGTTGATAACAACCAAACAAATCCATATATGAAAGAAAAACTAATTTAATTAGTTTACAAATGACGTAGAGAAAAAGTATTGAACACATGAAGAAAGGGAGGTGTAAAAAGGCAGTGAAAGCCCAGAGAGCAGCTGAAATCTCTCAGTAGTTCTTCAATAACCCTCTGCCCTTCGTCATTGTAAATGAATATTAGCTGCTTCAGTCCAACATCTACATTAACAGGATGATGAAGATGAAACCAGGGTAGACATTTCAGCAAGACAATCATCCAAAAACAAAGCCAAGGAAACTCTCAAATGCTGACAGAGAAAGAAAATCAAGTTGTAGAATGGCCCAGCCAATCACCTGACTTAAATCCAATATAAAACACAAAATAAAGATCAGATTTGACAGACGAAACGTACAGAACCATCAAGATTTTTGATCTTGTTCAATACTTTTTTCCTGTGTCATTTAATTTTATTATGCATAACTTAATTTGTAAACTAATTAGATTAGTTTTTTTTCCATATATGTATTTATTTAGTTGTTACCAACATCTGGTGAAAATTTCAAGTCAACAGCACCAAAAATAGTGACATGTTCAATACTTATTTCCCCCACTGTATACACATCTGTCAACATCTCACAAAAAAATGTGTTTTAGGGTAACGTGACCCTTTAAGACATGATATGTGAATGGCCCCTAATAGTGGCACTTTAAAACAAAGATTAAAGATTTAATTTGACATTACTATTATGCTTTTAATACAGTCATACAATTTTACTTCACTTGTGAATAGGTCTTTTACTTAACTGATATATAACTGAGAGAGAAGAGTATGTTTTGTGCAGTTAAGATCTGAAGTAGACTACAAGCGCACATTAAATCCAAGGGCATTTGAAAACTTGGCTGTTTGTTAAGATTGCTTGTGATGTCACAATTTAGTTTCCAAGAGCACCTGCTAAAAGAGTGAATATAAATTAAAAAATTTATCATTTCCTGTGCTTCTCGTGGAGCACATTTCATGACACTCTGCATATGTAAAGTGTTTCAAATTACTTTTTTAAATAATTTCCATCGTGTTCATTTTGGTGTACAGGTTATGTCTGTGTCATGATTTGATTTTCTCTGCTCCACCTTAATTCTCTTCCTAATGTGTTATAATACTTACATCCAAGAGGCCACCATAACGGAAAATGCTAAGAAGAGAGTGGACATGACTCTCGCTGGTGAAATACAGCCGAGTGCGAACATGCCTGCCTGGTGACAGCACTCCACGTGAATATCTGAGACACAAAGAGACAGATAAATGTGAGCTTTTGTACTCCATAGGATATAATACATGATAGAAAGAAGCAGAGATGACAGCATAAGAACAGGGCATCTCACAGTGGATGCAGCTTGTTTACAGACTCATCCTCATGTGTCCTCTGAAGGTCCAGCTGAATTTTCTTCACTAAAGGCAGACAGTAGGCATATGCAATATCCAGCTTCTCTACCGTATTAATGCCGTACTCCTAAACACAAACAAACAAACAAACAAACAAAAAGTGAGCAATCAAAGGAACAGATCCTGGCTTTGTGTGGTACATTACGGTATATATAAAAAGTATGGATGCACTGAAACAAACATTCTGGGCTAAAGCTGAAAATTCTGGATACATTTGGCTAGAAATCAAAACTGCATTGCATTATGAATTAATAATAGTAATTTAAAAAAAAAATTATAAAAAAAAATATTAAAAACATTAAGACAATGACAGTTCAACACATTTACATTTCAATGAAAGTGAAAAAAAAACTATTAAATAAGTCATAACAAACACAGTGCACATATTAACACGGTCACATTGCTTGGGGTTACTAAATGGTCAGTCCATTCTTATCTAAAAAATGAAGGAAGAAATCTCAATCTTGTAAAATATATGCATTTTTGTTTGATTGAGTAAGTCAGTCTTTCTATTGCTATACAAGAAGACATTTCCTTTATCCAGAGAGGAAAAGGTGGACCATGAGCACTTTTCCATTGAATGGCAATCAGGCGGATGGAAAAAAAGAGCAAGAATACAAATTTTAGGGCAAACGGTGATTTCTTTACCAATAGTTTAGAGATTACACATAATAATTATTTCCAAAAGGATTGCAAGTGCTCACACTGCCAAACACAATGGAATAGTGTGCCCTTTATACATTTTCCACAAATATCCAAAATATTTCTATTAAATTTATCTAACATTTCCAGTGTTATATATATGCAATAATAATAATAATAATAATAATTATCATTATTATTATTATCATCATTGTTATTATTATCATTAGGGATGCACCGAATATTCGGCCACCGTAAATGAGAGCACAGAAAAAAGACTCTGTGAACTAAAAAGGTGCATGAGGCAAATTATAATAGGTAGACTATTCTCTTCTGACTTAGGCTACTGTATATGTGACTAGATTGTAGCCATATTTCTGCTGGATATTTTTTACATTTGACAAAAATGTTAATTTATGCCATATTTAAATACTCTCAAATCTTTCTTAAACTCAGTCAGACGACAAGCTCAATCACTCAACAGCTAGATAGTCTGTCTAAAGTCCCTATACCCAGAAGTGATAACCCTTTGGTGCAATGAGCTAAAATATTTTCATAATTTGCAGTTGCAGTCTTTAATATTAATTTTTGCAATTGCAGTGCCTTGATTATACTAAGGCTAGTACACAGTCATAGCCATAAATGTCATGCTACTAATAATGGACACAACTTATTTTGGTGTTTTGGTTTTCAGCCTTGGTTTCTTCTTTTTCAGTTTTCGTTTTCATCCAAGAGATTTCATTTCGATGCATCCCTAATTAGCATTATGTTATTAAAACTTTTTAATTTGAACTCAATAACTCCAATTATACTTATTTAAAAAAACAAAAAAAACAAGTCAGTAAAATAACCACAAGTCTCATGTTTTCAGCGTTGCCAGCAGGAACATATATATGTTTTCATAACTTTTTTCACCACATATTTTAATCTGGTGGAAATTATCGACCAAAAAACAAAAAAATACTATTTTCGGACAATAATTTTTGTCAGATGGAAAATTCCATCCAATAAAAGGTGTCAAAAACTACTTAGAAAAGTTTTGCTTTTTAGATTTAGCTTTTTGTTGTGATGTTTGTTTGCTGTTAAGTTTGTCTGAAGAAATTAATAATAAGTGGTATTCTAACAGTTACAGTTGCAATCAGAATTATTAAACCCCCCTTTGAATTTTTTTTCTTTTTGAAATATTTCCCAAATGATGTTTAACAGAGCAGGGAAATTTTCACAGTATGTCTGATAATGTTTTTTTCGTCTAGAGAAAGTCTTATTATGTTTTATTTCGGCTAGAATAAAAGCAGTTGTGAATTTTTTAAAACCCATTTTAAGGTCAATGTTATTAGCCCCTTTAAGCTATATATTTTTTCGATAGTCTACAGAACAAACCATCATTATACAATAACTTGCCTAATTACCCTAACCTGACAAGTTGCCCTAATTAACCTGTAAGCTGTATAGAAGTGTCTTGAAAACTATCTAGTCTAATATTATTTACTGTCATCATGGCAAAGATAAAATAAATCAGTTATTAGAAATGACTTATTAAAACTATTATGTTTAGAAATGTGTTGAAAAAATCTGCTTTCCGCTAAACAGAAATTGGGGAAAAAATAAACAGGGGGGGGCTAATAACTTAGGGGGGTTAATAATTCTGATTGCAACTGCAACAGTAGATGTATAAAATAAATATCTGTATACAATAAATACATAAGTGGCTGTATAAAAATAAACATCACCTACCTGTGGTATGACTATGTCGGCTAGTGCTCGAGAGAGCTTGAAGAGCTCCAGTGTATCCTCCAGGCCCAGGGAGCTGTTGTGCTGCACATCATATTTAATGCAGTCGTAAATGTCAGGAATCTTGCTGATGTCGTAGCGTCCACTCTTCATGCGGAAATCCCTTTCCAATTTAGACCAGCGCTGCAGCATCATCTCCAGTGTCTCACTGTGGTACAGCTGTAAATCTGAGAAAGCACAGGCTCATTTAATCAAGCAATTCTTTCACTGCTTTCTTTGGTATGGCCTTTTAGGGAATTTCAAATCTGGAGATTGTTTGCTTTATTCTGATTAAGGGAATTAAATACTAAGTTGAATAGCTTATTTTCACAAGGCAACATTTCAGTGTACTAAAAAGTGTTTTTTGCAAGTCACTCTGTGAGCTCCTTGTGGCTTTATATGTCGCTGTTCACACACTAATACAAATGGAGCCATTCCTGCTGTACCTGATAATTAATACATGAAATACATGAAAAAATGTCCTTAAAGGGATATAGCTCACCTTTCAAAAATTAAAATGAAATAAATTTCTGTTATTAAAAACTCACCCCTAATGTTTTTTTTAATCCTCCGAGACCTTTATTCATCTTCAGTAAGCAATTTAAGATATTTTAGGTGAAATCTAAATAGGCAGCATAGTACTCATAGAAAGCAACTGTCCCGGGACGTTCAAAGCCCATAAAAGTAAACCGTCTATGGAAGGCCAGAGAACTCTCAGATTTCATCTAAAATATCTTCATTTGTGTTTTGTAGAAGAATGAATGTCTCAGGGTATTGGAATGACATAGGGGTGAGTTTTTAATTTCACATTTTCGTTTTTGGATGAATTTCGTTTTTTAAATTGAGCACAGAACAATCACCTGCTGATTTGGGGTCTTCGAGTCTTTTGCGGATTTGTGAAGTGAGGCTCTGAACGAGGGTGTAGACTTGATCACATATACACACTGGATTCTCTACAGCCCTCATAGAGTTCACCAGAGAGCTGCTGCATGTTGGGGCCAGCTGAAAAAACACAAAAGATGAAGTGGACACAGATGCGCCTTTCATATCAAGTCAGCGGAGGGCTGAAATACACCCTCTAGTTCAAAAGACACTCCAAACGTACCCTGTCATAGTCTTCTTCAGTGAACATTTCATCTTTCTGCATGATCTCATGAAGTCTGGCTTTAACCCTCTGCTGACAGCCGCTGAGAGATTCGATATCGTTATCCAGCAGACCGTTCATATTTGCACTTTTCACCATCTGGACCAGGATGGGTGTCAGTTCTCCTTCCAACGCTAAGAGACCCTGCCAGGCAGACAACCAACGGCAGCTTAACAACCTTTGATAACTTTATACCTTTAAACCTTCGATAACCTATTTTTGTTGTGGCTGAGAACCTTTGCAAAGGCAGCAGCAGTCATTTGCACCCTGCCCTCATCAGAGGCGTAGATCTTGAGGTCATGTCGGTAGGTGCTATGTAGCCTGAGCAAACCGCAGCCTGGAAAGCCAGCGTAATCGCCTGTAAGTGGACAAGAAAATAACATTTACAGAAGAGATAATCAAAATCAACCCTGTTTCTAAAAACACAGTCTTGCAGGATTCAGCTCCAACTCTAATCTTGACAATCATTACAGGTAGGGGTCTAATAAAATAAAATAAAATAAAATAAGCAACACGATGGCTCAGTGGTTAGCACTGTCACCTCACAGCAAGAAGGTTGCTGGCTCGAGTCCCGACTGGGTCAGTTGGCTTGATGTCAGACTAATTCTAATTCACACAGACTCTGTCTTATAACTGCACTAGTTTTCACTTCTAGCTGGCTAAACTGGCCAGTGTATGCGTGTAAATGAGTGTTTATGGGTGTTTCCCGGTACTGGGTTGCAGCTGGAAGGGCATCCGCTGTGTAAAACATATGCTGTGGTGACCCCTGAAGAATAAAAGGACTAAGCCGAAGGAAAATTAATAAATGAATAAAAATAAAATAAAATAATGTAAGTAAAATACAAAAATAAAAACAAACGGGTTTCCAAAAACATGGTGGAACACCCCTGGCATTTTTTAGACGCTAACATGATCAAAAGTTTTTTATTTAAATACTACAAACAGGTTTATTTTGCAGTATTCAATTTGAATTTGGATAATACCGGCACTTTGAACTCTTTCTGACAGTAACTGGTTTCGCCCATGTTATGAACTCAGTAAGCAAAACCTGACTGCTTATTAAATTTGCCACAAACTAAAGTCCTCTTCTCACACAAACCTATCAGATGACTTACATGCAATATTTAATTTAAACAGTAGTTTTATGACACTTTTATTGCGCAAAAGACATAAAACTGCTGTACAGAAAATGAGGCAGAAATTATAGCCAAGAACAGACAAGAAAAAGGGAAGTGAATAAAACAAATCTGCTGAACAGACACGGTTTTATCCCAACAACCTATCCGCTTGTTAAGTGTGATGGCACACAGTATATATATATATATATATATATATATATATATATATATATATATATATATATATATATATATATATATATATATATATATATATATATATATATATATATATATATATATATATAAATGCCTATTAATGCCTATTATCCAAGGGCCAGAAGGTGATTAATTTTCTATAAATTGTTAAAATATTGGTGTCTGTGATGCAGCAAGTCCATATACTGTTGTGATTTCATATAAAATTCACTTTAATTATATGATTAAAAAGTGGTCATAAACAAATATGTTCTCAATTCAAATGAGTAGTGGTTTAGACCCGGAAACAGTATTTCATACATCACAACTTAAAAAATAGTTCGATATCAAATGTAAACAGTTACACAAAAAGCTTAGGTGTTGTGATATATGTCAGGTTAACAAATGAGGAGTCATGTGTCAAGTTCCAGTTAGTCTAATACAGAACACATAGGAAGTTTCTTTTATAACACATAAAAAGGATAAAGTACAGGGAGTGCAGAATTATTAGGCAAGTTGTATTTTTGAGGATTAATTTTATTATTGAACAACAACCATGTTCTCAATGAACCCAAAAAACTCATTAATATCAAAGCTGAATATTTTTGGAAGTAGTTTTTAGTTTGTTTTTAGTTTTAGCTATTTTAGGAGGATATCTGTGTGTGCAGGTGACTATTACTGTGCAGAATTATTAGGCAACTTAACAAAAAACAAATATATACTAATTTCAATTATTTATTTTCACCAGTGAAACCAATATAACATCTCAACATTCACAAATATACATTTCTGACATTCAAAAACAAAACAAAAACAAATCAGTGACCAATATAGCCACCTTTCTTTGCAAGGACACTCAAAAGCCTGCCATTCATGGATTCTGTCAGTGTTTTGATCTGTTCACCATCAACATTGCGTGCAGCAGCAACCACAGCCTCACAGACACTGTTCAGAGAGGTGTACTGTTTTCCCTCCTTGTAAATCTCACATTTGATGATGGACCACAGGTTCTCTATGGGGTTCAGTCAGGTGAACAAGGAAGCCATGTCAATTGTTTTTCTTCTTTTAGACCCTTTCTTGCCAGCCACACTGTGGAGTACTTGGAGCGTGTGATGGAGCATTGTCCTGCATGAAAATCATGTTTTTCTTGAAGGATGCAGACTTCTTCCTGTACCACTGCTTGAAGGTGTCTTCCAGAAACTGGCAGTAGGACTGGGAGTTGAGCTTGACTCCATCCTCAACCCGAAAAGGCCCCACAAGCTCATCTTTGATGATACCAGCCCAAACCAGTACTCCACCTCCACCTTGCCGGCATCTGAGTCGGACTGGAGCTCTCTGCCCTTTACCGATCCAGCCACGGGCCCATCAAGACTCACTCTCATTTCATCAGTCCATAAAACCTTAGAAAAATCAGTCTTGAGATATTTCTTGGCCCAGTCTTGATGTTTCAGCTTGTGTGTCTTGTTCAGTGGTGGTCGTTTTTCAGCCTTTCTTACCTTGGCCATGTCTCTGAGTATTGCACACCTTGTGCTTTTGGGCACTCCAGTGATGTTGCAGCTCTGAAATTTGGCAAAACTGGTGGCAAGTGGCATCTTGACATCTTGGCAGCTGCACGCTTGACTTTTCTCAGTTCATGGGCAGTTTATTTTGCACCTTGGTTTTTCCACACGCTTCTTGCGACCCTGTTGACTATTTTGAATGAAAAGCTTGATTGTTCGATGATCACGCTTTAGAAGCTTGGCAATTTTAAGAGTGCTGCATCCCTCTGCAAGATATCTCACTATTTTTGACTTTTCGGAGCCTGTCAAGTCCTTCTTTTGACCCATTTTGCCAAAGGAAAGGAAGTCGCCTAATAATTATGCACACCTGATGTAGGGTGTTGATGTCATTAGACCACACCCCTTCTCATTACAGAGATGCACATCACCTAATATGATTAATTGGTAATAGGCTTTCGAGCCTATACAGCTTGAAGTAAGACAACATGCATAAAGAGGATGATGTGGTCAAAATACTCATTTGCCTAATAATTCTGCACTGCCTGTATATAGTAGTCTACATTTGAAGTGGATCAAAACCTTTTATCTCGTCTTAGGATAATTTAAAATACTTTTTTGATCCACTTTAAATGTTAAGTGCTGTATAGAAAATGGCAACAACAAAAAAACAGTCAAGGTAAGAGTCAGTGATTTGTGCCTCTTTGGTATGCACTACATTTTTTTTTTTAAGTTTAAAAATCTATTAGTTATATATTACTGATATTCTTTCTGTTATAGAACATGAAAACACCCTGAGCTTGTGTTAACCAGGGGCATTCAGCTAAAAACCTCTACTGACTTGAGACGGATGGAACCAGAAGGTCAAAACAGCTAACTCATTTCCAGGTTTTAGAACTATCCTGCAGCTCACAGTGTTCATTCAGATAAACAAAACTAATTTAACTATTTATTACTTAACTTTATGTCATTATGATGACTTGTGTTTTACACTAAATGCACCAGCTGTCGGTGCCAATGGCATAGTGGAAAATGCATTGACACATGCACTCCAGTGCTCACGGCGACCCAAGTTCGATTCCCGCCTCGAGGTCCTATGCTGATTCTTCTCCTCTCTCTGCTCCCCACACTTTCCTGTCAATTCTCTCTACTGTCCTATCCAATAAAAGTGAAAACCCCGAAAAAATAATTATATATATATATATATATAAAAGAAAAAGCTCATCAGCTACCAATAAAGCATCACATAATAATTGTAGATGACTGATTAATGAGCATTAGAAAAATGTCCTGCAATATTTTGGCACATCACTAATCTGAATGTGTGAAATGTTTACAAAAGTTATGAGGAGCTAAAAAAGATGAGATTTGTGGACTCAAGCAGACTATGACAAAAAAACATCTGAAGACTGATGTGAAAAAGGCACAAGTGTAATAAATGTCTGTGTAATTGACCATACTGTACCTTGACCTCCAGGATACATGCAGCGAAAAGCCCTGCCGAGTTCTTCAGCCTGAACTCTACCAGCTGGAGTCAGTTCTCCCCCCCACTTCAGCACCAGCAGTATAGAGGGGCCCTCCTTACGGGTATCTGAACACACAGCAGTACCATCATGCACAACAGGATTTCAGCCCAACAAATTTTCCTATCAACAATCCTCATACCTTCCTCCTCACTGGATGTTTTGGGTTGTCCATGAGGAAGGTATGTTAGCTGCACTTTCCTATTGATTCCAGAGAAATGGCCATACCTGAAAAATTAAAATAAACAAAATCAAAACCAATAAAATTTTACCTTTCACCTCACTGTTTTTACCTGATGTCTAATTTAAAGAACACTCCACTTTTTACAACTCTCCTAGAGATACACAGTTGAGTTTTAACTTATTTGTATCCATTCAACTAATCTCCAGGTCGGATGGTAGCACTTTTAGCTTAACTTAGCATAAATCATTGAATCGGATTAGACCATTAGCATCTCGTTTTAAAATGATCAAAAAGTTAAACCTTGACTCTTCCATAGTTACATCATGTACTAAGACCAACAGAAAATGAAAGGTGCTATTTTCTATTCATTCCTTCATTCATGAATGCTATTTTCTAGGCTGACATAAATAGGAACTATATTCTCATTACGGCGTAATAATCAAAGACATTTACTGACTTATTACGGCTGCAGCGGGCATAATGATGTTATGCAGCACCTGAAAATAGTTCTGGATCATCTTATAAATAAATAAAAAAATGCTCTCTAATAAATATCTGCATAGTTGCAAGGCATGCTCTACGTACAAGAAGGTAGTAACATGGGTTACATTTACAGAAGTTATTCAATTTTCAGGTGCTGCGTAATATCGTTGTGCCTGATGAAACCATAGCAAGAAAATATAAACTTTTCATTTTCCATTGGCCTTAGTACATGATGTAACTACAGAAAAGTCAAGCTTCAAACAATTTGGTCATTTATGAGCAAGATGATATTCGTCTAATCTGATTTAATGATCTATGCTAAGCTAAGCTAAGCTAAGCTAAATGTGATCCCGAATAAATGAGATTCGCTAAATAATTTAAAAAAATTGTTAAACTCAACTGTTTAACTCTAGCAGAGTTGTAAAATGAGCCTACTTTCAAAAACAGTGGAGTGTTCCTTTAACGTAGCCACAGAGAACTGCCAGAACAGCTGCTCTGAAGTCGATCCAGTGCGTCTTTGCTATTGCTGAATGAATGACGCTTGACAAGGGTTGTGAAAGGGGATACTGCAATTTCATTGTGTCAATCTCACTACCGAGATACTAATAATAATGCATTTTGGAAATACACTGAACATAGTGTCCATATATACTGTAGCATCCATGAACTCAATATATTTTAAGACGTGTTATAGATATCTCTGTAGAAATATTGTAGTTTTTTTTTACATAAGACAGCATCTGTTAAGAATACAGACATTTAGGGTATTGTTTTACATAACAGCTGTTTTTGAAAAAGAGCCACGGATCTGAAAAATATGTCACATGTCTAAAAAAGACTAAAAGGAGGTCAGCAAGGTAGACTGAAAGTGAGCCAGTTAACATGGCCCAGTTAACATCTACTTACATTTCCAGAACTGTCTTTAGTTGTTCAAGCTTGGACTTCTTCTCTTCAATTTCATAGTCAGTATGCTGTCCTATATCTGCCAAAAGTGTCCTGGTAATGTCCAGAACTTCCTGCAAACAGAACGGAATATAAACACTGTAACACCACAGTTTTTAACAATAAATTCAGTTTAAATAAGAAGTATTTTAATAAGGACTGATTATGATGCCTCAGCAAACTTCCAAGAGGCCTTAAAATGCTGATTTAAAATTATGTTAGATAAGGAAAAATATTTAGCATTAAAAGTTTCATTATTAGTAGAGCTGCTGCAAAACAGTTGAAAGGCAGACTAATTCACACAGACTTGATCTCTTTGTCTAATAAATGCACTAGTCTTCTTTACTAGCTCTAAATTGATATTAGCAATGGAGGATTTAGATGTGATGCAGTTTAGAAATTCATAGTAAAGTTAAAAAAAAAAAAAAAAAAACTAACATTTTCAAATACAACATCACAACAACCTCATGAGGTGTGGCAATCATACAGTATAGGTGGGATAACAGACTCTGGTCAACCTAAATTATGAAAGGAATAATTGGTTATGGGCAGTTGAATTATTAGAAGAATAAATGTACAGCAGGGGGCATATTACAGAATGATCATAACTTTAAAATCTTATCCTACCTATTTGGTAACCATAGTCATTTCAGTAAGCACCACATTTAGGACAAATGCTATAACAGAACAGCATTTCATAAGTGTGTTATCTTATCTTAATTACAGATAGGAAGGTGGTATTACAGAAACATCCTTATTTCACCAAAAAGAATTCTTAACTTAAGGACAACCTTATCTTAACTTCAAAATGTTTCTGGAAGCTAACAGAAAAAATGGCTTATAAGTGCGCTGACCAACAATGGGATTACATTTATTGATGACTAAAAATTAATGATGGGGTTTAATGGTAAAAAGACTCTTGGAGAACCCTAAAGATGGCTTACATTTCTGTAACTTAATGTAATGTGTCCACAGGCTTAATGCATTATTTTAAAAATAAATTAACAGAATGGAGGTAATTATTCCGCTTGTACTATTGTTACCACACCTTCAAGCACTGTTCAGATCTTCTACTGTATTTCAGATTGTTGTCCTCAAACTGTTCCTG
This sequence comes from Danio kyathit, assembly GCA_903798195.1. Taxonomy (NCBI): domain Eukaryota; kingdom Metazoa; phylum Chordata; class Actinopteri; order Cypriniformes; family Danionidae; genus Danio; species Danio kyathit. Next base: position 60,438,087 of record LR812525.1, read on the forward strand.
TGTGTAGAACTAGAATCTTACACCTGTCATACTAAGCTTCCTGTTTTGTTTTGCTTGGATTTTTTACTGTTGTAAACTGTGAAATAACTGAAAACATTTAGCTTGATGATTTGTAACATTACATTTGCATACACGTGTGCAATGTGCACATTACAATGTGGTCGAGGCCTGCCTGGAACTACTTTAGTGTAGTGGTTCCCTGAATATAATTGCACTACTTAGAACACAGGTGACAAACTCAGTCCCCGGGGGGCTATAGCTCTACACAGTTTAGTTCCAACCCTAATAAAACACACCTGAACAAAATAATTGAGTGCTTTAGGCTTGTTTGAAACCTACAGATAGGTGTGTTGAAGCAGGCCTGGAACTAAACGCTGCAGGGCTGCGGCCCTCCAGGAATTGAGTTTGACACCCCTGCCCTAGAATGTCCATCAGCCAATCAGAATCAAGCATTCAGTAGACCCGTCGTATAACCGAAAATAATACACACTCTATCATTCGCTTCATGGCTGGATCACCACCACAGGTGTTCATAGTTTTCTAATAACTGATCAATTATTCCTTATAATTAATTTAACAGTTAACACGAGTGTCCCTAAACTACACTAAGAACTGGGGGGTTATGAGTTAATATGTTTAAAAAACACTTGGTTAAATTTAACAAAATATAACAATTGTAATATGTAATACTGCAATATACTGTATTTAATATGTAATCAAATGCATTAAAGTCAGGGTGAACTGGATGTTGCTGCAGACTAAAACGGAATACCAAGGTTTTAATTTTGTGCCCCTCCTCTCATCTTTCACTTACAGCAAACTAATGGTTGGAGGGGCATGGCTAAGCACATTTTATCCAAGCCATCAAACTGACATAAAAAACGGAAGGACTGCCATTCCAGAGCGGAAGCAAGTGGACAGATTTTGATAAAACATTACCAAAATAAATGTTTTTTTTCTTTAGTAAATTAACTTTGCATAAATTAATTGTTTTAACCTTAAAAATAACAATGTGAGATAAACAAGATAGCAATATAAACACTGTAAATTTAGATTTCACATTAAAAACATAAAATAATAAATCATTACCTGCAGTTGTTTGGGTTTTTTAAGCTTCAGCTTGCCCGTTTTATACCCACCGTATTTTTCAAAAAGCTCAAAAAACCTGCAAAAAAATTTTTTTTTTAATTGTGATTTTAATTCAGATGATTTAGTATTTCGAGCAGGTAACAAAAACGCACATGGCATTCCGCACTTCCATCTTCATCTTCTGCTTTGGTGTGCGATCTCCATGTCGTATCACAGCAATCACACAACGCAGCTCCATCCTAACGGACAGAATTATAAAAAACGTCAACATCAAAATAAGGACACTTTGAATGCTCACCAGAATTTGACTATTATACAATGTACACTAATACGTTTAAGCCAACATATGAGAATAGCATGTGATGAGTACATGGTTCCTGATGTAGTGGGTACAATAGGAATGTCCTCTGCCTCTGTAGGTATGGACCAGGGGATCTGGAACTGAGGAGCCAGCTCCCTCATTACAATATTTCTGAAAGAAAAACAAAAATAGTCAAACTATACTATATCTGCATGTTATATATGAAAGACAAACTTTTAGAATCTTTATTATTAGCTTTTACCCCAGTATCTTAGCACAGTCATCATAGTATTTCATGGAATTCTTCACAAAGCTAAATCCATTGACATCACACACATATGAGTGACCATTGGCTCGGAGAAGGTCGAATCCACACACTGTTTGCTGCAGTACAAAGAGTTTTTGAGAATAAAATACACATTAAAATCTAAACGTAAAAATGTCTGAGAGGCTAAATCTCAGGCTGAAGTTTTCATTCTGCACTTATTTTTCTTGTAAGATCCTCTTACCTTGAATGCCAGACAAACTTTACGAGCCACCAGCTTCTCCATGGCAGTGAGCATGACCGGGTAGCGGATTTCTTTTCCTTCACTGTCCCGCTCCACTTTCCCATCGAGAGCAGGGGACTTACGAGCCTCTGCGTGAGCGTAATCTGGCCCTACTGTGTACACCTGCAATAAAACAAGCACACAAAAAAGCAACATAAATAAATAAAAATGAACAGGATATTTTTATCTGATACACAAAAGGGAGTTATTAAAAAAAATCCAAAAATATTTCCACAGGTCTAAATGTCAATCTATAAAATGTTGCTAATACTCTAAAAATAGGAAAGTTACAATTAAATATATAAATGAGAAAATATATTTTTGCTCTTTATAGGCCAACAGCAACAGGGTAACGCAATACACTGGGTAGAGGAGATGGTCTATTATTTAGTACCTTCACATCTGTGCCATCGGTTGGCATGAACTCTTCATAGATGTAGGAGCCAGTTTTTCTCACACTGCTCTCTGGAGAGTAAACACTACTTCTGCTCCCAATCTGAAACAGACACATTTACACTTGTTATTTACAGTATTGAATAGTTTTGCTGATAAACAGAAACATAGCTACTACTTCTCGATGTCAGATGGCATTTTATAATCATTTTTATAAGAATACATAATTCAGAAAAACACCATAATTTATGTTCTAACACAAAACATCAACGCATCACAATTAAAGTAAAAATATCAAACTTAGTCAAATACATTTATTTTAAATGCACTTTCTTTTTATTTATATGTAAAAAAGTTCAGGCTAGTCAAGACGGCCCCAAAAAATGTACATGTATATGGGTGAACTTATAATTGTCCTTGCGTATGGTTCTGTTCAAGCTGAACGTTTTTTATTCTTTAGTTTAAATATATTTTATAACAATTTAATCTGCAACAAAACAGAAGCAAAATTCACAATTCAGAGATAATCATCGAGCAAGAGTGCTGCAGGGATAAAGTAGTTTTAAAAACCATCCCAAAAATAACCTTTATTTAAAATCAAGTTGGGAGACGCAGTGGCGCAGTAGGTAGTGCCTCACAGCAAGAAGGTTGCTGGGTCGCAGGTTTGAACCTCGGATGGGTCAGTTGCCGTTTCTGTGTGGACTTTGCATGTTCTCCCTTGCATGCGTGGGTTTCCTTCGGGGTGCTCCGGTTCCCCCACAGTCCAAAGACATGCAGTACAGGTGAATTGGGTAGGCTAAATTGTCCGTAGTGTATGAGTGTGTATGAATGAGTGTGTGTGTGGATGTTTCCCAGAGATGGGTTGCGGCTGGAAGGGCATCCGCTGTGTAAAAATATGCTGGATAAATTGGCGACCCAGATTAATAAAGGGACTAAGCCGAAAAGAAAATGAATGAATGAATGAATAAAGTCAAGTTTGAGGTATAACAGCATTAACACAATAGTTAGCAAGACTGTGAGTATAAACATAACAAAGCTTTAACAGCAGATTAGTGAGTAGATACATTTTTCTATTAAGCATTTAATGTCCCAGACAACCTCCGGAGTCAAATGTAGCCAAATTTAACAAATACATTTTTCAAGACATGTAAAGCCACACACTTGTGTCAACTAGAACAAATTTATTTCAAACAATTATCCCCAAAAATCTCTGACTTCAGGAAAATGGAACCTCAAATTCAAAAATGCTAACAGTTCTGGATTTTATGACTTTTCTACAGCACTCTGTAATTCTGTTTGGTAAAAAAGTGGTTTTAAATGCATGAACGAAAAGTATAAACAAGACTTCATGCTTCTGAATTGTCAGGAAGTATTTCAAAAAGTATATCTGACCTAATTATAATTGTTAATTCTAAATTATTAGAAAATACCTCTGACTGTCATGCTACATTAAAGTCTGTCAAACTGGATAAATTGTTTGAAATTCCATATAAAATGTATAGAATTTGTAAGATTCTATACAGTTTGCCCTTTGTATCCTTTGATTTGGCCCACCAGAGGGAAAATGATTGGAAAGGGTTGGAATGCCTTGTTTGATTTGTTGTTAAACTACAAAAAAGCTAACTGAAATTAAATGTTTCAATTAAATGTTGTAAATGAATCAGATTTAAAAAAAAAATAAATAAAAATAAAATATATATATATATATATATATATATATATATATATATATATATATATATATATATATATATATATATATATATTGTCACTTAACGAAAAAGGTTAATGATAAAGGAGAGGAAATCAGTGTGCAATCAAAGCAAAGGCAGGTTCAGCATGAAAGTATTATGAAGTATTTTTTTTTACTATTAATTTATAAATAAAATTTATTAAATAAATTAGGAAATTACTCATGGAAACTTTATTGTAATACAGTTTGCTATATTTACTTTCAGCCCACAGCTCACAATCAAGCTTGGATTTTGCCCTTACATAAGAAAAAGTTTGGGCACCCCTGGATAAGAATGTTTATAATTAAATGTAACAAAACTCAAAGACGACTGGGCAGGATTTGCATAAGTGTATGTATACTTTTTAGGGAAATGTTATTCCTCTATCAAATCAAAACACAACAGACTAAAAGTTCTTAGGATCTAAACCAAAACTTTGTAGTTCCAACTGAAATGGCTTTCTTTTTGTGCATCATTCCCTTGTAGCAAACTACTGGTAAAATGCTAAGAATATTTTGTCTGAAGCCATCAAACTGACACCAACAAAGAAGGATTGCCACTCCAAATGCCGAAGCAAATGGTCAGATTTTGATTGAAGATTACCAAAACAAACCTTTTTTTAGTGGATTAAATTGCACCAATTAATTGTTCAACTTAAAACTAACAATGTGCGCAAAAAAAACATTGCACAGTTTAAATATAAGAACTAATGTCAGTTCACATGTTTAAAAAACAGTCCTTTTAATTACATTCTGCACATGCAGTGGTTAAAAATAACACTGAATATTTTGGAGTCACGTATGCCAAACCAAAAAATCCATAAACACGTATTGTTAAACAGCCATTGCAAAAAAAAGACCTTTCTGAAGAGGCGCTGACTGCCTCCTCCAGCTGAAGTTGGGTAGTAGATGTACACATTATGGTCCTCGGCAGAAACTGGTTTCTCTACAAAAGGTTTTAGAAACACTTCGCCATTAACTTCAACTTGGTCTTCTCCCTCAATCAGGTTACACTCTGTGTCAAAACAAGAAAGATAAGGCCAATCAGAACAGTGTTCCAGTGAATAAAACGATATCTGAACACATATACAGATAATACAATCACTGTCTAAAATATGACCCTAATGTGGATTTACAGCTGGGTAAATATAGCCATCTGACTGTCATTTGTTTAGAGAAGGATAAATTTATCCAGGTCCTCAGGGAACCGTCATAGCTGCCAAGAACATAATGGCTCATTGGACACCAGACGGTCACATCATGAGCCTCAGAGCAATATTTGTGTCTTTGGCCTGTGAAACACTTAAAATTGCTCCACATGAGGGACTATATTTACTCAGAGCTAGAATAAATCAGAGCAGGGACAAAGCAGGACACTTTGCTAAGATTAAAAGCATAGTTCACCCAGAAATTCAAATTCTGCTATCATTTCTGTTCCTACAATTGATGTCAATGGCTGCTTCTTTCATATCTTATTTTGCGTTCAACAGAACAAATGAATACAAAATGTTTAGAACCACAAAACATCAAAAAAGCTTTTCAATATTGTCCTATGGTTGAGTGCATTGCAGAAAGACCAGCTGGGCATTTTTTGTTGTTGTTGTTGTCGTCAATGGAAGCGCCACATTTTTAAAACAACGGCTACGTAGGCAGGTACTGAGTGTGCGTTTTATGCTCAGGGCTGAGCACTCAGCATTTTTTAAATGCTTTGACAGTTAGAGAGGAGCACACAGCTGATTGTTTTTAGAACAGCGATCACGTTTCCGCAGCGAAAAAAACTACACGGTTTGGTGGACATGCAGCCTAACTGCGTGTTTCCACAACAGCCTCAAATGGAGTATATGCACACGGACCAGCCTCAGCGCTTCAGGTGAACTGTCTTTCCATCAAAAAATTGCCACATTTAAGGTCTGATTTTTAAAAAATATCACTGTCGATATAAAGTGGGTCTCAGACCGGGCAGGAAGAACTGCATTAAATTCAATTTTCCCTGCCATGTCTTTAAAATATGAACATTTACTTTACCCCAGTATTTTTAATGGAATTTTTGCGCTCGCCTGCTGCTACTGACGGCGCTAGCGGTTACACAGCGGTCTTTTCATTTTGTTTTACGCTTAAACAACTAAATGAATGCTTAAGTTTATTTAAATTAATGTAATTTAATGACATTCCTACGTCGATGCTGTAAAAGGAACCATATCAAATTGAAAATGGTCACATTAAGCTTTCACCGGAAGTTTATCATTGGCTGAAAAACACTAGCTGTGCATTAGTGGTGTAACAGATCACAAATCTCACAGTTCGGATCACATCATGGTTTAGTCATGGATAGGACCATTTTCGGATCAGCCAAAAAGGGGAGGAGACAAATGTCATTTGCTTTCCATTTATTACAAAAAGAGTAATGCAAAGAAACTTTTGGTTTTAACAAACATAATAGAACCATATTGCACTGTGTGACCATTTACACAGAACGTCCACATGAATAAAATTAAAATTCTCGCTATGCTGTACTCCCAATGTGCCAGAGGAAATGCACAGTAAGACAAGAATGGGCGTTGTTCACAAGATTTAGGACAATTTTGATGAAAGGTGTTGATCTACTTCAAATATTGACAACTGTATACTTCACTGTTGATTGATGAAATTAAGCATGAACATAACAATAGACTGGGCTGGATAGGGCTGGGCGATTTGGCCTAAAATCAAAATCTCGATTAATTAAACGTTTTAACTTGATTACGATTAATGAACGATTATTTTATTTATTTAATTATTTATTTTTGCCCTTATAGTTCACTGATAAGTTTTATATGCCGTCTAAAGGCATCTCTGGCGCAGCTTTTAATCATCGTCAACGTAGTGCAAAGTAAGGCTCAAGAATGGGTCCATCGTCCTACTTGACCAGAGATCAGATGTGGCTGTAAAATGGTTTCAAGCTGCAAAGCTGCAAAGTAGAAATCAGCCTTTAACAGAGCGGGGTCACGTGACACGTAAGGAAAGTAATTGAAAAAATCGTCCTGAAAAAATTTGATTGATTATAGGTTCTGAATGACGATTTCGATTACTTTTTGATTAATCGCCCAGCCCTACAATAGACAACTCAAAAAAAAAAACACTTTAGATATTCCAAATTAAATGCATGTTTAAAATAAGCTTTAACTGACCATCGGGCTTGTCAGGGTCACGGTTTAACACTGCGTAGCGTGGCAGATCAATTCCCTCTTCCAGCAGGATACGATAAACCTCTCTCCTAAAATATGAAAACAACAGACAAATCCCTTATTCAGGCATCAACTAGAATTCAAAAATGTGTGCAAACATGAGAGATCATTTGCAAAACTGTGGTAAATGAAAAATATGATAATACCTATCCTGTATGTAATACTGCATGTTAAGATCATTGATAAGCAGCGGGTTACGGAGCTTTGCGTAACTCACTGCCTTATCCAAGGGGAAACCTAGTTCAAGAGAAAAAAACATTACTGTCACACAGATGCAACACACAGACATCATATCAGTTAGATCACAGAACAGGCTTAAGGCCTCATTTCTCGTTTTTTAAATGGGTGAAATCCAGTCATTTTGAAAAAAAGTCTACACAATCTGGACTCAGGGCAAAACAGCCACTTAAATTTGTAACATTGTTTAAAAGAAAGCTGCTTTGTTTGAAAATGAATGTGCTGTGCTTCATAGCTCACTACACTACTGACGACAAAGCAGACAGAAACCTCACTAATGTGGTCACATCTTTATTCTATCTCTTTAGATAAGTTAAAAGGATAATCCACCCAAAATTCACAATTCTCATCATTTACTCACCCTTTACTTTACTAATAGTTTTGGATTATTCATTAGTTTTAGTTTTTATTTCGTTTTGACCTTTTGTTTTTCAAATTCAGTTAGGTTTAATTAGTTTTTAGAGGCAGATTTTCTAGTTTTTATTAGTTTCTATTTTTTTGAAATGGTTTAGTTTTAGTTTAGTTTTTATTAGTTTCAGTATTAGTTTGAGTTTAGTTTTTTCTGTAAATTAGGATATTTGTTGCTTGTGCATCAGAATAAATATTGTATAATAAAAAGATGGGCTACATTTTTGACACAAGAACACTACCATCTACCCATCCTCAAATTCAAATACAACAGCCCACAAGATAGCAGCTTTAAGTACAATATGTGTGCCAGGCTGCTTCTGAGGTTAGATAGTTCGGATAATTATTGCAAACCGGATCTTTTGTGTCAATCTTTCCAAGTTTGGACTCAACATATCAAAAATAAGTCAGCAATCATAATTTCAGTCAGTTAAAACATCACAATGATCTGAAAAAGTTTCTTACAGTTAAGTTTTGCAACCCAACTGCAGCATGATTCACTTATTTAAATTCCATTACGATTTTCTGTTATGAAATAGACTTACATTTCGCCAGATCCTTTCATTTAAGCCCTCGGTTTACCTGCGCTGCATTTGTTCAAGTTTAGTTCAAATCACAGCAGGCTGACATGTACTGATGTTTGTGTTCGGTTCACTGAATCACGCATGCGCAGTATTATCAGTTCACCGCTTGTCAAATCTGATCTCAGTGTTCTAATAACTGAATAACTCAGTATACAGTTGAAGTCAGAATTATTAGCCCCCCTGTTTATTTTTTTCCCCAATTTCTGTTTAACAGAGAGAATATTTTTTCAACACATTTCTAAACATAATAGTTTTAATAACTCATTTCTAATAACAGATTTATTTTATCTTTGCCATGATGACAGTAAATAATATTTTACTAGATATTTTTCAAGACACTTCTATACAGCTTAAAGTGACATTTAAAGGCTTAACTAGGTTAATTAGATTAACTAGGCAGGTTAGGGTAATAAGGCAAGTTATTGTATAATGATGGTTTGTTCTGTAGACAGTCGGGAAAAAAAATTAGCTTAAAGGGGCTAATAATTTTGACCTTAAATTGGTTCATAAAAAATTAAAAACTGCTTTTATTCTAGCCTAAATAAAACAAATAAGACTTTCTCCAGAAGAAAAAATATTATCAGACATACTATGAAAATTTCCTTGCTCTGTTAAACATCATTTGGAAAAATATTTTTAAAAAAAATTAAAAGGGGGGCTAATAATTTTGACTTTAACTGTATATTGATTTATTTCGAGTCAGAGGGGGGTATCAGTCATGTTAATAAGTAAGTAGTTTGTGGATAAGTGCTTAACGTTACTGGAGACGTGAATTGTTTCATATGATTCAGTTCGATTTGGTGAATTAATTCAACCGGTTCACTTAGAAGATCCGGTTAAAAAGAACGATTAACTGACGTTCGCGATCCCTAACACAGATATAAAAACCTATTACTTGGCACAGATGTATTAAATTAATACTTTTAAGCATCTTCTTGGGTCGTATTTAATGTTGACACCGTTCTGCTGTCATGTCCAGCCTTTGGTTTTATCGTGGGAGCAACAGCGAGATGACTGGAAGGACTGGCTTGATCTTGCCAATGGCATCAGAATTACAGACTCTGAGGTGCTGTACGGGTCAAACACCGTGCAGCGCAAAGTAAATAGATTTACTTTTAAAAGGCTTACAGTCTGTATTAAATACATTTACAAAGATGAAAAAAAAGGACGTTTTAGCTATAATTTTAGTTAGTTTAATTTAGTTTTATACGTACACAATACAGTTTCAGTTAGTTCTAGTTTTAAAAAAAAACTTGTTTTTATTTTTTTTTATTTCAGTTAACGAAAATTATAATTTTTGTTTTTACATTCGTTTTCATTAACTATAATAACCTTGGCTGGTTGATGGGACCCATTGACTTCCATACTAATTTTCTTAATAGATGATGATAAGTAAATGAAGAGACAATTTTCGTTTTTGGATGAACTATCCCTTTAATGACGCAGGACTGCTTTATTGACTCGTTTTATATTCGGACTTCAGTGAAGACACTTGATCTTCAACAGGCTCAAAGGGCAAAAACCCAAGACATACCTTTGGAGTGAAATGAGATCAGGCAGTCGCAGAGTGGCCACTTCTCAACCGGCTCATTTAGAATGACATCCTCTGGAAAGATGACCACTGTTATGTACTCAAACTTGCAAAGACGCTCCAAGATCTGAGTCATGGGTTTGGACTTGGATTTCTTCATCATACAGCAAATCCCCATCACGATCTGACGCTCTGGAGGCTTTAGAGACAAAACAAAGATTTAAATGAGACGTACATCTACCTAGACATACCAAACTCAGTACAATACTGCATATGGGAGGACAAACTCATGAGTTCAGTTATAAAAGGTTAAACCAAGGCACTGTTTATTTCTGAATTGTTTGTCTTATCTTCTGTATATAAATGGGACTATTTTGTTTACATACACTCAAGAACATTTGATACTTGTGATGTTTTCAGCATCTATTGCTTAATTTTATGAGCACATAAACATCATATTCAGAGCTCACATAAAGGCATAGTTCACCCAAAAATAACAATTCTGTCACCATTTGCTCAACTTTTGACTTTCTTTCATCTGTTGAACACACACAAAAAATACATTTAGAAAAATGCTGGAAAAAACCATTGACTTACATAGTGTTTGTTTTTCCTACTATGGATGTCAATGGTTACAGGTTTCCAACATTCTTTAAAATATCTTCCTTTGTGGTTAACAGAAAAAAGAAATTTTGTTATATTTAAGTTATTTTTTAAGTAAATTTTTGGCTGATTTATAAATAATATATTCATTCATTCTCCTTCGGCTTAGTCCCTTTATTTATCAGGGGTTGCCACAGGGGAATGAACCACCAACTTATCAAGCATATGTTTTACGCAGCGGTGCGCTTCCAGCTGCAACCCAATACTGAGAAAATAAATAATTGATATACTATATATATTTTGAGAAAAGCTACAATAATTACACATACACACAAAGACCAAAGTATCTTCACAATAACATGTCAAAAAAAAACATTTGACGAGAGAAAATTTAAAAAGAAAACCAGTAACACTTTATTTTAAGTCACAACTCATGCTATTAACAAACCAGCAACTAAGGCTATTAACTCAATACACTGCTAATTAGCTGCTTATTAATAGTTAATAAAGGTAGAAGTTGGGAATAGGTTTTGGGTAGAATTAGAGATGTAAAGTAAAGTCATAATAAAAAACTGTTAATATTTAAAAGCTACCTAAAAAAAAACTTTTAACCCTTTGACTGCCCCTCTACCAAATGGTTGACCATGTTTTACTGTTTTAAATAATGACTGTTAAAGTAATTTAAGAAATGACTGTTTTAAATAATGGCTTACACACACAGCATTGTTGGTTTACAAAAAAAAAAAAAAAATCAAATAAGCATAATCCTTAATTTTGGTTTTATTGTAAAAAAAAAAAAAAAAAATGTTAAATGAGAATCTGACATATTTTATGGCAAACTTAAAATAAAGATGATTTAGTATTCAAATTTTTTTTATTTTGAATATTTTTAAAAATAAATGAGTCTTACATTTCATATTTTCAGATTTTTCATAGTACATGTATTAAGCCTGGTACTTTTACCATAAAACAACATATCAACCGTTTGGTAGAGGCTGATATTTTAGAAATGATGCAATGTGTTGAAAACAAATGCATTGAGTGTGTTAACTAGCGACATTAGGAGTTAAGAAATACAATCCCAACATTTTTTTTTCTTGGTGGGGTAGTTAAAGGGTTAATATAGCAATAACAGGCAGGTGATAAGCCAGTAGTTAATAGCAAGAATTAAACGACAGTGTTAACAAAAAATTAAAGAGAATATTGTTGATAATGGTAGTTAAAAAAATTTTAGAGTTCCTAAAAATGCTTAAACTATTAAAACTAAAATAAAAACTATTAAAACTAAAGTAAAACTGTTAAAACTATCAACATCGAGTCACTAAAAGTTACAGAATCAGAAAGAAAACTTCAGGGGTAAAAAAAATGGTCCTGTGGTTTTATGGTCATGCTCAAAGAAATATTTCCTGACCAATGTTTCTGTTCTAAAACTACTAAATCAGGCATAAGAAGTAGGGATGCTCTGATCGATTGGGCGGAGATCGATATCAGCCGATAATCACATTTAATTACTCGATCGGTAGCGACGGTAATCACTGATGTGGCCGATCTCATGAACCGATAGCAAGTGTTTGTGTTAGTTGAAGATAAGCTAAATATTTGAATGACCTTGCATGTATTTAGGCCTTTTTACATATAAGAACTGAAAGTTCTGTGTTTTTGACAATATTACAAATTCACTTTACTTATTGCAATAAGCAGTAGTTTATAGACCTATTTCCTTTTAGTAAAGTAATGGATTAAGGTTCACATTTTAACTTCTTATGAATCAAATATGCGCTCCAAACATTTTCTTGATTGAGACATGTTGAATTCTGCATCATTTGCTATGTTTCCAAATTACATTGTTTGTCATTTTTCTTACCATTTTTTTTTTTTCAGTTGTATCTATTATTTTCTTTAAAGCTACTTCTGGCCATGACATGTTCACACCTAAATGGCTATAGGACAAGTTTAAGGGATTATATGCAGCATCTTTCATTTATTCTCTTAGGTAAGGAGAGATCTCCACTCAAGTATCATACTTTGAGGAAAATGTGCTTTATGCATTATAAAGCTTAAAGCATCAGAATCAGTACTCGGTATCAGCCAATCACCATGACAAGGAATCGGTATGTGGTATCGGCTGCAAAAATTCTGATCGGAGCATCCCTAATAAGAAGCATTTCCTGCAAAACCCCTTCATTAGACCAGGCACTCAATCCATACCGAGTCATCCTCCAGGTCGTCTTCGTACAGCTCCATGTCTGTCCTCATGCTGGCGTAGTCGTCCAGGCCCTCGCTCTCATCCTCCGCGCAGCCCACGAAGAATCTGGGAGCGCCGCACTGGCTCTCGCCGGGGCTGCTGGGCTCTGACATTACAGTCCACAGCGGCAGCGACCCACTGCTTCCTGCCACGCCATCTCACAATACCACACCCAGCTGGAAGGGCACAAGGCCAAACCAGCTTTGTACCCAGCCTGCAGGAGCAGTGGTGGGGTTTACCAGCGGAGTGTGTGACGGTCTGAGATGAGAACAAAAGGCTGAATGAAGCCTGCCAGTGTACAGGTAAATAGTTATTGGGAAGGATTTGAAGTGATGGATCGATAACACAAATCCATTCTGCTTAATGCTGAAACTTTTCGGTTGTATTTGGGAAGGGTTTTTTTTCTTTAGGTGTCCTGATGTACTCAAAGACTGAACTGGAGGATAAAATGAAGCATCTTGTTTCCTAGAAAAACAAACAAATATTAATAATTATAATAATAATAATTTTTTACATTTATATAGCGCTTTTCTGAACACTCAAAGCGCTTCACACACATTTTTGGGGGGAATCTCCTTATCCACCACCAGTCTGCATGTAAATCATCATCTCTATTGGAGTGAATGTGGAGTGATGTTTGTATTAGCAAAGGGGTGATAGAGGTTTGTATTATTCCTATTGAATGAACAGGATCATTTACAAACATTCTGCCATCGATAGCATGTCATTCCAGACATATATACCTATGTTTTCTTTATGTTTAAAACACAAATGAAGATATATTTGATATTTGAAACCTAAGGGATTTGTCTGCCACCACTTAAAGTCCAAATCCACTAAATGTGAAGCTACAAAAAGTAAAAAAAGAGATCATAAAAGCAATCCATATGAGTAATTGATTAGTTGTTCACATATAAACAGTGATAAATGAACAATTATAATACTCAAATGTCATATATGGAAGTAGGGCTGCATAATATTGGAAAAAACTGATATTGCGATACTTTTTTCTATTTTTTCTATTTTCACCAGATGACTGGAATAGCTCTATTTGGAAAAAATCCAATAAAATCCAATAAATCTATCACAAGTATTGATAAGTAATTGATTCTAGCAATATTCAGGTACACAAACTGAACAATCAAATGTCAAGTATAACACAATTACAATTAATCTTTTTTTATAGTTACAAACAGTATAATTTCTTGTGTCTGAATGATTTATCTGGCTTGAAATGTTCACACAATCACAAGCCCTAAAAACACTTGCAAATGACAAGCATTTCAGTAATTTTATCAAATGTAAATGTAGAAATGGAATCAAACATATAAGATGCCAAAAGGATAAAATATGTCTCATGCAAAGCTCATATGTAAAAAGAAGAGATAAGAAAAAGAAGAAAGTTGAACTAATAGATGAATGATGTGTGTGGTAATGGGGGTGGGAAAATAAGCTTGTGCTCCATCCCTCATGCTTTCATCTCGCTCCATTTTTAAAATGTATTTTTTGTTAAAGAATTTTTATGTATGATATTTTTGTCTGAAATAAATAAATCAAATCAAATCAAACTTTACAATTTCATGAGTGTTTTCAACTGTGGCTTCTGGTCAACTATAATCTCGATTCGACAATGCAGATCTTGAGATGAGACTATTGCAGATGCAAACATTGCAATATGAATGCTGAAACAATATATATTGTGAAGCCCTATATAGAAGCTTAAAAAAACTTAGAATATACATTTTGAAAAAATTAAAACAACATTGACACAACTTGCATTGTTTTTAAGACTATTTTGCAAGTTACTAAACCGTACAGTAAAAAATAATACAAATAAAATTACCAAATAAACACAGTTACATTAAAGGGATTGTTTGCTAAAAATTTAAAAATTACTCTCCCTCAAGTGGTTATAAACATTTATGAGTTTATTTTTTCTGTTGAACACAAAATAACATATTTTGCAGAAAGCTGAAAACATGTACAGTTAAAGTCAGAATTATTAGCCTCCCTGAATTATTAGTCCACCTGTTTATTTTTTTCCCCCCAATTTCTGTTTAGCAGAGAGATTTTTTTTCAACACATTTCTAAACATAATAGTTTTAATAACTCATTTCTAATAACTGATTTATTTTATCTTTGTCATGATGACAATAAATAATATTTTACAAAACACTTCTATACAGCTTAAAATGACATTTAAAGGCTTAATTAGGTTAATTAGGTTAACTAGGCAAGTTAGGGTAATTAGGCAAGTTATTGTATAAGGATGGTTTGTTCTGTAGACTATTGAAAGAAAATATAGCCTAAAGGGGCTAATAATATTGACCTTAAATGGCTTTTAAAAAATTTAAGAGTGCTTTTATTTTAGTTGAAATAAAACAAATAAGACTTTCTCCAGTAGACAAAATATTATCACACATACTGTGAAAAATTCCTTGCTCTGTTAAACATCATTTGGGAAATATTTAAAAAAGAAAAAAATTCAAAGGGCGGCTAATAATTCTGACTTCAACTGTAACCACTGAATTCCATAGTAGGCAAAACAAATACTATGGAGATAAATGGTTACAGGTTTTTGGCTTTCTTCAAAATATTTTATTTCTTTTGTGTTCAACAGAAGGAAAAACGTCAAACAGCTTTGCAACAAGTAAAGGGAGAGCCAATGATGACAGAGTTTAAAAATGTTTTGGTTAACTATACCTTTAAATAAAAAAAGCACTGTTCGTGTGAAATCTAAATTTACAATGCTTATTTTGCTAGTTGTGTTTATTCGGTATATTACAGAACAAATTCACCAATTAAAGGTTATGTGATTTTTGAAGCACAATATGAGGTTTTAAAATTATTTTGAAATTATGTTTACCATATCTTTTGAGCACTGACTAAACATGTCACAAATACAAAACATCATCTGCTAGTGGTTATTTGATCTGATACCAATTATTTGACATAACTATGATAATAGTGCTGTGTACATTTTAGCTAAAGATTTTTTCTTCATACATTATATTTTATTAAAGTTTGCTGCAAAAAAAACAAACAAATTTAATTAATGTTTATTTCTACAGCACTTTCACAATGTAGATTGTGTCAAAGCAGCTTAACATAGAAGTTCTAGTAAAGTGTCAGTCCAGTTTTCAGAGTTGAAGTTCAGTTTAGTTCAGTTCAGTGTGGTTTAATTTTCACTGCTGAAAGTCCAAACACTGAAGACCAAATCCATCAATGTGCAACAAGTAAATATTTAAACTCTTATATACTCATTTCACAGCATTACAGAAAATCAAATGTGCTTATTTGATTATATTTCCAAGAAAAACTACAAATGTAAAAGTAAAATCAGTAACTAAACTGATCGGAAAACTAAACGGCTCTATTCATGTAAAAATACTTTGAGATCCCTTCATTAAATTCTTAAGGCATCAAAGCTTTGGCAAAATGGACAGAGGAACTGGAATCTCTGTTAGCTCTATTATTTGCTTTGTTTTAGTTTCGGTGGAGTGCCGTCATTGCGAGTCATTACGGTTGTGCTAAAACCAGTCTACAAAACAGTTTACTTAATAGCTTTCTAACTGTTTTAGTCTTGATGACATTCAAAGTTTTTTTTTTTTGGTTTTGGTTTTCATTTTGGTTTTAATTTTTGCTTTGGGTTTAATTGCCCTGGTTTCTTATAAAGAAGAAATGTATGAGCTTGCTTTTTAAATACATTCAAAACAACAGCACTCATTGCTTGTGTCACAGTGCTTAATTATCATGCTGGCACTCATGTTACACTTTCTGCCCTCGCGTCAGCAAATTCTCCAGTCCAGACTGACCACAGAGCTCTGTTCTCAGAGATTTGTGTCACACTGCAAAATCAGCCCTTCCCGGCCCCAGATTGACCGAATTATAAACTCATCTTTACTTAGATTGTGGTTCTTGTTTAGTCTCTAAACAAGAAAATGACTCCCCAGTGTCTCAGTTTACAAACCTGCTTTCACATCGTACATTTATTTTGTACAGAATTAACTAGAAAACATGAAGGTGGTGGTAGCAAGCCTGAACAATTCTGAATCCCATTTCCTCTTTTGCTCTTGATATTGCATAATTGTTTACTTGTGATAATACATGCATTTTTTTAATAATAACAACTTGTTTTCATATTTAAAAAACACTTAAATAATCCTATAAAACAATTAGAATGGATAAGGCTGATATATGGCCACGCATATAGATTACAAGCTATTAAATAAAAAAAAATTAACTAAATTCTCAAATTTTCAATTGACCATACTTTGAAACCATTACTGACACGTTATTTTGGGTAAAGCTGGTTCCATACTTAACACGATTATCTCTCAGCTGCACATAGTATTAGAAGTTCAGAAGTATTAGACTCTTAAAATCCCCTATTTACACCTGTTCAATTGCTCGAGGATCTCCAACAGAGGTTGTCAATGAGCCCTGCATAAGCTGTACACCTACAACAACATGCTATCCACACTGAGCAATTATTAATTAGCGAAGGTGACGTGTGTGTTCATCGATTTATGAATAACGTGTATGTAATTTCACACTGCACGAATATGAAAACATAGTATTACGCGTGTGTAACTGTGACAGGACGGTCTACGTATCAGGTTACTAGGTAACAGTTTCAAAGCACCACATCAATGAACACTGTGTTTTCCCTTTATAACGAGCAAACAATCATCATAAGAACATTATACAACAGTCTAATGAAGCCCTAGACATTACAACAGGGAAAACTGATTTTCAAACATTTATTTTAACGCTTTCTATTTACGAATACTTAAAGAGTAGACGTGAGTAGGTTGTGAATATTTGCTAGCTAGCAACACGGCTATTCGTTAGCTCAACGTAAACGATACTTTTCATTAGCTATTATAAAAACTCAATGACAGCGGCAGATAACTAAATTCGGATTGGATAATATTAATAAACTGTAGTTTCATGCAATAACAAGAACATAAGCGGCGTTATCCAGTGATGACTTACTATGTGAAGCGGTGCTGACGGTTTCACAGCTGTCCTCGGATTTGACAGGTTGTTAGTGAAACCGAACTTTACTTCGGACGCAAGGATAAACAAATGCTACAGCCAATGAAAGAGTTTGATTTGTTGACAGACAGACACGCTCTGCCTGTGAGGGGATAAGAGGGCGGGATTAACGTGGCTGCAGCAGGACTTTGCATCAGTTTCAGGAGTATTAATAATAAGTGATTTCTTTTAATGAAACTGATATTTCTTTTGACAGAAATTAATCATATGGAGTTGTTCTGTAGAGGACCAGAATAAAACAATCACTATCCAAATTAATATCTCAAAAATAATTTTATTGTATTCACATTATCACCACGTCACTGCTAGAGATCTGCAAACGTACAGTCGATTAACAAATCATTGTCTTAAAACAGACAAAAACCTTTTCAAATACATGTCAGAGCTGTTTATATGTGAATGATTGTGCCATGATAGCAGTGTAGGTAGGCTTCAAAGTGAAGTGTTTTTCTGTAGTAGGATGTTATGGTCCTGTTCTCTTGAAAACCGAGTCTCTTTATAACTCTGGAAGCGACAGGTGTTTGAGGTGGGAGATTTCTTCAACATGCTTTGATGGAGATATCCGTTAAAGAAATCAGCTGCTGACAGCCTTTTCTTGAACATCACCGTTTTGAATCCGACCCAGCCATCCTAAAAATTGTGGTGGAAAACAAAATCAAATACTGAAAACAAACACGACACATCGTTAACTGTGTAGAATATGTGTAACGTTAAAGCTATGCATGATGGAATGAAAACACTTACACTCAGTGTTGGGGGTAAAGCATTACAAGTAACGCGAGTTACATAATAATATTACTTTTCTAAGAAACGAGTAAAGTACTTTATTTTTTTAAAGTCATATTTGAGTTTGACTTTTTTGAAAATGAAACACGAGTTACTTTTTAGTTTAATTAATTAGCTTTATAAAATTAATTGCTGAATTAAAGTAGTCACATGAATCATGCAGTCAATGAGAGAATGTGTTTGTTATTTTGAACACATCGAAGAAAAGGAAAAGGGGATTGTCTCAATGGACAGTGATTTTACTTAGGACAAAATAGTACAAAAGAAGTAAACACATTGCTTTAAACTTTCAAAAGAAATTTTGTGTTTTTTGAAGGTAAATGAAGGTTATACAGTGTGTTGTTAATTGCAGAGCTCCTCTTAAAAAATAAAGAAAAAAAAAACAAGCTCTGAAAGATATCAAGCCTCAGACAGGTATGAAAAAGTAACGCAATAGTAACTCAAAAGTAACGTAACACATTACTTACTATAAAAAGTAACTAAGTAATGCAACTAGTTTCTTTTTTAGGGAGTAACTCAATATTGTAATGCATTACTTTCAAATGTAACTTTCCCCAACACTGCTAACACTGTTCTAAAATATCATATCAATACTAATGTTGTGCAGTTCAAACAGAATATAAAATGTAAATATATTAGAAATAGAATATATAGTGTTATCGAACATATTAAACCATGTGGTTTGAATATTAAACCACACTGAACTGAACTTAAACTCTGAAAACTGAACTGACACTGTTTCAATTCACTATAATCTTCTATGTGAAGCTGCTTTGACACAATCTACATTGTAAAAGCGCTATAGAAATAAAGATGAATTGAATTGAACAGTAAAATTGTTAGCACTAAAACCATAGAAAATAGTTTAGATTAAAAACTTAAACTTTAAACTCCAACTATAACCTTCACATAAAAACAGAATCTAAAATGTTCAAATCGAGCTATAAAACTAAATATATATATAAAAGGTATTTTTAACATAAAAAACAATGATGATAACTAGGGCTGAACAATGAGCATCGATATCGCAATGTGTGTATCCACAATTGTCACATCGCAGGATTATATGATTTATTAAAGGTTAAAAATAAAGATATTATTAAATATTATATGTTTTTAATTATTTATACAAGGATGACTGTGTTATTTTAGATTTTATTGTTCAGTTTATTTTTAGACCCTCCAGAAAACCATAAAGCACTGTTTATTTATTTATTTTAGCTTGTAATTTATAATAATTTATGCAGATGCACCACAGAAAAAGACAGACTGATTATCCCAGTCAATCTAAATTAAGGAAATCTTCAATTTAAGCTATTCAAATCATCTGGTAAATTACATTCATATTGTGGCAAAACAAAATATCGCAATGTCAGATTTTTCCAATATCGTGCAGCCCTACTAATAACTGCACTAGCACTTATGCACACTGCAGAGTAAAGATTTGTTTTTGTGCATCTCTTTGATCAACAGCCCTGTCCCCTTGACAGCAACACTGACTGCGTACAGTTATACAGCAGTCACCTAATTAGGTAAACCCAGTGGTTTTAATCCTGGTCCTGGGGATCCACTGCTCTGCACATTTTGTATGTCTCTTATCAGACACGCTCAGTTCAGTTCAGTGCATGGAGCTCTCTTTTAATGAGCCAAACAATCTGAATCAGGCATGTTTCCTAATGACGTTCCAAACCCCTGAGACCTTAGTTAATCTTCAAAACAGAAATAAAGATATTTTAGATGAAATCCGAGAGCTCTCTGACCCTCCTGAGACATTCAGAAAGCTACCAAAACTTCCTTAAAATGGTCCATATGCCTTTAGTGGTTCAATCAAATTTTTATGAGAATTTTTTCATTAAGTTTTGAGAATAGTTTTCATTTTATTCAAAATGTTTCTTCTCTTTACCGAATCAGTACCATCTTAAACTGTTTTTTAAATGCATAAATAATCATGTTCCAATGCTGTTTTCTGATCTAATCAGTAGGTATCAGACCTCTCAGAGTCACACGAGCAACTGCTAATGGTGACTGTCTAGTGCCAAAAATGTAAGACCTCTTTTGGTCAATCTGTTTTTTCTGTTAAGGGAACCAAATTGTGGAATGATTTACCTGCCTAAAATTAGAAGGTAATGTAAATGTTTTTAGTAGTGTTCTTAAAAAGTGGTTTAAAAAACAAAACAACAGTGTTTACACAAGTAGTTTACTATCAGTTTGTTTGATCATGCCACCTTTGCTTTTGCCTTATAGCAATTTTATGTAAAGACTTTAATGTTGTGTATGTGTATAAATTTGTTTTTCATTTTATACCAAGCCTCCCGTGGACGGGTCTTGAGAATTAGCAAGTCTGCTAAAACACTTAAACAAATGCATTTGGTTGTCCAGTGTAATTGTGATGTCCATGTCAAATAAATAAATAAAATAATCACTTGCAATCTAATGTCCATTTACATGCATATGCTAATTGAATAACAAAGGGTAGGTTTTTACTTCCCAATGCTAAAATTTATTTTCTTATAGTGTTTTTTAGGGGTATCAATTTATGACATTTCGGTAACACATAATACTAACTACACACTATGAACCATTTATTAAGCATTACCGAATAGTTGATTCATTATCTGTTAAGCCTTAACTCTACATTAAAAAACTTTAGTAAGCAGTTTATAACTGCGGCTACAAATGCTGTGTTCTTGACTTTTAAGCACATTTATAATGTTCTTAATAATTGTACTTTCATACTTTGTTAATGATTAATTTTTCATTACTAATTTAAGTATTGCATCATTTACAAACTAGTTATTTAAGAATAGTTGGTGTTTTTTTAAAGATCATTGAGAATGCGTAAGTAAATGATTAATAAACTATACAAATCAACATTTATATATCTTATTAATCAGGCATATACTAATAGTTAATTTGTATGTACATAAATGCTTTATTAACTTAACTTCATCCAGTTTTGTAACCTAATCTAGAGGGAGGACTATTTATGCTTTATGAATCCCTAATGAATGACAATTAAAGGCTCAGTTCTATTCTAAACAGGAAAAAAGAACATAAACGAATTTATTAATTTCTATTCATTTGAAGATACACAAATGAAACTGTATTAAATGAAAAATAAATCTTTAATCTGCAACCTTAACTTAAAAAAAATACAGTACAGTTTAAACATTGCATCCTATTATATTGTTAAATTATTATATTGTTGTTGTTTTATCCAATGTGATGTTATATTTTGACACTCCTGTTATACAGCAATGTTTAAACTTTACAGTAATTTTATTTTTTAGATAAGATTGCAAAGATTATTGTTAATTTGATACTGAGCCTTTAATTGTCATTTATAAGGGATTCATAAAGCATAAATAGTCCTCACTTTAGATTAGGTCACAAAACTGCATGAAGTGGAGTTTATAAAGCATATAACATACATACATATGCATAACATACATAGTAACCATTACTATATGCCTGAATAGGATATACAAATGTTAATTTGAATAGTTTATTAATCATTTACTAACTCATTCTGAATTATCTTAAAAACCATCGACTACTCTTAAATACAACTGGTTTGTAAATAATGCAATACTTAATTTAGTCATGAAAATAAATCATTAACAAATTATGAAAGTACAATTATTAAGCACATTAGAAATGTGGTTACAAGTCAAGAATACAGCATTTGTAGCTGCAGTTATAAACTGCTTACTAACGTTTATTAATGTAGAGTTAATGCTTAACAAAAAAGTGAATTCACTTGATGCTAATGCTTAATAAATGATTCACAGTGTGTAGTTATTATAAAGTGTTACAGACATTTCTTACTGCTATCATTAATCAGGCTAACTAGGATTATTAAAAAAAAGAAACATCTAGGAAATCTATATTTATAAGTGGTTGATGTATAGTAATTAATTAAAGAAAAAATAAGGATATTTTTTTATTAAAGAAGTTTCTGATAATAAATAAACAGAGTAGCAAATGGGGATCCAAATAAATGTAAATTCTTCAATGTCAGTTAAGGGCGCGTGTTTATGTATACATCAGCAATGCAAAAGCCATTTTTTATGTTTAATTATGAACGTGACAATAAATTCATTTTACTTGAATGACCTCCACAGTCACCAAATTTCAGTTAAACAGACCAGCTTTTGGATGTGGTGGAATCAAAAAATACAGTAACAGACAAATCCTCTGTAACTGCAGGGGAGTCCAGACTTGCCCAAATACACCTGTCTGAAAGTTACTTATTAATATCTTGATTAGCTTCAGGATTAGACTCCTGGTGTAAATCATGTTTTTTTTTAGCTGCATGTGTTCACTGGTATGGTGGGAAAGTGTCATTGATTTCAAATTAATTTCTGTAGAAACTAGAGATTAATTGATTTTGTTTTTCTCTCTGTGCCAGTGGACAGTGTGTTTGGTAGCATTTCTTAACTCTTAAATGCATACCTTGCAGCGAACAAGAAGGGTATTGGACTCTTTCTGATAATGGAGAGTCCCCGGCACTGTAGATAAAAATGGAGAAGCTGCAGAGAAAGGTGAAAGAAAATGTGATCACTTATATTCCTTCTTCCAGTAGACAAACAAAGCTAGTAAGCATTAGCTATGAGTAGGGTCAGACGGAATCTGCGGACATTTTTTGCTATTTCTGCGCAGAATTTTGGTAAAAAGCTGTGGATTTATGCGGAATAATATATGAAATATAACTTGTATTTAATGTTTACAATGCAAATCCAATTAGATCCACTTTATTTGGTAAACAAAGCAAGTCACTCATATAATATATCTACTAAAAGACAGAAAATATTACTTTACAAACTGTATTATAATAAATTATATACATATTTTCATATTAGACAATAATATTACTGAACTTAATTTAAAAACTGAATAAATATGAATTCACACACATTTACACAAGTAAAAAAAACAATCAATGATGGGCTAAAAATCTGCGGAATTCTGCGCACACAGATTCCATGTGGGCCTAGCTATGAGTTAACATCAGAACTATTTTCAGCATCACTTTATTTTAAGGGTCCCTTCAACACATTTTGTTGAATTTAAGTTACATTGCATCTACTGTACATGCTAACTAATTCTCATTAGATTATAAGTAGACTGTTAGGTTGGGGTTAGGGTTGGTGTAAGACATGCATTTGCAAAGTTTCTTACTGTATATTCAGTTAAATGTCTGTTGAAGGAGCAGTATCAACAGATATTAAGCAGACAGTCTACTAATACTCAAATGGACCATCAAAATAAAGTCTTTTATATATATACACACACCTTATTACACAGTCAGATACATCCTAAAAAAAATACAATAATGTAACATATTTTAAACTAATCCAACATTAGATAACCCCCCTACACACATAAACATATTAGGAGAATGAGAAAAAACTGAAAATCTATACAAACTCTATTAGGAGGTCAACAGATTAATCAATTAAGCTAATAATAGTTTGTATTCAAGATTTATCTGATTTTTGTTGGCTCCACAACAAGGGACTTCGATTGATAGAATGCTGTGTTATCTTCTAGGTTCCAGAAAACATAGTGTATCGAATATTGTATCCAAAATGTCACAAATGTGTATAAAACTCATTATTCTGAGTAAACCCCTTCATGTTCCAGGACATTGTTCAAAGTAGTCATGCATTAAGATCCTGAGACCTCATTATTATTATTTTGTCAAGCTGTACATTACTTTTTGACAGGAGAAATTAATGTGAGTACTAAAGAATAAACAATCCCATGCCATCATTAAATAATCATCAACTCTGGTTACCTGTAAATGGCACACTGCGTTTGCCAACATAGTCCAGAAGTTTGATAGGATTGCCAATCCACATTGTTCTTAAAGGAATCTGATTGAGAAAAAAAGTTTAGCAATGATTAAAATATAACTGAGGTAAATTAATATTTTCCTTAAAGGGATAGTTCTCCCAAAAATGCCAATTACTTTCTTCTGTTGAACACAAAGGAAGCTATAATAAGGGATTTGGAAAAATCAGTCATTGATCTCCATAGTATTTTTTTTTTCTTACTATAGATGCCAATGGCTGCTTTTTTCCAATGTTCTTCTGAATACCTTGTTTTGTGTCTAACAGAAGAAAGAAATTCAAGAAATACAAGTCTAGCACCACTTGAGCATGAGTAAATGGTAAGTAAATTTTCACTTTTATGTAAACTTTCCCTTTAAGATCCTTTTAGTTCTACTGTACCCGAAATCCAATAGCTCGAAACAGTCGGTCAATGTAGTCACAGCTATGCTCTTCCCATATTATCCAGGCCATTGTGGAACTGATCTTAGGAGCTGAAGAAACAGATAGATGGTTAATGTAGTTAATCTGTTTTCATATTTTTACATGGTAAAATTATAAGTTTCTGAATTTGCTGACACTCTGTTTTGGTAATTACCAGAAAAACAAGCTTACCAAATGATGCACCCTCCTTAGGTTGCTCCTTCCTGTTTGCTATCCTTTCTGGTAGATTTGTTAAAGTGTCCATCAACTGTTGATTTAAATAAGATACAGATTTTTTTGTAAGTGATTAAAGTTAACTATGCTTATGTCAACTGTTTCATGCTTAGTAGTGCGGATGAAAGAAAAAAAAAAAACAGAATAACAACTCCATTTGGCAAACTGTAAATAAATTAATCATTCCTTTTTTATTGTAAATCAAAAAGTTGAGCGTTGCACTACAAATGCCAAGGTCATGAGCTGTTTTCAGATAAATTAAGCACAGATGGACTGTATTTGCATGCAATTTATGATACAATATGATATAAGTGATATATAATATGATATAAGTTAGAGTTTTCATGTTCATGTTACATGCTAACATGTTTTATGTTAGAGTTAACATTTAGAGCTCAAAATGTTCTCATATGCATCTTTCTTTATTGTCTCTTTAAGGAGAATTTTTTTCTTAGGCAATTGAGAGAGCAGATAACTTTACAAAATTGCTTCTTTTAACAAAATCCATTACTTCTCCCTGATTTTCACTGACTTTATCTAACTAAAAAGCTGAGTTTCCATAAGTTATAATGAGAGCGCTGAGCAGAAACTACTTTATTTACTTGTTCAAAGATATTTGTAGTACAAAATAAGTTAACTAACAAAACTGTCATGGCTGGTGAGGACAAGTAATCATGTATTGTCCATTGTATTTATTTAAGACACAGTGCTAAATTCTAAGCTAGACTGGAATTGAATTGAATTTTAGGGACAAATTTTAAGAAACTTTAACATTAACATTGACATTGGTTAAAACATTAAATAAGTCGATGCCAATAGCCTAGTGGTTAAGTGCGCCCACATATACAGTAGCTCTATGGTGCTCACGGAAACCAGAGTTCAATTTCCGGCTCGAGGTCCTTTGCCGACCCTTCCCCTCTCTTTGCACCCAACTATTTCCTGTCAATTCTCTGCACTATTCTAACCATTAAAGGTTAAAACCACAAAAAATTATTTAGAAAAAAAAAACATTAAATAAGGATTCATTTACCCAGATCTATGAGTTTATATACTTGCTTAAATACTAGTGGAAGAGGAAAACTCCTGTTGGCTTCATACACTGTACAGAAATATTCCATTTTGATATACCATCTAATCTTTGAGTAGCACAATTATAATAATGGTTCATCCCTAACTCTTTCAACTTATTTAACAAAATATGTGAGAGTATATTGTTAAAAACACAACTAAAATCCCCAAACATCAATCTAACATAAGCTGAGTTTTAAAGGTGGCACTACAGAATCCTCTGTAGTTCTGTTTTCCTTGTATGCAAAATGTATTGATTTTGTTTTCCAAGAGTGCATTCATTTGGTTAAAATAAAGCACAAACAGTAACATTTTAACTAGTACACACCATCACTTCAGTCTTCAGTGTCAAATGATTGCTCAGAAATCATTACTGTGCTGATTTGGTGCTCAAAATGCATTTTCTTTTACCCTTTTTTGCATTTTCTTATTGTTAATTTTAAAAACAGTGGTTCTGATAGATATCTTTGTGAAAACCATGATAAAATATTTAGTTTACTACTTATTTAACTTAAATACTTAGCACTACTTTCAAAATTAGCAACAATAAGAATATCTTTGTTTGATTTTGAGTACAGGTGATATGTTTTTAAAGTTATTGAATAACCAGAATGTCAGGGATTCAGTGAATTTAAAGATTTAGATTTGCCTTTAAGGTTTTGAGAACATGTAATGTATTTTTTAATTAATGCCATGTCAGCAACCAAGGCTACTTTCATGGCAGGAACATTTCAATAATAAATATACAATTAAAAACAACAAACAAATAAATACATAAATTAAATAAGTTTTCTAGCGTTATTACATGATAAAAATTCTGCAATTTTTCCCAGTGTCACTTTGTTAAAAATGTCCTTAAGAGAGTTAATTTCATAAAATCATTTTAAATCATTAAAAGCTGGACATTCCAGTAAAATGTGTTTTACAGTAAGCGGGAGTTGTGCTTGAGAAACTTTGTAGGAGTAACTAACCATTCTGGAACCCATAACCGCCAAAGTGGCTCCGAGCTCTTCAGCAGTGCAGTTCTTCGGAATCTCGTACATCTCTTGCTGAAGAATGGGTCCCACATCAAATCTGACATGAAATAAAAGTCATGTCATGCAAATATACAGAGGTATTTAGCATCTTATATGTAATCTTTCGTAGGCCCTGCCTAGTATAAACACACAGCATTTACCTCTTTGGTCTTATTTGCATGATAGTCACTCCTGCGACACTGTCACCATGCAGAATCGTATGAAATATTGGAGCAGATCCCCGCCAGCGTGGCAAAAGACTAGGGTGCACATTCAGGATACCACTACAAAAGAATAAATAGAAAATTATGATCTACTATTTGATGAGATCATAACAGACACTAATTGTACAGTCTCCATCTGATCATCAATTTTAATAATTACTATTTATTTTGTGTATAAACATTGGTAAGTGATGTCGTGCAATTTTTAAATGGGACTGGAAGTGAACTGATCTTTTCTTTTACAGGTTATAAATTAACCACACTGTCTGTGAGAACAAGTGTATTTTATAAGTATCTGTATGATCATAATTATTGTTTGTTGATGTACATGTGCACATTGCACATGGATTATTTCTAAATTCTAATGATCCAGCATATATTTTATACATTATTGACACTGTAACTAGGCTTTTTAAATATGTATTTTTTTTATTTATTGTCTAATTGATTGTAATTTCATTTTTTTTTTATGGAGGAAGGGTTGGGAACAAAATTTGTTTCTATTTTCATGTAAAATTAACCAGCTATTTTTGCAAAAAGTTAATAAGCCAACCAAAAAAATAATCACACTGAAAAGTCAATAATGAGGTCAAACTCTTAACTCAAAAAAAAAAAGCTCATTGGATAGCATGATCACCTCACAGCAAGGAGGTCGATGGTTCAAGTCGCGACTGGGTCAGTTGGCATTTCTGTGTGGAGTTTGCATGTTCTCCCTGTGTTGGCATGGGTTTCCTCCAGGTGCTCCGGTTTCCCCCACAGTCCAAACATGCGCTAAATTGGCTGTAGTGTTTGTGTGTGAATGCAAAAGGTTATGGCTGTTTCCCAGTGTTGGGTTGCAGTTGGAAGGGCATTCGCTGTGTAAAACATATGCTGGATAAGTTGGTGGTTTATTCCGCTGTGGCGACCCCAGATTAATAAAGAGACTAAGTTGAAGGAAAATGAATGAATGAATAAATAAATAAGTGAATCCACCAGTTTAACCTACCAACTTTAGGTCTCCAGAAGTATAAACAAACAATTTTTAGACACTTTCCTAAAGTAAAGAATTGTTAAAAATGATTTACCACAAAGAATTATACAATGAATTTCACCTCCAGGCTTTGTTCACAATTGTACACCCCTTATTAATGACTACATACTAAATTAATAACATTATCAAGGCCAATTAGGTTTGGAATTAGTTGCTTGTGGAAAACAAATCTGATCAGAACATTGACTTGCATAATAATTATGGACATACTGAAGTCACATTCGTTTTACACTCCCTCATTACTTACTATGGCATTTTGTTGATGATGTTTTCCTTGATTAAGCTGCCAAATGACACCACCACACCAACATCAAAGTTTACACTCAAGTCCACATCTGGCCAGTGGTGATGCGGAAGTCTGTGCTGCTCTGCATACTTCCTGACCGGAGCCTCACGGGACAGCGTCACGACCTCAAGTGTATCGATGACTCCAGTTTTATTATCATCTCTAACAAATACAGATGAATACCGTGAATAACGCAGCAGGGTCATAACAGACAATAACATCCTGAATGTCGTTACCGTGACAGATGAAGCCGCTTTAGTGCCTCCAGTGCAAAATCATCACTTCCAAAGAACAGTATTCTCCAGGGCGGTTTAGACGCAGACTGTGTTTGAGTTACAAAAGATTTGCTTCTGCCCAAGAGAAATAAGCCTCTTCTGTGGCGTGTGAAACAGATGCTACAAAGTCTTTGAGACAGAAAACGTCCCTGGTCTGTGAGTTTCAAGAAGTTTAGGTTCCACATACTTTAATGTAAGATTTCATAAATGGCAGAAACTGTCATTAACAGCTAGCCATGTACAAAATCATCACTCCTCCATTAACAGATAAGCACAAAGAAGTCAAGATAGTCATGCTAATATTCTATGACAACTTCAGGTGAGACAGCCTTGGCATTTTTATAATTATGTTTCCAAAGTTTGTTCATTATACTAATCCGTTTTCCACAAAGCAGTAGATGACTGTAGCAAGGTTACGGTTAGGAGTTACATGTACACAGTGGCGTATGTGTGCGCCGCCATGTTGACGTTGACGTCGTTTCCGCTTTACGTCTCACATAAAAGCTTTTTTTTTGTACTTCAAAACAAATAAAAAGCACAACTACGCTTTTAACAGTTCCTCATTCAGTCTTGACGTGCAGTTTTTGCTTTTCAACTGGATTTAGTTTTGTCACATTCACAGACTTTTTGGAGCATTATAACCTGAATGCCACTGGGTGAGAAAATTTTTTCGATTAATGCAACATTGACTCTGGGCAAGTTCTTTATTCATAAATATGGAGAGAGAAAAATCTTTTCTGGATTTAAAAGAGACTCTTAATTGTAACTACTAAACAGTAATAATAATGATAATAAAATATGTTATATATTTTCCATCTCAAATGAAGAGAGAAAGTGTGATCATGTGCATAGATCCTCACATTTTTACAAAGAGTTGCATAGAGGCTATACTAAAACTGCAAAACTTCCAAGGAAAGTTAATAATCGTATGTACAGTTGAAGTTAGAATTATTATCCCCCTTGTTTATTTTCCCCCCAATTTCTGTTTAACAGAG
Organism: Danio kyathit; assembly: GCA_903798195.1. NCBI lineage: Eukaryota > Metazoa > Chordata > Actinopteri > Cypriniformes > Danionidae > Danio > Danio kyathit. The sequence goes on from LR812525.1 coordinate 60,468,214, forward strand.
AGCATATTTTTTCAACACATTTCTAAACATAATAGTTTTAATAATTCATTTCTAATAACTGATTTATTTTATCTTTGCCATGATGACAGCAAATAATATTTGACTAGATATTTTTCAAGATGCTTCATTACAGCTTAAAGTGACATTTAAAGGCTTAACTAGGTTAATTAGGTTAACTAGGCAGGTTAGGGTAATTAGGCAAGTTATTGTATAATGATGATTTGTTCTGTAGACTATTGAAAAAATATTGCTTAAAGCGGCTAATAATTTTGACTTTAAAATGGCTTTTAAATAATTAAAAACTGCTTTTACTCTAGCTGAAATAAAACAAATAAGACTTTCTCCAGAAGTCAAAATATTATCAGACATACTGTGAAAATTTCCTTGCTGTTAAACATCATTTGAGAAATATTTAAAAAAAGAAAAAAAATTCAAAGAGGGGCTAATAATTCTGACTTCAGCTGTATATAAAGAAATATCTTAGTCAAATGGTTAAAAAAGTGTCTTAAAATATCTTTCAAGCAATCTATATTTAACATTGCTATGACAACGCAATTAATGAATCTTTTTAACATTGCAAATGATTTGTAATGATAGTTAGTAATGTGGTCCCCAATATAAGACACACTTCATCTGCCTTATTTGTTGATAAATGGACAAGATTTTATTCAGAGTGAAATACCTATTAAAATAATAAGATCAATATTTACCCAAGATACATTTCCAATACAAGCTAGTAGAAATAATTACTTTTCTTTTTTCCAAGAGCTCTATTACCAAATTAAAAATAGTTTCTTCCTTCCCCATACCTCCGAAAGCTAAAGAAATACACTTTAAAATATTCAATATTTACCCATCTTCAGAGTTTTTTAAACAGATTTAAGTTTGATCACAATAATTGTACATTCTGTGAGGTTGACATTGAATTGACTGCACATCTATTTTTGAATGTTTATATAGCAGAACCTTTTGGTCTGATTCATTGGAGTGGTTAAAAGTTCGTCAAGTTGTCCTCCCAATTTTCAAAAAATTGCTTTATTAGGAGATGATGTTAAAATTCAACTTGTATTGAACAATATTCTAATTTTGGAGCAATTTTATATTCATAAATGCAAGTGCCTTAAAACAAAACCACTATTTTTGGTTTTCCAAAATAAATTTTAATTATACTGTAATTTTTTAAAGTTGGTAAAAGCAAAATTAGGACGACGGTTTAGTTTATTGAAAAAATATAATTAACAGAAGACCAGGTAATGTAATATCTATATATATATATATATCTCTCTCTATATATATATATTTATTAAGCCAATTATTTATTTATTGGCTGTGTTTGTGTGTCTATTCTTCTATGTTTAAAACTTTTTTATTTGTATTATTATCTTATTGATCTGGTTATTCTTTGTGTGCTGTTCTGTAAATGTAGATTAAGTTTTTAATAGAATTCTGCCTCATTGTATTTGTATTATAATGCAAAAAGAAAAAAAAAAACCTTGCAAAAGTCTTCTCATTACAGCGTGAAAACCCACGAGGGCGCTCTTCACCAAATCAAGCACTTTGGAGAAAACAGATAAACACGGATTGACTTTGAATCACAATAGCACAAATGAATATGTTATAAAAAGTTTATTACTGATTAAGACGAATGTAACTTCTACAATGATTCTACAATCTCTCTCAATCAACAGGAGAAATGACTCCCATTGCAAATTCCTATCCAGCTCAAGTCCATATAACAATACGTTACACACAATCTAAAAATAAAAATAAAATAACAGGACGCATCTTAGCATTCCTAAATACAGAGAAATTGCTGAGAACTTGTTTTTTTTTTTTTGTCTTATGAAACCACCACTTTAAAAAGGCAGATGTAGGAATCTAGATCTGTTAGGTCTGTGATCATCTGTACAATTACCACAACTGTGGACCGGAAAAAAAACAAAACTTCAGAACAATCATATACACAGAGGAACATTCACATCGCTGCCTTTACAACTCAATTTGAATCCAGAGGGTGCATTAAAAAAGAAATTACGTATGCAAGTACAGAAATATTGTACTCGCACAATACACGATTGAAATAATGTTTTAGCACAGTATATTTTCATCTTATTTTGGATCTACAAAAAGTTCTTAACGCATATCCTATATAAAAAACGGGGAAGAGCTAGTTATCACAAAACTCTGCTGCTTCTAGAGTTTTGTGATGCTTCAATGGATCCTCAGTCTTGTTAGCAGTTAACCATCAGTCTCCACTTGTGTGTTGTTTTCAGTGGTGTCGTCCTCAAGGACTTTGGACGGAGTGAGAGGTTCCAGCTGCGAGTCTGCGTTCCCTGCCTCCAATCCATCAGTTTTACACAGAAAATCAGAGGGAGTTACGGCACCTTCATCAGCCAGGGCAGAAACAGGGCAGACTGGAGCCTCGGCGGGTGACTGAGGAGGAAGACTCTTGGGGGATTCTTCTACTGATGCCTCATTGGTGGTGGCCTCCTCCATATCCTCCTTCACCTCATCCTCATCCAGGTCATTTTTGTCAGCTTCAGGAGTCTCTGACACATCCTCCATTACAGCATCCTCGTCTGGTATTGTTTGTATTTCGCTGCTCTGAATGGGTTCGGTCTCATCCCTGGCCTCAGTATCTGGCTGGATGGGAACTACATGTTTGGAGTCATCGTGGATATCCTCTGAGCTGCATTATAAGATCGAGATGCATTAATATTTAATATTTAATATTTTATAAGTTTTTCAGATGTTAGTATCAGTATTGTTAGTTTTTTAGGATATCTATAAGCTAGTATGCTCCAAAACATTAGCAAAATTTCCGTTTAGAAGATATAAAACTGATACAAGTCACTTCCAACCAAATTAATCAACAGTTTTATTCAAATCATTTTATACTTCTGTTTCTCATCAATTTTGACCAATAACATGCTCTCCAGTGTCTGACATGCTCTGTCCCTTCTTATTGCTTTTCATCTGATGCACCTGAGCTCATTCACTCTCACTGGCAGAGCTGTGATAAAACAAAACACTATTGGCTGTTTTTTTAAAAGGGGAGGAGCTACTCTATGTCCCACCTTCTTTGTGTTTCGTTTGAGATTACATCAAACATCGAATAAAACTGCACATTTCAAAGCACTTCACAGGATCTTTAAGATGTTATAAAATAATTCAGATGTTTTATTTCATTATATGTGGTGATTCATTTCATCCTGTCAGTGCAGAAACGTCAATACAGTCATTTATTGCTAATAAGCTACATTTTAAAGACATTACAACTGTACTTTACTATCACCATATTATACTACACTTTATGAATTCTTCTAGGGCTGCACAATTTATTGTTTCAGTATCGATATTGTAATGTTTGCATCTGCAATAGTCATATCGCAGGATCTGCAGTGTTGAGTCTGGATTATAGTTGACCAAGAACCACAGAACAAATGTGATTTGTAGTCTCTGCTATGTTTACCATAATAGACAGACCCGTAGCCAGCTTGGTGAAAGGGGTGGTACTTTTTTCTCAAAAAGTGGACCTTTTTGCAGTTATTCACCTTATTTTTTATTTAATTATGAGGTTTAAATACTGAATTTTAAACACTATTTTTAGATGGATGAGCTTGTTGGATGTTCATCATAACCACACTTATTAATGTACCAAAAAATATTTCCTACATTTAGAATAAATAAATATAAAAAATACTTATTTTTAAAATACAAATAAAAAAAGAATCTGTTTTAAATTAAAAGCAAACATATTGTCATTTATTAGGCAAATTATAAATAAACTGGCCAGCACAATCAACAGTTTCCTCAGTCAGAATTTGGCTATTTGAATAATAATAATAATAAAACAATAATAACAACGTCTAGCCTCTCTTGTAAAAAAAAAAAAAAAAAAAAAAAAAAAAAACATAACAATTTTATTTAAATTTATTTTAATTTGATGGGTTTTCGATGGATTATTTTCACTTTTTATGTTGGTATAGCAGTCAAAATAGGACAAATGAGCTCATGTATAGGACAAATTCTGCACCTTTGTCAGTGAGGGGTGGGTCTTTTGAACGGCCCGAACCACCCCTGGCTACGGGCCTGATAGAGTGAAAGTTTATCATCTGCATGTGTTTTTAAGACCTGTCGCTGAGCATTTCAAGAGAGTTTAAAGTATTTGGGCACAAAAAAAATTATGTTTAGAGGTGTAACAAAGATTAATATTATTTAATTCAACAATATGATTTATGCAAAAAAAAGTTATTTTACTTAGAATTTGTGTCTTGTTTTTAGTCCAAATATCTACACTTCAAAGTGAAAATAAGATAATTTGGCTTGTTTTAAGAAAAAAAACTCTTCATTTTGACATTTCTACTGAAGGTGAAAGCAAAACAATGTTTTTTTCTTTATCCTTCAGATATTAGCACTAGAATCAAGACAAAGCAATTTTTGCAGTGTTTTAATTACTCTATTTCTGTACATGAATACTGTTAGACAAAAAAAAACATCAAATCGAGTTAATCAAACCATCTTGTGAAACTGTATTTATATCACAATATTGATCGAAAAAAAAGAAAATATCGCAATATCAGATTTTTCCAAAACTCTGCAGCCCTAAGTTCTTCTGCACCACCATAAATATTGAAATGCCATTTTTGTGCATGAGGTCTCAAAATTAACAGACAACTATTATTTTTGTCACTTTAAGATTGCAAATTTTTCATTCACGCATTTTTCTTCGGCTTAGTCTCTTATTTATAGGGGTTGCCACAGCGGAATGAACTGACAACTATTCCAGCATATGTTTTATGCAGCTTCCAGCCGCAACTTAGTACTGGGAAACACCCATACACACTCTCACTCACACACATACCAGGGTTCATACACATTTTTACTACTAAAATTCCATGATTTTTCCATGACTTTGCCAGGACTTTCAAGTAAATTTCCATTCCATGACTTTTCCAGGTTTTCCATGACCGTATAAACCCAGACATACACTGCAGACAATTTAGGTTACCTAATTTACCTACAGTGCATGTCTTTGGACTGTGTGGGAAACAGGAGCACACGGAGGAAACCCACGCCAACACTGGGAGAACATGCAAACTCCACACAGAAATACCAACTGACCCAGCTGGGACTCATACCAGTGACCTTCTTGCTGTGAAGCGACTGTGCCAACCACTGAGCCACTGTACCGCTGCAAATTCTATAGTGATAATATAACTATTCCAATGTTAAATTATTAATAATATTTTAATACATTTAATTTAATACATTTAATTATTAGTTTTATATATTATTATATTATCAATTCCAATAATATTCAACTTAAATTAAACTAATAACACACTGGATTACAAATGCAATCACACAAACGCATAACATCATGATTAGGTTAATAACTAATTAAAAAGTCCAACTTTGATAAAATGTTTTAGAATTTGTATAAGTATTTATTTTCCTTCTGTCACCTTATTTTCTGCAGATCTTATTAAATTTACTTAAGTACCCAACTGACGGTCAAAACTTATAACACATTTATGATATTTCTCACATATGCAAGCTCTTCCTCTTTATAAGTTAATTCAGGGTTATATTCATTTAGAAAGAGCTGTAGTTTTACCAATATTCCCCCACTTCCCTCATAAACCTTTCTCTGTAGTCCACACTGAGAGCTTGTTCTTCAGTCTATAATTAATGCCAAAACTCCTGTTTTAATTTAAGTAAGGTCTCTCGGATACCACTTAATAGGCATCCCAATTATACTAATGAAAAAATAGAGATAATTTTGTATAATAAATGATATTTCCAAACACTTCATGGGTCAGGGGGGGTCTGTATTCACAGCCCTGTTTCATCAGAAACGGTAATTTGTCTCAATCAGCCAAGCTACACTTCGCGGTCTATTTTTACTCGCCTCTTTTCACAGCTCTAACCTCTACATTTAACAAAAATACAAATAAGCATATGGTGTCACTGTACACCAATACATCATGTGTTTAACAATGAGAGCATACTAGAACATTGAGAGCGAACTCTTTGAAACAGACACGAGCTTTAAAAATAAGCAACAATGGGATTTTTATAGCAAAAGAAGAACTATAAAACAAAAAAACTTTTAACTCGATTCCATGCAACTGAACACAAATAAAAGCTGACAATAATACAAGCCAGATTCTCACCTGTTTGTTTCTGGTCCTCCATTGGAAACTTTAAAGAAAAAATAATAAAATGCAAGTCAGACAATCTGACAATCCAAAGGGAAAAGCGTTATTTGTACAGCGAGTGTTATACCTGGCTCCATGATGACCTGGCAGGAGTGGTTCGACCTGCTGAGCAAATGTTCGGTCATCTGATCTGCGCCAGAAGCGTCTGCCAGAAAGTCACACTTGAGACACACCAGCGTTAGACTCCTTTAATAAAAAGAAAAAGATATATACTTTCAATTCCTGCAAGTAAAAGGGTTAGTTCACCCAGAAATAAAAATTTTGTTATTAATCACTCATCCTCATGTCATTTCAATCTCATGAGGCATTTGTTCACCTTCAGAGTTTTGAGATATTCACACACAATTTGAGATATTTTAGATGAAATTCGAGAGCCCTCTACCTTGGCTCTAGGGGTCAAACAACAAAAAATAAGGTCAAGAGACTTGGTGTTATTCTGAAGTCAGATATGAATGTCAATAGTCATGTCAAAGCTGTAACTAAATCTGCTTACTATTATCTCAAAAACATTGCAAGACTTAGATGCTTTGTTTCCAGTGAGGACTTGGAGAAACTTGTTCATGCTTTTATCAGCAGCAGGGTGGATTACTGTAACGTACTCCTTACTGGCCCCCCCAAAAACACAATAAGATAGTTGCAGCTCATCCAGAACGCTGCTGTCAGGATTCTGACCAGAACCAGGAAATCAGAGCACATCACATCTGTCCTCAGGTCTTTACACTGGCTCCCAGTATTATTACTTGTCTATAAATCACAAAATGGCCTAAGGCCCTGTTTACACTAATGCGTTTTCGTTTTAAAACGCATACGTTTTGCTACGGTTACGCCATCCGTCCACATTACGCCGGAGTTTTCGAGCCCCAAAAACGGAGCGTTTTAAAAACGCTGGAGAGGTCGTTTTCATTCTAAAACGCTGCTGCTCCATCTCAGTGTGGATGGGGGAAAACGAAGACATCTGAAAACGGAGGCATCGCTGCTGAGATTCGCTACCTGATTGGGGCTATTAGGTCATTGCATTGCACGTTTTTGGTGGAGTAGTGTGGACGGAGATAGGTTTAGAAACGCTAGATGAAAAGCTAGTGTGGACGCGAATCGTTTTTGATCAAAAACGCCGTTTCAAAACGAAAACGCATTAGTGTAAACGGGGCCTAAGACCTCAATACATTACAGACCTGCTCACTTTATACCAACCTAGGTCACACTTTATTTTGATGGTCCGTTTGTTTAATCGAAGTTACATTGCAATTAATTCTCATTAGATTATAAGTAGACTGTTAGGTTGGGGTTAGGGTTGGGGTTAGTGTAAGTTGACATGTACTTGCTAAGTTTCTTATAGTCAGTTAAATGTCTGTTGAAGCAGCAGTATCAACAGATATTAAGCAGACAGTCTACTAATACTCAAATGGACCATCAAAATAAAGTGTTACCCAAACTTATTAGATCACTCAGATCTTTAGGATCATATAAACTAAAAATACCAAGAGTTCAAATAAAGCAGTTGTCCCCCGCTGCTGGAATCAGCTTCCAGAAATGATCAGATGTGCTCCAACATAAGGAACATTCAAATCAAGACTGAAAACACATCCGTTTAGCTGTGCCTTTACTGAATGAGCACTGTGCTAAGTCCCACAGATTGCACTATTATGTCTTTCTTTTCTTTTTCATTCTTTTATAACCTGTTTTTAACACATTTTAATCTGTTTTTAATCAGTTTTATTCTTTGTTTTCATTTTCTTATACTTTCTTATCTCTTTTATTACTGTTTAGGTAAAGCCCTTTGAATTAACATTGAGTTTGAAATGTGGTATATAAATAAACTTGCCTTGCCTCTCAATCTCTATAGACAGCAATGGCCCCAAAACATTCAAAGTCCAGAAACATTGTCAAAACATTTATTGTGACTTCAGTGGTTTAACTGTTATCATACTCTAAGAACACTTTTGTGTGCCAAAGAAAAATTGTAAAAACTACTTAGCTCGCCTTAATCTTCTCTCCTACAGCATGTCAGGGTGCACTTTTACTACAGGCAGTACAACATAATGCCATTAGAGTCAGCAGCGCAACATGCAATCTTTGTATTATCTTTAGTAAACAAGCCCCCTTAATCTACTTACAGAGTTGTGTTTGGTGCATAAATACGTTTTTGGAGCTTTGTGTAATTAGTTGAACAACTGAACTAAAAAAAATTGTTTGACAACATTCTTGGTTCATTCTCAGGACTGTTGCTGAATATGGAGGATGAGAGAGCTCTCAGATTTCATCTAAAATATCTTCATTTGTGTTACAAAGATGAATGAAGGTCTCAAGGGACTGAATTCACACAAGGGTGAGTAATTATTAACAGGATTTTCATTTTTGGATAAACTAAACCTTTAAATGTAAAAATAAACGCTTCTATCACAGAAAATTAATTAAATAAATCATCAAACCTTACCGCACGCCACGTGGAGGCTTTTTCACTTTCCCAAGCCGCACTTTTGTAGAATTCTGGTGAAACCTGTGAATAATAAAGAACACTATGTAGAGATCTGATCATTGTCATTTGTAAATATTAATTTCATCCAAGTTTTCTCCTCACCTGATCATATGCTGTCTGAAGGCTTTCTGGCAGCTTGATCTGTACTTGCATTTATTGCACTTCAGCGATAACGGATAATGAATGTAGGGGTCCACAACATCATGGAGACACTCCATGCACTTATTAGCTCCCTTTGGAAGTCTGTGAAAAAGAAATACATAGTCAAATACTTTAAACCACATAGAGTCTGCATGTATTTCATCACAACACATTGAAATTACTATTGTTCAAAGCATACTGTTGTTACACTTATGCCAATATATGAATGTTTGTGAAAATTTGGACTGGTGGCAGATGAGGGTATTTGTATGTGTTTTATATAGATATTATTATTGACAATTGTTTATTAAAATGCAAGAAATTGCATGAGACTATTCGTTTAGCTGTACATACACAATAAGTGTAAGAACTGAGGAATACTTTGCGCTTAACCCATTTAATCCCACCATCATCTACAATTGCTTGAGTTTTTTTTTTTGCATTCGTCTAGATATTTTCCATGTTCTTAAACGACTATGAAGATTTGGGTACAAGTGTACAAGCATCCTCACTTTAGACGTTTAAGCTCAATATTGTAGAGGCATCGGTTCCAGTTGAACTGGTTTGCGGTCTTTGCTTTTCCTCCATTTACGTTTGGTTTGGTTGAGTTTGGTGGTGTTTTAAAAGGTTGTTTGGTGGTTTCAGGACTTGTCGGTATGATGTAGGATTTGCTTGAAGATTCAGTGCTCATTGGTGCACCAGAAATCGAGGCTCGAATTGTCACCTAAAAGAATAAGTTTGGGATAATAAACAGTGCAATCCAAATTTGTGCTTATTATATCGTTGAAGCTTTTTAACTTCCAAATTTCCAAAGATGTTCTAGAACACACCTTGGTTCCTGGAGGTAATCCTTCAAGGTTTCTTGGCTTCCTGTAGGTTCGGTGAAAGTGTATTTTGTGTTCCACTTTTTCCTTGTAGGTGAGGAAGTTTAATCGACATTTCCCACACCTCTGAATCCCCTTTTTCTAGAAAGCACAATAGAGAATACAAGATTAATTACTAAAATGAACGAAACATATTATTAATACAGGGTTTCTGCAGGTTTCACCAAGTCAAATTTAAGACTTTTTAGGACCTCAAAATGGGAGGAATTTGGATCCTATTTTAACGTCAGAAAAAAAAAACAGACTTATTGTGTTTATATCACCCCGATATGACTGTGGACACACTATACCTACAGTTCTGGCCAAGCAGCTTACAAAAGATGATTTTCATCATAGGTGCCCTTTAAACAATAGTTTTAACTATTTCTAATAACTAATTTCTTTTGTCTTTACGATGATGACAATAAATATTAAGTACCATACTTGTACTTAGCATAAAGGCTTAACTAGGCAAGTTCATTTAAATAGGCAAAACACTGCAGCCAAACTGAAATAAATAAAACTTTCTACGGAAGAACAATATAATAGGAAATACAGTGAAAATATTATTGCTCTGTTAAACATCACTTGGGAAATATTTAATAAAGAATTACAATTTCACAGAATAATAATGTTGTTTTCAAATATATATATATATATATATATATACACACACACCATAAACTCAAACTTATAACTTAACAAAAACCTCTCTCCGGTATGACTATTGGTTAATCTGGTGTTTGCTGTTGCCAGGGAGAACCCCATAAGGAATAACCAGAGAAGGTGAATAGAGTAACCCGCCACTGTCAGCCTGTTATATATTGCACCAAGGTGTTCGGCAGACAACCAAATCAATCCAGCATTAGAGTGAGAGCCAATGGGGCAGCACACAAATGAGTTACACATTGTGCTGACTTCAGATCAGTGAAATCTCAAGCTCCAAACCCACAGACATAAGACAGATGATGTACACCATCTTCAGTTGAAATAAGCGAACAAGCAGCAGGTAATAAATCAACTTCCACATCCCTACAAAACATAAGCAGAAATGCACACATGAGGGTTGAGACTCACTTGATGTCTCATGTAGTGTTGCATGTACATATGGCCGCTGCGAAGAACTTTCAGACAAAAGGGACAAAGCAGGTCTTTAGTGTTTTCATGGACTGTGCGAAAGTGGTTGTCCACATCGGAGAAGAAGGACGACCTGTAGTTACAAACCTTCAAAAGAGCAAAAACAAAGTGAAAACCAAGAATTTGACACACAAAACATAAATAAAATCATGGATAAAGCTTTACCTGACAGCCATAGGGCATCTCTCCAGGTTTGTGATTGTCCCTCATATGCTCCAGAAGCACTTGCTCGGTCTCAAAAGCCAGTTCACATATTTTACAGTTGGCTGAAGAAAATAAAAGATAAAAATACATTTATACTAAAACCACCAACCTCTGCTTAAATAACCTTATTCTAATTAAACCATTGATTATTTTTAAATCACCTCAAGACCTCCAGCAAAGCCCTTACTTAAGTTGAACAATAATAATTATGATGTGACATGATTTCAGTCAGAAGGTGTTGGCCTTTTTAGCTTTGTTATAGACACGTAATACATTGAGTGTGCAAACCATACTAATTATTTTATATTATTATAATAATTATTATCATTTTTTATTATTATAAAATGCTCTGGTCCTGTAAAATGTTCTTCCAACATTTTTACTTTTATCTATTTTGTTATGTAAATTGTTCTGGTTTTCCAATACGAACACTTCTAATAATTAATTATGTTTACTTTTTTAAAGCAAAGCTCACACTTAAATTTTCATTAATTTTCTTTTCGGCTTAGTCCCTTTATTAATCTGGGGTCGTCACAGCGGAATGAACCGCCAACTTATCCAGCATATGTTTTATGCAGCGGATGCCCTTCCAGCTGCAACTAATCACTGAGAAAAACTTAATTTTGACAATCATAATTATAGTGTGACATGATTTCAGTCAGAAGTGTTGGCCTTTTTAACTTTGTTATAGATGCATCGAGTGAACAAACCATACTCTTTATTATTATTATTATTTTAACAATGCTCTGGTCCTCTAACACTTTCTACCAAAATGTTTATCCTATCTTTAATACTTCAATAACTTTACTTAATATACATCAAGACTTAGATTTGAAATTACTTTGATATTCCAATGCTAACATTTCGTTTGATTCATGATGTTTTTAATGTATTGTTTACATGTTGTTCTTTTGTTAAAGTTTTGTGTTAAATTATTTATTTTAAATCATTATAATGATGCAAAACAATAACATTGGAATATTGCTGAAACACTGATGACCATTTAGAATCCAGCAGAATTCAACTGGAGCATTTAAAAAAATGACAGAAAGACAGCTTATAACAACTAGGCATGGGCCGGTAAAAGAATCTGGTGGTATGATAATCTTAAATAAAAATATCACGGTTTGACAGTATCACTGTACTGTATTGTGATTACTGCTCTAAAACAGGTTCTTTTTAAATGTCTGGGTAAAAAAAAAACCTTTTCCCCCCTATTGAATACATTTTATTTTGAGCAACATTTAAAATATTTTGGAGCAGTAAATATGTCAGGCTAAATAATTCAAATGAATCATTGACTTCTGCTGTTCATTAGTTTCAAAAACACAGATTTCTGTACTATTTAAAACCACATATTTTCTGCAAGAGATACTGTTACCCTAAAATAAATAAATATATAAATAAATAAATAAATAAATATATATATATATATATATATATATATATATATATATATATATATATATATATATATATATATATATATATATATATATATATATATATATATATATATATTATATATATCATTGGAATGGTATAACAATATTTTGGCGGTTCTAAAACCTTGACTTTTTTAAACCGTGGTATACCTTGAAAACGGTTATCATCCCATGCCTAATAACAACAAAGTCACTTTATTTTTAAGTTATAATCTATATTGAAATTACTCAAACTATACTCTATATCGATACCATTTTTAATTTTACAGTAAACTATATACCTACTGTGCTTGGTGTGAACAGGCCTTTTATTCTGGTTAAGTGGTTCTAAACATTTATGAATTTCATCCTTCTGTTGAACACAAAACAAGAGTTTCTGAAAAACGCTGGAAAAAAGCAGCCATTGACATCCATTTTAGAAACTATGAATAAAAACAACTACTATCTACTATAAATGGCTGCTTTTTCAAATTCTTCAGAACATCTTCATTTGTGTTTAACAGAAGAATTTCATTTCCACACCTTTCATCAAGTGTGGAATTTCATCAACAATTTTATCAACATCATTTCTGGGTGAAGTGTCCCTTTAAGAACCACACACCTAGAAAGAAAAATACCCTGTGACTAGAAAGTTGAGTGTTATAATCAAGTCAAGTGTGCCTCGCGTGTCCTGAACATTAAAAGCAAACACATTTTGACTGTCTCCTGGTAAGGTGCAGAATAGGTCATTAACCCAGGCTTTTGCTTTCAGTAAAAGAAATAAACCAAAAAAGTATATATACTGTGCATGTATGTATGTATGTATGTATATATATATATATATATATATATATATATATATATATATATATATATATATATATATATATATATATATATATATATATATATATATATATATATATATATATATATATATATATATATTTTCTTTTTTTCAAACATGGTCTATCTCTTAAGGTTTCTTGTATCCTACATCCAAGGATCATTTAGTTTATTTTACTTGATGCAAAAAAAACAAAAACAAAAAAACAATGTGGTGTCATGACTGTATTTACAGTTGGATCTGTGAGAATCTGGACACCACTACTGACTTTAAGCTTACAATCTAAATGACAACAGGCAGGCTGGAGCATAATTTTTTAAAAGTGGAAGGAAAAGGAGCATTTTTTTGGATTTGTTTACAAGCTATGATTGTAACTTACTACTGGACTCGAAGGGACTGTGGGCGCTCTCTATGTGACACTGCAGTTGAAAAGGAGTTGAATACTGTCTGTAACAGTGCTGACATGTAGTGTGACTCTCCCAGCTCTCGCTGTTCTGCTTCTCTAACTCCAGGTGATGCTTCATGTGGTTCATGAACCTGAGAGAAGAGAAAAAGACCAGAGGGGTGAGAAGCCGCAAAGGCACTACAAAGAAAGAACAAGTGAAAATGGAGAGAAGAGATCCAGGTAAGGGTATCCCAATGCTGATTTTCAACTGAAGGTTTCATTTACATAGATGTGATTATCAGATTTATCAAAGACTCTCAATAGGTGGGCTTTAATAGCCCCAGTAAGCAACTTGCTGCTAAATTATGGTCTCTGTTAACTCTGAGAAGTCTGATAATTCAGTTACTACACCAGTTTATGTACATGAATCAACTCTGACTTTGGCAAGTTTGAATTAGACTGGAACTGGGGTCATTATGTCTGCCATTCTCTTCCATTATTAGTCTGTGTGTTCAAATTTCAGCAAAAAAATCAGTAGGTGTTGAAGGATATATTTAATAAAATAGAGCAAATGCTCAGTACTTTGTATAAAATGGATGCTCAGCACCTCGGCATGCTGCTGGCGTTCTAAAAATCAAAACAAGAAAACAGCACTCTCATTGCAAACCAGTGTTATTTTTACAGATTTAGGTTAAATCTTAGACTTTTGACTAAATCGCATTTACTTTTAGTCATATTTTTGTCTTCTGAATCGCTGTAGATTTAGTCTAGTTTTATTCAGCTGAAATTCCCAGCTTTATAGTCAGCTTTTAGTCAATGGATATCCATGAACAATAAGATAATAATTCATTAACCTTACAATCAATTTTCTCTGTCCAAAACGACATTTTCCCCACATCAGATTTTTCATCTGATTTATGATTTTTCTGTAGATTTATGCGTTTATGTGTAGTACTCGCCAGTCTGTCCGATCTCATAAACAGATTGCAGGTGTTTGTTTATGAGTTTACAAGCAGAGAAAGATGCACAAACGCTCCTGTATATTATACATATCCTAAGTCGAAGTAAAATGAATGAATGTATTGTTTTCTGTAAAGCTACTTCTGGCCATGACATCCAAGTGGTTATAAGAGACGTGTTTAGGGTATTATATGCAGCATCCTTCATTTATTCTCTTAGGTAAGGCAAGATCTTCTCTTAAGGTTCATACTTAGAGGGAAAATGTGCTTAAAACATTATAAAGCTTGAAGGATTAGAATCGGTACTCCGTATCGGCTGATCACCATGACAAGGAATCGGCTTTCTGATCCTGTGTGAAAGTGAACACTGTTTAAAACAACTGAAAAAATACACTTCAGTGGACACGCATACTTTAAGTTAAATCAATGACCAAATTGGTTTGATGTAATTCCAAACAAAGCTCCACCTTCTTCAATTCTTCAGGTTCGTTTCTTCAGTTCAGTCCACTAAAGTCACACATCTACAAGTAAAAATATGATCACATCACTCCACATCACTACAATCAGATGTTTTCTTAGCTACTGTTTTCTCACCGCTACTATTTTAGTTGTATGATTATTCAGTTACTGAGCAAAAAACACAGCATATTTAGCGGTGTGAGCAGTCAAAAATGAAGAAGAATGAAGAATACACCTGCAACCTGTGACATTAATGACACTCTTTAAGCTAAACGCTCGACTCCACAAACAGCTGGTGTCTGGGGAGAACGCAGCCTGACACAAGTGGGACCGCTGTCAACAGAGGGGGGACAACTAAGCAAGAAAGCCTTTGATGTGCAGGGAAATGAATGTCAAACAGATGCACAACATTCAAACAGGTAAACCACTACAAAGAGTCTGCTCTCTCAGGAGTGGAGTTTCCTTTTGCTTCTCAAAAGGCATTTAAAAATAGACGCATAACATCCTCTGAGAATCAGAGAGTTTCAAATGCTGCAACCGAAGTTCACATCCTATTTATAAAACAGGTCATACTCCAACTTCGTCTATAGATTGCACTGGCTTCGCAAGAAATAAATGAACAGCGCATGAACTATCAACTCATCATAAACCGCAATTCATCAAACACGTCTGAAGGGAAGGGAAAACGCCAAAGTTAAAGCAGCTAATGTACATCATCCACTGGGAATGCAAAATAAAACTTGTGCGTGGTTAAATATAATTAGCCAAATTACAAACACGCACCATTAAAAGTCACCTTTGAACAGTGCGAGGCCTGCGAGTGTGTACTCAAGCAGCGTTTGAGCTCCCAAGGGTTTTCAAAAGATAAATTAGCAAACATTGTACTTAAAGTTCATGTTCTAACTGTGCATAATAGCCATTATAATACCGGCAATTATACTGCAGTGCGTCTTTGTTTAATGATGTGATACTCAGACTGCCTCTTTCCTCTCTGCCTCACCTGCCACCGGTGCCCTGACGTCGAGCAGCCAATTTTTCAGTCAGCGTGTTCTGCAACCTCAGCTCCCCTAATAGGGATTTTTATGCGGCTGAACTGTGACCCCCGCCGACAGAACTTGGGGTGTGCTGCAAACGCGCCTCCCCATTAAAAGGAGCTTACCGAGGCTTTTCTCATGCCGTGGCTGAGTAAAGTTATTTAATCAAAGGAACAGTTCTTATAGCAGGCAAACTACCCTCCATTATTCATCTGGGGCCCCTAGAGGGAGCGGGGGTCTGATAATGTCATCCATCTGAGAGGGGGAATCCAGTGATGAGGTCTGAGAATGGCTGATTCCCCCGTCTCGCTCTCTCTAACTATTGCTCTCTCCGTCTCTGGGCTGTTGTAGCTAATGGCTCTCATGAGCAATCTTTCTCATGAGCAAAGCAAGCCAAAACAATTACGAAGACAGCAGATTAAAAAAACATGTTTAAAGTAAATATACTGCTTATAATTATATTTTTAAGAGGTTTTCCACCTTTAAAATATAGGACACTAGAGTTGAGACAGGAATACATAGGGAGCAACGATCGCCAATGGACTACGAGCCAGGAATTGAACTCAGGTCACAGTGAGCACCTCAGTGCTACATGTCAGCGCACTTTACCACGAGGCTATTGGCGTCGACAAAATTAAATATACTTTTTTGATTAACCCAACCTTGACACAATTCTAAAGAGGTATAACCATCAACCATGTGATTTAGAGATGGTTGTTTAACCCCTGTGTACTCTTCAAATGTACTTCCCTTTTGTTATTTTTGTGGCTATTTCTGCCCCATTGACTTCCATTATAAAGACATTTTTTGATTGCAAAGCCATGACAGCATATAATCACACATTCTTGATTAATGGTTGGTTTCCCTGTTGGGAAGAGGTAAAATGTGTTAAAAGTTTCTGGCTTTTATATGGAGTTTTATGAAGTAATCAGCAGATTATAGTGTGTGCATAAACAACACATTTACTATGTTCTGAGAGCTGAGCTGCTTATTTTGATTTTCGCAGACATGTCAAGATAAGTGCGCAAAGGTCTCTCTCTCTTAAGCCTGGTTTATACTCGATGTGTCTGCTAGTTCGCTTGAGTGTGTGCGGCGAATGTGACATCATTGCGGTGTTAGCGGAAGTTCGCTTTGGGGGACATCATTTCGGCTGGCGATGCGCACGCCATTTTTTGAGATTCGAGCGAACAGTTCGCGCAGCGCTGCGTTTGATTTGCGTTAAATATGAACCACTTTGAAGAGATTTTGTCTGAAAAAGAATGGCTGTACAGACATCTTTATAATCCGTGATCATAGAGATAACCTGATGATCAATAATTCTTGGCTAGAAATTGCAACAGCCGTGGGAAAGGAGGAAAGTTTGTGTTAAAAAGTTTGGAAAAACCTGAGGGATAAGTGTGTTAAAGCCAAAAGAGGCCATGCAAAAGTGGAGACCGAGGTACACAAATACAGAAATATGTTTTTCCACCAGTCACAGGTTTTACACTGATGTATATATTACAATTTAGAATATAAAACAATTTAATAGCTACAAAACTAAAATGAATTAACAAATAATTTCTTTGATAACAAGAAAAGAATATTTGAATCTATCAGTTTACGATATACAGATGTCCTGTTTTTCTTGACTTTATTTGTGATAATGGTCAGGAATGTTGGACCATTATTGCCTTTTTAGCATAAGAAGAGGACAGAAACTAGCCAAACAGTAATGTGTGAATTGTGAAGTGAGCTAAATAAATAAAAAAAATCTGTATTTTTAAAGTGTGCTTTTATTTTGCTTTTATTCTTGCCGTAATAAAAAATATATTTGTAGAGTAACCAACGTTCTGTTGTCATTGATTTTTTAATAAACCTTAATATGATATGAACAAAAGCAAGTGATGCATCAAAGTTTGATAAAAAAAATGTTGAATGGTTATAAAAATCTTTATAATCATTAAAATAATTTATAAAAACAATAAAAACAATTAGTTTAAAAATATCGAATGATGTTAATGATATGACGTAGTTCCTGAAACTCCCTACTTCTCTGTTTATCCGCCTGGCTTTAACGGTCAGTTTCTTTTGACTGCTCCTGGTCGTTTTAAAGAATATCACATCGCCGAACGCGACAAGTATAAAAGCCTCGTCCATTTCGTGACGTGCGTGCGCAGTCAGCGAAGGTGCACAATGAAGCGCCAGGCGAAAGTATAAGTATACAAAAGTAGTATGAAAGAAAGAAAGAATACACACACACAATACTTCATGTCACATGTGTCAAACTTAATTCCAGGAGGGCCACAGCTCTGCAGTTTAATTCCAACCCCAATTAAACACACCTGATCATACTAATTGAGTCCTTCGGGCTTGTTTGAAACCTACAGGTAAGTGTGTTGGAGCAAGGTTGGAACTAAACTGTGGAGAGCTGCGGCCCTCCAGGAACTGATTTTGACAACCCTGCTCTATATAGAAGGCAAAAAAAGCTTTTTTGCGCAGCTGATGAGCAGGAGTAAAAATTGTACTCAACAGGGAAAACCAGCAACAATCAAGAATACGGGATTATATGCTGTCATGGCTTTGCATGGCTTAAAAAATGTCATTATAATGGAAGTCAATGGAGCAAAAATAGCCACAAACATAATCAAAGGATAGCCAATTTGCGTTTTTCAAATATTTTCAAAGCATTTTCCCAAAATATGTGTCAAAATAAGATTTGTCACTAAATATCATTCCATTTTCTGAAACACAGAGAACGCTGTGTCCAAATTAAGACTCAAAAGCACCTCAGAGTGGATGAAAACATGCCCAACGGCACACAACAGTTAATAAAGTGAAATCTGAAAACATTCCAACAAATACCTGATATTGTTCTTGAGCATTTTTAAACAGCTATTGCACTTGAAGGTGGTGTTGGACTTGAATTTGGGCATCAGAGATGGATCCCCATCGCTTTTTCCATAGTAGAAGTCTGAAACCAGCATGATGAGCTTGCCCTTGTCGGACTCAACGACTTTTGGTGTAATGGTTTGCTTGTCAGGCCTCGATGTCGAGGGAAACACAGAGTCCCACAATTCAGGGCAGCACAACTAAAAAATAATAATAATAAAAAAATTTATACTAATTGTGCAGCCATAACCTCAAGTTAACTTGGTTTAGTCAAGAGTGTTTTTCTCCCTACACAATTTATAAAACAATTTACATTAAACATTCCAATGTACGTATAACGCAAGTGTCATAAGTCTATGTACTGAATCAGGGGTGTCAATATATTTTTTTTTACCTGATGCACCTCTTAATTTTCTAGTTAATCAGTCATTGGAAGCTTAAAAATGTTTGATGTCCAGAAGCAAACCTCATATTTCAAGTGTTACATGTATGAGCCTGGAAAGTCATGCAAACAAAAGTCTAAATCCAATCAAATTATTTTAAAACACTGAACAAAACAATTTGCAACACTGGTCACCATGTAGGGCTGGACAATGTTTTAGATCATTTTACCCTGATTATCATTATTGACAGTTATTTTATTTCAATTTAAAATGATTGTTTATTAATTTTTAACTTTTAAAAGGTGGTATTTATTTTCCAAATCAAAGAGCATATTTGTTAGTGTTTTAATAATAAAAGAAAAAGAAAAAAAGAAAATAACTATTTAAGGTTATTAGTTGAATACGTTGAGCTGAAATCAAAGCACACATTTCCTAAAATAAAGATGTCTTGTGAACAAAACATTAAAATTTCAGTTTAAAATGTACAAAGCCTGTACAAAGTTTCGGTAACACTTTATAATAACTACACGCAATGAATCATTTATTAAGCATTAGCAAATAATTTTTTCATTTTCTGTTAATTATTAACTGTACATTAATAGACGTTAGTAAGCAGTTTATAAAGACATCTATGAATGCTGTATTCTTGACTTTTAAGCACATTTATGATGTGCTTAATGATTGTATTTTCACTTTGTTAATGATTATTTTTTCATTACTAAATTAAGTATTGCATTATTTACAAACAAGTTATTTAAGAACAGTTGGTGCTATTTTAAGATTATTCAGATTGAGTTAGTAAATGATTAATAAACTATTTAAATCAACATTTATATATCTTATTATTCAGGCATATACTAATAGTTAACTTGTGTGTTATTAAATGCTTTATTAACTCAACTTCATTCAAACTAAAGTGAGGACTATTTATGCTTTATAAATCCCTATAATGACAATTAAAGGCTCAGTTCTATTCTAAACAGGAAAAAGGAAAAATAAATTACTTTATTAATTTCTATTCATTTGAAGAGATACAAATGAAACCGTATCAAATGAAAAATAAATCTTTGCAGTCTAATGTAAAATAAAATTACTGTGCATTTTTAACATCACTAAATAACTTTGAAATGTTGCATCATAATATATTGTTAAATTATGATATTGTTGTTTTATCCAATTTTATTTAATTGTTTTTATTTCTATTTGTATTTTGACACTCCTGTTATTCTTATACTGAGCCTTTAATTGTCATTTATAAGGGATTTATAAAGCATAAATAGTCATCACTAGATTAGGTCACAAAACTGCATAAAGTTGAGTTATTAAAGTATTTATTAACATATAAAGTAACCATTACTATATGCCTGTATAATAAGATATATAAATGTTGATTTGAATAGTTTATTAATCATTTACTAACTCATTCTGAATGATTCTAAAAGCCACGTACTACTCTTAAATACACATGGTTTGTAAATAATGCAATACTTAATTTAATAATGAACAATTAATAAGTAATAAAGTATGAAAATACAATCATTAAGCACTTTATAAATGTGCTTCTAAGTTAAGAATACAGCATTCAAAGCTGTATTTGCAAACTGCTTACTAACGTCTAGTGGAGTTGTGGAGTTAATGCTTAATAGATAATGAACTAAATATTTGCTAATGCTTAATAAATTATTCATAGTGTGTAGTTAGTATAAAAATATCCTAATAACTTTTTTGCACACAAAATAAATGAATGCTGACATTTCAAATGTCAAAAATAACCTGCATTTGAAAATGATCAAATAACTTGGATCTCTTGTAAATGAATATTATTTTGAATGAAGAAATATTAACTTTCATCCCCTTATTTGTTTTAATGCATTTACTATTTCTCTTCACAAAAAGACGGCTCTATACATTAATATGTGATAAAATTTGAAAACATAAAAACTAAACTTAACAAAACATCGGTCAATTAATCCTTTGCTATTTCAATTTTGTCTTAGTAAAGTTAGTGATGCTTGACACATTAGAGGTCATCGGATGGCAATACATCAATATATTTCCTATTAATCATCCAGCCCTAGCACCAGGTTAACTTGGTTTAGACAGGAGTGTTTTTCTCCCCACATAAATCATAAAACAATTTATGTTAAACATCCCAACCTTCATATGAATCTTTAACAGCTCCAAAGGAAACGCATTCTGACATCTGGGGCATTTCCTTGTGCCTATGAAATCCTTCTCTCCAGCTGTCAAAGAAGAGAAAACAATAATAATTAAAAGATGAAAAGACTTGTTGCTTCTGAAATCCTGTAACACATAACTGACAAACAGTGCTTGACCACCCATGTCAGACTTGCCTCCTTTGGAAACACTGTTGTTTGCATCATTCATCACTTTTCCATTATCTGCTGGTCATAAAAATAAACATCCAATCAAGTCTTTATCATAAAAAGGGGAAAAAACTTTTGGCACATGAGGCTTTTTCTTCTTCAACATCCACACACAAACAAGGCTCACCTCTACTGTTCATAATCTGCAGGGATGAGGTTTTTGGTTTCACTAGTGTTGTTGGGATGATCCCTGGTGTGTTTTGAGAAACTGAAATAGTGCGGGACTGAGAAGAATGGTTAGCTGGTGCTTGTACATTGGACAAGGTCACTACATTGTCTTGGATGAGCTGCACTTGAGGCCTGTGAATCACTCCTGGCTTTGGTTGCAACACTGACCTGTGGCACTATCTGCTGACCAGCTGTTTAGGAACACAAAGTACAGAAAAGAGATTACATACAAATCAAACATCTGGGGACAAATTAATTTATTTTTTAATAAATAAACAGCAACAGTCTGTATTATAGTTGACCAGACATTGACACTAACAACATAGTGGAAGCTAATACAAATTTTAACCTTAGAGGGAAAGTTTATTATTTGCATGTGTTTTTAAGGCCTGTGACTGTAAGAATTTAAAGCAACTTTAAGCCATTTGGGCACAATCAATTAAACGTTTGTAGCTTAAAGATTAATTGTACATTATACAATTATTTACTCAACACAATACAGTGTTATAATGATACTTTACTTTTAAGAGGAGTGAACGTTCCTTTTTAAAGCGATTAGTTGACTTTACTTAAAATAAAGAGTAAACCCACTGATCTTAAAGCAATTAGTTAACTTTTTTAAAAAAGTGAATTAACCCATTGATCTTAAAGCGGTTAATTGACTTTATTTTTAAAAAGTGAATTAACCCATTGATTTTAAAGCAATTAGTTTACTTTTAAAAGAGGTGATAAAACATGTTCCTGTTGACTTTAAAAATTGAGTAAACCTATTGATTTTAAAATGATTGGTTGATGTTAGTTTTAAAAAATTGGGTAAACGGGTAATGTAAAAGTAATTATTTGATTATTATTATTATACAGTGATTATTTAATTTTTGCTTCTGAATACCGTTTTTCTCCCCAGAAAATTATTGTTTATTTGCACCTTTTCTGTTTTAACTTTGCTTGTTATATTTTTAGTATATTCTATTCAGATATGCTCCCCTACTGAATCATCTGAATTTATCTAAAATTATGAATTCTTTACAAGATATTCAAATCATCTGGTGAAATTGCATTTATATCGCAATATATAATCGCAGTGAATGAAAATATGTACATTTTTTCCAATATCATGCAGCCCTAGCGGAAACCGAAAATTCTGGATACACTTGGCCAAAATTAAACTATAATAATTAATTATTTAATGAAGTGGTGCAAAGTCATTTTGTAAGACTTTTTTTAAATTTAACTTATTAACTTAAAATAAACTAACAAAAAAGGTAATATTATACAATCATTTTATTGACAGCAACATTTTATTGGCCTTGAGCAAGTCGAGATGCTTCATTTTCTCAGCGCTTCCATGATAGCACATTAGTAGTACTGCAAGCAGCAAGAACAAGCATACTACATAGAATTTTCCTATTGGTGTGCCTATTTGAGAGGACTTTGCTTTTATGGTAACTCATGCATATCTACAGAGCAAAATATTGAGCCATTTTAACTTTGACAATGGCGTTGGTCGGCACAGCGAAAAACTACTGTTGTGGAGTGAAAACCACTGAAATAAATAGGTTTATTAGCATAGCACAGGGCAGTACTTTCTGCCTGCAATGTCAGACTATGGTTTAATCCCAATTCTATTTTTGTACCCCTACCCTTTCCCCTTGGCCCTTGAAACAAGAGTGTGAAGGGGAAGGGCTTCGAAATTTACTTCATATTTTTGGTATTTATCTTCAGGAAATCACTGAAGGCAACGATATAATGTTAAAGACACTGTAAAAAGGTTACTCCCAGCCACTAGACTTTTCTGACAGGGTATTCAAGTGTCATACGTGAAAATATGTTGTGGGTCTACTATATAGGAGTCATTATTATGGATTATAGATACCGAAATTTAAGCGTTTCTTTTTAAACCATGAGTAAAACACGAACACGGTTATGAATGTATTAAAACATATGCTTGTCTGTTGTAAAAATTTGTAATAATGACAAAAAAAAATACTAATTTGTGCATTTCCTGACTTCCGTGTGCAGCCATTTTGCTATTATAGCTGGTGTATTCTTGGGAAATTTTCTTACCCCTTGGTTTCAAGTGTGGTCCTGAAAAATCTCAGTTTGAAGGGGTATCTAGCCCTTCCCCTTAGCCCTACGCCTTCAAGCTAAAGATAATTGGGACACCCCCACCCCTTCACGTGAATGCACAAAACGAGGGGGAAGGGCTAAGAGGTACAATTAGGATTGGGCCTATGTCTGGAAGGAGAGTAAAACCAGAGAGCTGAACACTGCTGGGTAGTGCAATTTTAGCAGAGCAATTTTCTTGACTCATATTTTGCCCATCTCTTTCAACCAAAAACCAAACATTTTGTTTTAATAATACTGCGATTACAGACCACAACATTTTTTAACAGTAGAAAAAATTATTCACACAGAAACATTTATACCTTGCACAACAGTAAAAGTGGTTCCCGGAGGATACTGTGACCCTAATGAGCTGATGAAGGAGGTGTTGCTGTTGAGATTCTGTGGTGACGCCACAATGTAACCCTGGAGAAGCAATAAAGAAATAAAGATTTAGTATCATGATGAAACAGCCAGTCTAGATGTCTTTTCACACGTCGCCCTGTTAACAACAGTGGTTCTCAACCACGTTCCTGGAGCCCTCTCAAGCATTGCACATTTTACATGTCTCCTTTCAATTCTTGAAAATGAACTGACGAGTTAATTCAGGTGTGTTTGACTAAGGAGGTTTGAAAAAGTGCAGTGTTGAGGGACGTGGTTGAGAACCACTGGTTTATAGCATTTGGTTTGGAATCTGGCACATTTTCTCTTTTAGTTCAGCTTAGGTATGAAAATGGCAATAGCACTTGGATCCAGACCTAAACAACTTCTCTGAGATCGCCTCGATGGGGTGGCCTCGGCCTGACTGAAAATGAGACAAATCAAGAAAGCAATCTAACCCAGTGGACTAACAGACTTTATACCATAACATAAGCAATAGGGATGTCAATTGCGACAAAATCCTGTGAGCGATCATCATTTAAATTAATGATGAATTAATGCTGCGGGTGCATTAAGAATTGAACCCTCCATCTGTCTCTGCAAGTATAGCCACAATGTACAATTTTTAAAATAAGTGTGAATCAGCTTTTTTGTGCCAGCCTGTCAGAAAAAAAATGCTTAAAACACATTCATATTTTAGAGAAAGCAGTTAAAGTTTGCATAATCAACGACTGATCTTATCTACATCACGCCATTAACTGAGATCTGTGGATCACTACACAACAGGTTTTTATGCGTCTTCAAATATGCAATGTCCAGAGAGTGACTTAATGTAAATTGCAAAACTTGATTATGTAGCATTTGAAGTCTTGGATGCGATTCACAACGCAAAGCATAACTTATTCTTTCAATTTCCATGCTTAATCAGTCATCGATAAGGTCTATAGATTAAAAGGGTTATCAACAAATAATCAATCATCGAGTAATCATTAGTATCCCGAATGAGCAATGTGTTACATGAAAAGCAGCAGTGTCTGATTCTGTGAGTGAGAACATCAATTATCACAGCTGAAATCCATAGAGCACCTCTTCATGATGAATGACGGCTATATACCTATGCATGTCATGACAGTTACTGATAAAGCCACAATAAGCCAACAGAACAAACTTGTCAATTAATGCTGATGGACGACTCAGAGAAACTTCACAGGTGCACTCTGACCAACAAGATGATAGTTGTATTCACACTCAAACACAATTTATGGCCTTTGAAATGTTGAAAGCAACCCAAACCAAAAAGAAACTGCAACATTGTGACAAATTCCCTTTCTATTTCAGAAACAAGTAAACAATTAAAAGATATGATATGGCATAAAGAAAACACAAATTAAGACATACATTGTAATACATGAGAATAACAAAAGAAGAATGTGCCAATGCGATGTAAACATGATATGATAATATAATATGATATGATTTGCGATTCTCTTATATAACACACAAGGATCAGTTCATGGATCTCTCTGAACAGCAAAAAATGCTTTTCTTACTTAGATTTTTTTGTCCTGATTCTAGTCCAAATATCTAAACAAACTTAAATCAAGAAGCATTTTCTAGAGAAGCAAAAATATTGTCTTGTTTTCAGAAATAAAGAGTCAAAAGGAAGTGAAATTTTCTTTAAAACAATCAAAATAATTTGCTATTGGGGTAAGAAAAATAACATTGTTTTTTCTTTTGACATAAGATTAGGCTTACGCCATTGGCAGATTATTTTCCTTGTTTTAAGGAAAAACTCACTTCATTTTTACATACTATTTATGAAATCAAGATAATATTTTTTGTTTGTCTGAAAAATGCATCTTGATTCATAATTTTTTTTAGACATTTGGACTAGAAACAACAAAAAAATCTAATAAAGACAAGCCTATTTGCAGTGTGTTAACGAGCTGATGATCTGAATCAGATGTGCTAAAGTTGCCATTAAACGGAAGTTATGATTGTCCTGTTGAAGAGAAAAAAAGAGAAGGGTGGTGCATGATTTCGTCCTTTAACGAATGGAAAAAAGCAGGACTTAAACAAGCCACGCCCACATAGCCAGTCCTGAAAGGAATTCCAGATGACCAGGGCTGCGTCTGAAATCACATACTTCCATACTATATGAAAAACAGTATGCGAGGCGAGTAGTATGTCAGAATTCATAAAAGGTTTGGGGGGGGGGGGGGGGTATTTGATAAAAGATTATAAGGCCAAATAAATTTTTACTAAATAATGAAGTTCACAGGTACATTGTTTATATCAAGCACTACTATATACATATAAATTTAGATTTTATTTAAAAAAATACATAAATTTGCAAGACAGATGGGTCCTAAGGACTGGAATTGGGAACTACTGATTAAGATGATGACCATATTGCAATTAGAGATATTAATTGCTAAAAGCATTTTATGTTGTTTTTTTTCCATAGAAAGTCACAGAGTTGTGTGTGCTGCTTTTCTGTAGATCCATTGAATGTCTGTAGTCACAGTGTGAGAATAAACATTTAGAGTGGCAGTGGCAGTATAAACTACTCTAGCCTTTATAAAGTCGAATATAATGCGAGAGAAAATCTAATAATGACAAATGTTTGATTTTTTATGTCTGATTTTGGTCTATTTATATGTAGTCTGTGACAGATTGCAAGCATACAGTATGTGTCAAGCAAAATTAATAATTCATCTTCAGAATTATGAATAGCTAAGCTTTGGTGTCATTACTGTGCATTGAGGAACAGGACCAAGTCTATTCACACCCACCACCTTAAGTCTATACAAAATTTAGCAATTTAACCAAAAGTAGGTCTATATATAATAATACTATTTTACCATATGTTTGAGAAATAACAATAATAATACTAATATTTTCATCATCATGACTTGAATGTATTGTTACACCACTAGTACAAATCAATATGTATGATTATTAATTGCCAATTTTACATTGCCAATTTTACATTGTCTTGTTTTTTTGTGAGTATGTTGTTGTATATTGCACTGTCTGTATTTTGCACTGTCTGTATTTTGCACTGTCTGGAGCCAGCACCTAAGCTTTTCACTCATCATAGTACACGTGCTGCTGATGATGTGACAATAAAAGTGATTTGATTTGATTTTTATGAGTAATAATGTAAAATGTAACTCTTGGGAATAAGTCTGTGGCATCTATTTATAGAAAATGTATTTACATCCATATTAGCTACATTTACATCCATCCAGAAAAGCCATTTGGTAAACACTTCAATACATCTAACAAAAAAATTGATTACATTGAAAATACCAGTGTAGATCTGAAATCATCTGATCGACAGAGTTAAATTAAAGGGACAGTTCACCCAAATTTTTTTATTCTTTTATCATTTACACACCCTGGAGGGCTCACAAAACCACTAGTCCGACATCCCAGATAAAATCTATCTCTACTCTACCCATTTTATTGGGAGAAAAATACACTTCTATACTTTTGGATTATCTAACAAGTTTGGTAATTACGTTGTATGCTGTAATGGTACCAGGTTTCTTAGTAGGCTACTCGTAGTACAGAGGACCCGTGAAGCCAGCTCTACATGTGATAAAAAAGTATGACATGTCACAAGGTATAAACAGCCTCGTATTGTTTTAGCATTGCATCACAATGTGTACATCTGAATTAGTTTACATCTGAATTACATTACAGGATCTGTAATGTCGAGTCAGGAGGGCTTATGATTGGGCACCACAGTTCAAAACATGGAATAACCAAAACCAAAGCTTAGCCATAATAGAAAGTTTATAATCCATTATATATTTATCAGTTTATCATGACCATACAGTGTTATATCACTAGTTCAATTTCAGTACCTGAATACTGTAAGATTCTCCAGAAAAAACATAAAGCACAGTTTATTTAATTTGTAACTTAATCTTTCCTTTACTGCATTTACCTATGCAAGTAATTTGTTAATCGTATTTTATGAGGCACTCAACTACAAAATCATCCTGTCAATCTAAAATTATGAATTCTTAAAAAAAAAAGCCATGTAAACCATATAATGAATTCATATTTATATCGCAACATATAATGTAGAAAAATAAAATACAGCTATGTCAGTTTTTTCAACCTCATGCAGCCGTAGTAAAAAGCATGACAGGACCAATTTAATCATTCTTATTTGATGGTACCAAGGACCAGGTGAAAACAAATGGTGATACACCATTTGTAGACTGCTTCAAAATGCTGGAATAAGCATCGCCTCATATTAAATTCATTTGTAAATAAAAGAAATAATTACCATGCTGAAAATAGACATGATCAGGTTGTACATATGAGATGTGAAATCGACCACTCAAGACTTACATGCTCATATTTATTGAAAGGGGAAGAAAAACCTATTTGTGACTTGCGTTAGAATATTTGGACGATAAAACATATTTTAATAGAATGTCTATTTTTAAATGATATTAGAGGACGTTTTTAATCAGGTAATAGTTTAAGAGAAATGTCTGAAAAGGTGTCTCGGTCTATTGTGGAGCAATTTTAGAGTATTCATCATTAATCAAACTAAAAGATTGTATATGACTTTTCAGTGTTGTCATTTGTATGTTTTTTGTACAATGCATGTTTATTATGATATGATTGTTGTATGTTTTATATTGTACATTTAGTATAGATTTTTCCATGAATATAGCCAATGCTGCTGATTTGGCATTAAAGCCCCAACTTTTTGTTTTGGTGTTTTCAAGAATTTCTTGGAAGCCACATGTTTTTTTAGTGTTTGAGCCTTCACAATGTTGAGGTGAGGTATTGTGTTTATACTTTGTTTATGTGCAGTGGTGGAAAGAGTACTGAAAAATCATACTCAAGTAAAAGTACCATTACTTGCCTAAAAATGTAGTGCAAGTAGAGTAAAAGTATCTGTTGTAAATATTACTTAAAGTATGAGTAAAAAGTAGATCTTTCAAAAGTGCTCAAGAGTAGTGAGTATTATGCTGTCAAAAGCTGATATGTTTACATGTAATTTGTGCATGTGTGTGTAAACGTTACATTCTGTAGTGCATTTAGTTATTGCCCTGAAGGCACACAACATCATGCGACGTTAATATTAGGTTAGATTTAGGTTGTAAAGTCAGGTGACAAAAATCAATTGTCAAGCCAGCATTTAAGGACGTTATTTTGATGTCCAATAATGACGTTGATATTTGGCTGAGTTTAGGTTGTTAGAAAGTGACCAAAATCCAGCGTCGAGCCAACATCTTAAACCAACGTCATATATGACGTCAAATACTGACATTTATTCATCGGGTACGGTAACCAAAATCCAACATCTGATAGATGTCATAGGGGTAACGTTCACACAATGTCAAGCTGTAACATCATTAGACGTTGATATTTGATTGGTTTTAGGTTGGACATTAGATATTGACGTCGGCCTAACGTTGAGTTCTGACGTCAACCCGATTTTCATTTACAAACAAAATGCAAAGTCCCCATGATTTTAGGGTTCAACGTCAATCAGACATCATGTTGACGTCCTGTGCCTGCTGGGTGTTGAAGGCCATTTCGGTCATCATACAGTAAACATCCGTCATCTTCTCATCAGTGACATGCATCTAAACAGTCTCTGGGTCAATGCGCGTAAAGATTTTGAACATCTTCATGGACACTTTTAATACTTACAAACAGTTTCCTGCAATTATAAAGTGCACACATCTTGAGGTAGTTCATTATGATGCGATTTACCTTCTACGGTATGTGCGATTTGATTGGACAGGAATCTCAGGCCTGATTTTTTTAATCCCCATAGACAAGAAAAATAAAGTAGTGACTGCATGTTGAAAGAACGTAGTGGAGTAAAAGTACAGATACTGCACTAAAAATATACTCAAGGAAAAGTAAAAGTACACATTTATAAAACTACTCAGTAAATTACAATTCCTGAGAAAAATTACTCAATTACTGTAATTTGAGTATTTGTAATTAGTTAGTTTACACCACTGTTTATGTGTAACATGTTACAGCAATTGCCTCAAACTCGATTCCTAGAGGGCCACAGCCCTGCAGAGTTTAGCTTCAACCACCTCTAACTCACACCTGCTTAAGTCTCTAATAGTCTAAAACACCTTGATTAGTTGGATCAGCTATGTTTGATTAGGGTTGGAGCAGAACTCTGCAGAGCTGCGGCCCTCCAGAAATCCAGTTTGAAACCTATGTGTTATAGCAGGGGTGTCAAACTCAGTTTCTGGAGGACCACAGCCCAACACAGTTTAGTGCTAACCCTGCTCAAACACACTTAAGCTGCGGTCACACTAGAGTTTGAGCTTGCGAACTTCTGTCAAACAGTTTTTCGAAAAGGAATGGGATTAAACAAGATGATTAGACATTTTAAAAAGTGAGCAATTGGTACCTATTCTAAAAATCTGTATAGAGAGGTCACGTTTTGATCTTCTATTGGTCTTACACAATCACGTGATGCCATTTCGCATGTCACAGTTCATCAAGCTTGAACTTTTGAATGCAGCAGCATGCGAAACTTGTCGCGTGAGCTTGCGTTTCCACTCTGCCGCATTCACATGTGTATGAATGGAAATCTATGGGGCAAAAAGTGCAGTGTGACCGCAGCTTTATGTTTATATTTCGGTTTCAAACAAGCCTGAAAGACTCAGCTAGTTTGATCAGGTGTTTAATTAGGGTTAAAGCTAAACTTGACAAGTCTGACACCTGTGTGTTACAGTATGGTTGTTTTTTTAACTTGTTTTGATTTTAGAAAAGTTTTCTTCCGCTGATGAAAATTAGCACACAAACCTAACTTCTGTGCTTTGCATTTGACCCCAAATCACAAATCAGAAGTAAAACAGTTTGATATGAGGTTACCTGATTGTTAATAATAATGGGTTGTGGGGCTGTTTGTGGTCCTAGAGTTGTGTTGAGAGGGATGAGGATAGGGTTTCCTCCTGATGGAGCTGTGCCTCTGACCATGATTGTAGGACCTGCAGCAACCCTAGGAGGGTTCGGCGGGGCTTGCGGTGTATTTTGCACTGTAGACACCGTTGCAGGTTTCTGAACCGGGACATTTCGCTGGTTCTGTTGGTTAGCGGCTCCTGAGGATCACAAGAAACAAAATCACCACAAGTAGATGACAGAAACAGAAGTTACTGTGTGCCCCAAAAAAGTGTCATACCTGGTTTTGTGTTGGTTGCAGGCTTGGAGCTGCAGATTTCACCAACGAATATTGGTTCATCATCGTCCTCGTCATCATCCAGATCGATCAGATTTATTTCAGGTATTGCTTTCTGCCATGGCTCCAACTCCTCCTCTTCACACTCCATAAACAACTCAGACATCTAGGGGTAAACAAGAGGCATTAGTGAAATGTCTCATTTACGTAATCACACCCCATACCCACAAATCACATCAAACCCTGGGTTTAAACTCACAAGAATAAATAATCCTAAACAAAAGCATGCTAATGTTAGAGAGTGCAGTAACAGCTGCGCCTAAATCACCGTTGCTGACGAACACAAGAAATCAGTTATGCAAGTTTAAATGGCCAGCTATAGTGATGCAGAACCTATAATACATCTCTTGCAGGCTTGAGAATATAATCGACTGTTACTGCGGACATAGACCGGCTAAAATGCTAATTCAGGTTCTCACCATTTTCTCCAAGTTAATACGTAAAATCAACAAGGAATTAAGAAAGAAGAGGAGCACAGGTGTTAAGAAATTGACATGACATATCAGTTACATTTACACATATGTTTTCTTTTAAGGGCGTTATTCGGGAAACCATTAGCAAGCTGGTCGGCTCTGTGTGGATGCTAACGCGCTAAAAAGCAAGAAAAATAGCTAGCGGCTGCATGCAGAACCGACAAACAGCACAGGAAATGCTTATTAGCTTTTTGTATAAAAACAGATTGACAAACATCACGGATTAAATCGCGAAATTCGACCTTACCTTTTAAAATCTCGGATTATTTACAAACAACATCAGTGTTGATTCAGACACGCTTACAGCAGCATGAACCGCGGAGGCTCATGGGAAATTCGAGGGGCTTTGTTGAGGGACCAAAAAGCTCACGTCTGTCTTTGAGTCTGAACCAATTCCTTTTTTCCACAGTTTAAAAATGCCAATGTTAAAATACAGAGCATAAAGTTGTGTGTAGAGAAGGAAAGAAACGTATTATAAATAATATGAACATGTCAGACTGAGAACCAGGCCAAAACAAACGCTGTCTACATTAGGCAAGGCAAGGCAAGGCAAGTATATAGCACATTTCATACACAGTGGCAATTCAAAGTGCTTTACGTAAACAAGAATAACAAAGACAAGTATAAGAAAATAAAAAACAAATAATAAAAATGATTAAAATGTGTTAAAACAGGTTATAAAAGAATAAAAAAGAAAAAAAGGACACAATAGTGCAATCTGTCGGACGTAGCACAGTGCTCATTCAGTAAAGGCACAGCTAAACAGATGTGTTTTCAGTCTGGATTTGAATGTGCCTAATGTTGGAGCACATCTGATCATTTCTGGAAGCTGATAACCAAAAGCCGATTCACCCTGCCTTGTTTGAACTCTATGTTAATTGAATTTCTAGTTTATATGATCCTAAAGATCTGAGTGATCTATTAGGTTTGTATTCAGTGAGCATATCTGTAATGTATTGAGGTCCCAGGCCATAGTGACTTGTTATAGACAGGTAATAATACTTTAAAATCTATTCTGAATGTAACTGGAAGCCAGCGTAAAGTCCTGAGGACAGGTGTGATGTGCTCTGATTTCCTGCTTCTGGTCAGAATCCTGGCCGCAGCGTTCTGGATGAGCTGCAACTGTCTGACTGTCTTTTTGGGAGGGCCAGTGAGGAGGCCGTTACAGTAATCCACCCTGCTGCTGATAAAAGCATGAACAAGTTTCTCTAAGTCTTCACTGGAAACAAAGCATCTAATTTTTGCAATGTTTTTGAGATGATAGTATGCTGATTTACTAACTTGACATGACTATTGAAACTCAGATCTGACCCTAGAGTCACACCAAGATTCTGAACCTTATTTTTTGTTGTTTGACCTTTAGAGCCAAGGTACGCATTCACCTTGAGAACCTCATCTCTCTTCCCAAACGCAATGACTTCAGTTTTCTCTTTGTTTAACTAAAGAAAGTTTTGGCACATCCAACTGTTCATTTCATCAATGCATTGGCAGAGGGTGTCAATAGGGCTGTAGTCATTAGGTAGTAAGGCTAAGTAGATCTGAGTGTCATCAGCATAGCAGTTGTTGGAGGAGTTTTGGTTCTTTCTCATTATTTGGCTCAGAGGAAGCATTTAAAGGTTGAACAGGGGAGGTGCCAGAATTTGTGGGACATTATAGACTGTTACTAATTAGTATAGCTTTAGATATTAGTAAATGCAAGTGGTACAAATAAAAAAAATTACATATAATTTACATATAATAGATTATGTTATCTATTGGATGTTACTGTAAAAACATCTTATAACTTTAGAATGTCATTAGAAAAATGTCGTAGACTATTAACTACTAAATATAGGCCTATATAAGAGACAAGCTTATATTGAAGGTAATATTTAGGCTGTCTCTGTGTGTCTCTCTGTCTATATAGTGAAATTTGCAGGTAGAAGATTTAGAAATCTTGTGTTGAATCTGTTTGTTTTGACCAACAGGTGGCACTATAAGTATTGTGATGACTGTAAATGTCCTTTATAAATAATGAAAGTCATCGCCAACAGATGATACATCTTTTTCATTCAGAAAGTTGGTAAGGAAGGGAGTTTTATGACTTTTTTTCAGGGTGGCTTGTACTGTACATCTGTAAGCCATTTTAATTTAGTGAAATTAAACTATGTTCTGCATAGCATTTGGTCTGTGGTGTTCTATTTCTGTCTCTTGAAAGATAACCGTCACTAAATATCCTGTATATCATTATTTTGATTGAAATTGAGTATAAACACAGAAAAAGTGTAGTACATAAACAGCTATACTAATTAATTGTAAAGTTATTTTAAAAAGCATGCACTGTTTTATTCATTAACCTTGTATACAATGTGCTGTTTGTTGCCATCATTAATTTTATGATACAATTTTTTCTATTTTCTGTTTTACATATTTACAGTGATTTAATCTTCCTTTTGCACATATAAATACAGTAGTTTATGGGCTTACTACAATAGGCTACACAAATAGAAAGTCTGTTTATCAGTATGCAACAAACCCTCTAAAACACAGCATATGTTACTTTTAAGATGCCAGTATGCCCATATTGTTGTTCACCTTTTTTTTACATTCTTCAACTTTTGTGTAAATTAAACTTTAGGGGTGTCAAACTCTGTTCCTGGAGGGCCGCAGCTCTGCACAATTTAGTTCCAACTCTAATTAAACACACCTGATCAAACTAATTGAGTGCTTTAGGCTTGTTTGAAACCTACAGGTAAGTGTGTTGAAGCAGGGGTGGAACTAAACTCTGCAGGGCTGCAGTCCTCCAGGAATTGAGTTTGACACCCCTGAAGTTTAATTTACACAAAAGTTGAAGAATGTAAAAAAAATTAAAAATTTAAATAAGGTGCACTACAATATGGGTATACTGGCATCTTAAAAGTAACATATGCAGCAACCTGTTAACCGAGAATTATGATATAAAATCATGTTTTTTTTGTAGAATTTGTAGAAATTTTATATTATTATTTATTATATTTTATATTATTTATATTATATTAAATTCTATATTATACATCGCTGAAAATGGTAATAAAGATAATGATAATAGAAAGTCATAATAGTTACATTTCAAATAAACCTATGTTCATTCATTCATTCATTTTCTTTTTGGCTTAGTTCCTTTATTAATCTGGGGTCGCCACAGCAGAATGAACCATCAACTTATCCAGTATATGTTTTACACTGCGGATGCCCTTCCAGCTGCAACTGATCACTGGGAAAATAAACCTATGTGTATGTGTTATATTTTAAATTATTATTATTACTATTTATTGAAGAGAAATAAAACATGAACAGGGAAAACATTTATTTGGTATCTTTAATAAGATAACAATATACTTAAACAATAACAATAGTAAAATGATTTAAAAAGAGCTAAATTTAATGAACCAATAGATAAACAAAATAGATAAACAAAAAAAGTGCACAGTATTAATAGAGCATAGAGCATAAAAATGTGCC
Organism: Danio kyathit; assembly: GCA_903798195.1. NCBI lineage: Eukaryota > Metazoa > Chordata > Actinopteri > Cypriniformes > Danionidae > Danio > Danio kyathit. The sequence goes on from LR812525.1 coordinate 60,503,859, forward strand.
AATTTGTAATTATTTATGTGCCTTAAGGCTAAATTTGAGAATTAATTTTAGTAAGAAATAATAGAAGAATCAATGGGGATTCAAATAATTTTGATTATAAATAATAAAGGAAAATAGAAAGAAAAATTAGCATTCAATATAAGCTAATGTAGTTTCCAAGTGATGGGTTGCGGCTGGAAGGGCATCCGCTGTGTAAAACATATGCTGGATAAGTTGGCGGCTCATTCCGCTGTGGCGACCCCTGATTAATAAAGGGACTAAGCCAAAAAGAAAAATGAATGAATGAAGCTAATGTAGTTGGCAACATACTGAAGAGATAATTGGTTAAGGTTTGCATAATAAACCAATGCTATTTTGCAATATTATTTGCAAGATGTTTGTGTTATTCAACTGTAGTATATTCATAATTGCTATATTTTTGTTGGCTGGATTTTATTTTAATGACAATAACATAATGTGTTTCTTATACACAGTTTAAAATTAGGCAGAACAAAAATACAAATTTATTCCGATTCGACATAATTCTGAAAGAGTGTGGATTAGTTCAGAAGGCTTCTGTGTATTTCTGCTGCTGCACTTGTTCCTCTGCTGCTAAGATGATGTTCCATGTTTCAGATATTTTCAGTTCCTAAAAATACGCATACATCTAAACGAAGCCCACATTTATGCGAAGGGAGTTTGTAGGTAAACCAAACTGATTTTAGGAGGTGCTCCAGTGGTCCCCTAGCAAGGTTGTGTGTCAGGCTTTATGATTCGCCACACATGATATCCATCCGCTCCACTGAAGAACAGCCGAGTCTACGGCGCTGGCGGAAGAACACGATTTCAAACGTCATCGCTGCGCTTCGGTTATCGCCAAGCAAAAATGTCTGCCTAAGGGAAACTCGCAAGTTACATAGTGGATATTTGCAAAACACAATCGCAAACGATATCGATTTCATTAATTTTCCGACGCGAGACAAGGAAAGCTACGCCGTGACTGGCACACCCGATCGCCCTAGTTGGATTTTTGACAGCAGAAAAGGTAAAATAATGCACAGTGAGTTTCTGAGTGGTTTCGGACTGGGTGAAAGAAGTTGGGATAGAAGAAAAGACGGGAGCCGATATTTGAGCGAAAAGGGTCGGCTTTCGCAGCTTGACATCGCACTGTTCATTCTCCGCGTAAAACGTGTGTTGTGACAGTGTTAACGGAGCGTTTTGCTTAACTGTCTGGTGGTCGCGGCACTATTATGAATAGGTTAACTGGCAATTAGCGAGCAACAACAACAACAGCGGCGGCGTTGTTTGTAAAGTAACCATTCTCCTGCAAAATAACAACAAAAGTGTGTAGCTTCGGATGTTTTGACAGCTCGCGTGCGTTCATCGAGAGCTCGCGACTTTTGATACATTGAGGAATCAAACACATGCAGTTGAAAAATGATGCTGCGGGTCCATGTGTGTGTGAGAGTGTGTGTGTGTGTGACACCGTCGAGCTCAGCGTCTTTCTCAACATGTCCACGTTTGGTCATCCCTAAAAAACCTTACCAGGCCAGCTCTCTTACATTAAAATCATTAAAATCAAACCCCTTTCCACAGTGTCACCCCGTGGCATGCCATTATTGACAGAAAGAACTGCGTAATCTTGTCCGAAGCTGTCAGTGATACAAGACTGGTGAGGGGAGATCTTGGCTTATGTCTCCCAAACATTATTTAACGGATAACGGATAGGTTTTGATTGCCTGATAATTGTTTTGTATTAAGGTGTTGGACCGGCGCAAAGTTCTGCTAAAGACTGGAGATGGGGATGTTTAGCAAATGTCAAGCTGCGGATGTTCATCATTTGCATAAGCTGTGTGCTGCTGGTTAGCATGACGCTTCAGCCTCATCAGGCTCTCAGATTGAGGGAATGATGTTTGTGTTTTGTAGATTTAGTAAAGGATCGTAAGGATGAACCCTCAGCAGCGGATTGCCGCTATCGGGACGGATAAGGAGTTGAGTGATCTGCTAGATTTTAGCGCGGTAAGACACTCAGCAATTATTTTAACTTCATCTTCAAGGCTCAGTTCCAACTGTTGTCATTCGTTCAGGCACTCACTTCTAACATGTGCAGTTTTACTTTCTGTGTTATGCTTGTAATGTTATTATGTTTTTGTGTATTTGTTCAGTTTTTTGTTTACCAGATTAAAAATTGACTTTTTAAACAGATATGCACGTGTATATGTTGTTATTTTATGCATGTTTTTCTTATGTTGTGTTATTATTTTGGTATATTAGTTTATTTTCCATCTCTTTAAATGAAGAAAAGTACAAAGTTGCATTTACATAAATTCATAAAACGTATAGTTTCATATTTAATGTGTATTGTGTATGTTTGCTTTTCAACAAATTAAACGAATGTTTTTACACACACACACACACACACACACACACACACACACACACACACACACACACACACACACACACACACACACACACACATACACATTGGTTTTGTAGTATATAATAAGAAAACGTGTATGAAAAATTAAAAAATGTCTTTGTTTGTACTTTTATATATTTATTTTCACCAATTTTATCTAAAATAAAAATATTTTTTGAGAATTTTTAATGTGTGTGTATATAAATGTGTGTATAGTAAACATACATAGATACCTTCACAAACGTGTTGTTGTTGTATTGATGTATTTTTTTCACCAAATTAAAAGAACCATATGTATATGCATATACACACCTTTTTATATTTGTAAACGTGTATATATATATATATATATATATATATATATATATATATATATATATATATATATAAACAACACACACATACACACATTTATGTATATATAAAGTATGCATATAAAGTATATTTTATATATAATATTTATAATATATAATATTTATTATTATTATTATTATTTTTTTAAATTAAATTACATTTAGCAGTCATTACATTTAAATTACTTTAGAGTTGTTGATAATTCAAATGTGAAAGTCTTTCTTCAAAAGTCCTTTCATTCATTAAACGTTAAACACACTCTGTGCCGTGTTAGTACCACAGCATTTGAGAAAAATGTTTGTGTGTCTTCCTGTAGATGTTTTCTCCACCTGTAAACAGTGGGAAAAATAGGCCGACCACTCTTGGAAGCAGCCAGTTCACAGCATCAGGTAGGAACTTCCTGTGGAAATCCTTTAATGAAACACTGTCTTTCCTCTCACACTGTCCAGTCGCCTCTTGATTCTCAGTGCAGTCTTGTTGCTGTTGATTATAGTCATGCGTTCCATCTCAAGGTGCTTTTGATTGTGGTTTGTCTTGATTAATAAGCAGCAGGTAAAGAAGGGTTCAGCGATGGTCTTTGAAATCAGATCCATCCTCTGTTTTAACTACACTCAAATGAAAGGCATCACTGTGTCTAACTTCTCTTGGGTGGTAGTTGAATTGTTTTTTATTATATTGTTTTTCATTTTCTTGCATACAGTTTTGTGATTGTCTTCTTGGACTCCACATCAAAGTTTTGACCGCTTTGGGAATTGGAAATATGGTTTCTGTAAACATGTCTAAAATTGAAGAGGACCACAATGATGACTAAAAGTTATGATTTTTTTTTCTTTTCCCAGAACATTTTCCCTGACTAGTGCTCAGATTCATTTATAGAACTGCTAACTTGTTTGTATGTGTATGTTAGGTGTATGTATGTATGTATGTTTGCATGTGTGTGTATGTACAGTTGAAGTCAAAATTATTAGCTCCCCTGTTTATTTTTCCCCCCAATTTTTGTTTAACGGAGAGAAGATTTTTTCAACACATTTCTAAACATAATAGTTTTAATAACTCATCTCTAATAACTGATCTTTGCTATGATGACAGTAAACAATATTTGACTAGATATATTTCAAGACACTTCTATGCAGCTTAAAGTGACATTTAAAGGCTTAACTAGGTTAATTAGGCAGGTTAGGGTAATTAGGCAAATTATTATATAGTGATGGTTTGTTCTGCAGACTATCGAAAAAAATATAGCTTAAAGGGACTAATAATTTTGACCTTTAAAATGGTTTTTAAAAAATTAAAAACGGCTTTTATTCTAGCCGAAATAAAATAAATAAGACTTTCTCCAGAAGAAAAAATATTATCAGACATACTGTGAAAATTCCCTTGCTCTGTTAAACATAATTTGGGAAATATTTAAAAAAAGAAAAAACATTTTCAAGGGGGTGTTGGTGGGGGGGGGGTGGCTAATAATTCTGACTTCAACTGTATGTATCAGGGCTGCACAATTTATTGTTCAGCATCAATATCACAATGTGTGCATCTGCAATAGTCAAGATGTGCAATGTTGAGTTTGGATTGTTGCTTCAACGTTGATGCAGAGTTTAACCACATTGGAGTGAAATTTTATTATAGAGGTATTCAGGCACAAAAAATTTACTTTTTAAATTTTACAATTGGAATGTTAAGAATCATTCATTTTCTTTTCAGCTTAGTCCCTTTATTAATCTGGGGTCACCACAGCGGAATGAACCGCCAACTTATCCAGCATATGTTTTACGCAGCGGATGCCCTTCCAGCTGCAACCCATTACTGGGAAACACCCATACACACTCATTCACACACATACACTAAAGACAATTTTAGCTTACCCAATTCACCTGTACCGCATGTCTTTGGACTTGTGGGGGAAACTGGAGCACGCGGAGGAAACCCACTTGAACGCAGGGAGAACATGCAAACTCCACACAGTAATGCCAACTGACCCAGCCGAGGCTCGAACCAGCGACCTTTCTGTTAGGCGACAGCACTACCTACTGCCTCCACGTCGCCTAATAAAGAATCATTTTATTTTTATAATATCAAGAATTTAATCTTAAAATAAAATGTGACCATAAATTCTTTCCAAATAGTGTTATTCAGTAATTTGGGAAATATATGCTATTCAATAATTTCTGCAATATATCACAGAAAAACAAAACATCGCAACGTCTGATTTTTCCAATATCGTGCAGCTTTAGTGTTTATAAATGTGATGCCTGGATCATATACAGACATAAGGGTTAGTTCTCTTAAATTAAGATGTATACATAATCTGAAAGCTGAATAAATGGCTTTTTATTGATGTATGGTTTGTTAGTATAGGACAATATTTGGCTGAGATACAACTATTTGAAAATCTGTTATGAGTATTACTAATGAAAAAATATTAAATGAAATTTACAAAATGTCTTATGGAACATGATCTTTCATTAATATTCTAAGGATTTTTGGCATAAAAGAATAATGTATAGTTTTCTTTTACATGAAATATAATGTGCTGTTTGATATTCCTACAACTACAGCAGTGCGACGTAAAGGAATACTTCATCTAAAAATGAAAATTCTGTCATAATTTACTCATCCTTATGAGTTTTTTTCTTCTTTAAAACACAAAAGGTTTTGGAGCCACTTGAGGGTGAGTAAATAGTGAGTACATTTTCATTTTTGGATTAATTATCCCTTTAAGATTTGTGGTCCAGGGTCACAAATGTACATACAGTAAAAATATGTGTTTAATAACATGTGACAATAGTTTAAGAAACCAAAACACAATCTACATTGTAAAAGCGCAATATAAATAAACATGAATTGAATTAAATAGTTATTTCCATGCACAACATTACTTAACTTTATATAAATTGTATATTTGTATTTATAAAAAGAGAGTTCACTTCCTCTTTATTCTACTGGATGAGATGCGTGTGCATTTAATAGTCTAATTATACATGAATCCTGTCATAGGTGACTACACGTTGCTGTAAAGATCATCCATTGTCTAATTTGCTGTGGAAAAGCAAACAGTCAAGCATTATTCTTTCTCAATGCTTGTTTTATGTAAAGCAACAAAGCAGAGCCCTTGTTATACTCATCTGCTATCTAGAGGACACACGTTTAGTGGGTTACTGAATAGAGGCACAGCCAAGACTGCCAGACACTTAAAAAAACCTTTTCAAAATGTGAAATAACCTGATCTTATGGGCTTACATCAGCCAGATTCAAATAAATGAAAAGCATACACACATGTGATCTTGTAATTAAAGTCTTTGGCTTTTATGTGTTGTGATGCAAAATGTGATAAAAACGTCTCTTGTTTGCTTGTTGCTCATGACACAACTTACTCAAAACAGCAGTGTTTCAGAGATGGTTTGGAAAGGCTGCGGGGCGTTATTTCAAGCACTGTCAGAGGTTTGTGTGTTTGTGGCCATCAAGATAGTAGAGAGAAGCCATTTTGCTGGATCCATCTGTGCTAGATAATTCAATATAGCTTGGCATTCCTGATTATCAGGTGACCTAGATCAGGTGAAATATCTGATTCCTAAACGAGACCCGCGGGAGTTCAGTTTTGGAATAAATTATTTAAAGGATTATTCCCAGTCAAGTGCAACATCTGTAGAGTAAATTATTTATCACATATTTATTTTACAGTGAGGTGCTTATAAATTAAACGGTTAGTTCATCCAAAAATAAAAATTCTATTATTAATTACTCAGCCTCCTGTCGTTTCAATCCCCTGAGCCTTTTGTTCATCTTTAGAACACAAATGAAGATATTTTAGATAAAATCTGAGAGCTCTCTCATTCTCCATAGACAGCAATGGTCCTGAGACGTTCAAGAAACCAAAAACACTGTTAAAACAGCTAATTTTCAGACCCATAAAAGCCCTTTAAATATGACTTTTGTCACCAATCGCTACTCTTCATTTTTTAAAACTAATTTCAAAAGTTTGCGTTTTTGAGACTCCCAAACTGTGATTGTGATTAAGCGCCAGGACACACCAAGCAGACATTAAACAAGTAGCACCAACCAAACCTAGCTGTGTTGTTGCTTCGCTTTGGATCACGTATGGACCAAAAAGCTGCATGTGAACTAGGGCTGCAGGATATTGGAAAAAAACTAACATTGTTCAATTCAATTCATCTTTATTTCATGAAGCTTTTACAATGTAGATTGTGTCAAAGCAGCTTATCATAGAAGATTATAATAAACTGAAACGGTGTCAGTTCAGTTTTCAGAGTTGAAGTTCAGTTCAGTTCAGTGTGGTTTAATTTTCACTGCTGAAAGTCCAAACACTGAAGAGCACATCCATCGATGCGCAGCTCCACAAGTACCAAACCAAGCAAGCCAGTGGTGACAGTGGAGAGGAACAAACTTCACCGATTGACGAAAGTGAAGGAGAAAAAACCTTGAGAGAAACCAGGCTCAGACAATCAGGCCCCATTGTTTTATTTGTATTTTTTTCTGCAATATATAATGCGATCAGTTCACAAGATGACTATTAATTCATGATTTAACGTTATTTGGATGATATTACAAGGCTGTGCATCTGCATTAAATATGCAAAATTACACAAAAATAGCTTTTAATAGATTTTTCAATAGAAAAAAGATAAAAATGAAATGAATGATTTTCGCTGGAGTCTAACAGTATTGAGGTACAGAAATGAAATAATCTACTCAATATAACACTGTATAGTCTTCATTGTATAAATAAACAATCTTTGTAAAAGCGGCAAACTTTATAATTTTTTCGTGTCCAAATGGTTTCAATTGGCTCGAAATTGCACATAAAGGGTGCTTAAAAACACATCTAAATAAAAATCTTTTACACTATTAGATTATATTTAAATATGACTCCACAAGCCATGTGTTATCAACTGTGTTTTATGAATAATTATAATCCCAACTTGACGTTGCAGATCCTGCGATGTGACTATTGCAGATTCACACAATCAGATATTGATGCTGAATCAATATATTGTGCAGCCCTAACATGAAAACATCACGCAGAAGAAAGCTGACCGAAATGAGCCGCATTCAATACCATCATCTCAGTAATCGTCGCTCACTATGAAGGGATTCGCTTCTTCAAATATGTCTAATAAACCATATAGTTTGCAAATATTTGAGAAATGTAGCAAAATTACAGACAGCCTCTTTGTGGTCTTTTTTTGGCTTGAATTGTTTACTTGCAACTTCACTACGTCATGCTCACACTTTGATTCATTGCTGAAAAACCAATCAGAGCGCTCACTACAGGCGACGACACCGATTGAATTGGGCGAATGAGCTCAGACATTAACCCGATGAGAGGCAACATGTGGAACACACTGAACCAACTAACCTGACCGATGGACCAATAAAGCCCATTGGCCGACTATTGGCTTGGAGTGTCCCAGCCCTTAAATGAATGGCCTCAATAGAAACTCCATTTTTAGTCACAACCAAATCGAAAATGAAGTCATTTTATATGTAATTCAGCATCATATGACATATGGTGTTGATTAAAATGACTTCACTTTTTAATCATCAATAGCAGTAATTGGCATGTGCAGTAAGAGGTTTCAAAGGTGAAAATGTGAGGGTTTGTTGATGCTTCTGGCTAATCTGTCAGACCTTTGCAAAGAGTGTGGGAATGCTGTGATATGCCCCGTGTTTCATCCACAACTCTGCGATGCATGTATCACCTGTCTGATAACAAAATTCTCCTTTGTTGTCTCTAACACTGTTATTTCTCATGCCGTAGCGGCTGTGTTATACAGGCGTGTGGTATTGTGCAAAGATAAATGTCCTTCGCTTTTTTCCAGAAAAAAAAAAGCAGTTGAAACAGACCCACCAAGAAGCGTTTAAAACAATAGTGGAATAATGCCATCAAAGGATATTTCTACAAACACAACTCTTCCTCTGTTAGACCCCACCCAGAGCCTCTTCATGTGTGAGGCAATAGTTCAGTTAATCGCAGGTCAAATCAGTTCACAGTCACAAATACATGCATTGCCATTCAAAAGATTAGTTTTTTAAACATATAAACCATACTTTTATCAAAGGGGTAGTTTTTGAAACCTTTTTGAGTTTCTTTCTTCTGTTAAACACAAAAGAAGATGTTTTGTAAAAAGCTGAAAACAAGCAATCACTGACATCCATTGTACACTCAAAAAAATTCTGGGTTCCACACAATGTATTTGTATTGGGACAACATGAAGGAATTAAGCCTCCTTTACACTAATCCTTTTTAGTTTTAAAACAGCGTTTTAGAATGAAAACGATCCATGTCCACACTGGCGTTTCACCTAGCGTTTCTGAACGGCTCTTCGTCCACACTATTGAAAACGCACATCACGTGACCACACACACACACATATATACTCTGGCATGCGCTGCAGCGTATGCGCACGTCTGAGCTCCAGGCAGTCAGCAGGTGCTTTGAGCACAGAACCCCAGGTGAGAGCTGTGCACGTCGGACGGTTCATCAAGAATCTACCGCTGTGTCTCATCTCACTATATTTGATAAACGTGATATTGAAATTATCTTGTCTTTATCTAACTACATATTCCCTGACTTTGGTCTTTTGAATCTATTACTTGTTCTCAGGTAACGTGTTTTGGCTGAGCGCAAAGATAAGTTAATATATTCATTTATGTAACCATGTACACTGATTCTGCACATATGACTGATTGCTTGCCTTTATTTCCTATATTGTATAAACTTATTGTACGTTATACGTTTATAATGGCCATTATTGATTTTTAAAACTGATATTCAGCAAATTAGAGGGTATGTTTTGTATTTTTCACTGAAATTGAAAGGAGGCAGTTGTGTTATAGGCTACATTTTGTTATAAATATGCATACAGTGAAGATGACGGTCATATAATTATGTAGCTACACAACGCCTCAACATTTTTAGTGTCTGTTAAGGTAATATCAAAATGAAAATAGGCTGTTCCTTATATTATGTTTTCATTTTATTGTTGAGACAGTGAGACAAGTAGCCACGGTGATGTAAATGAGGTTATAAAGTACACTGTTCCCTTTGAAGATTTACCCAACGTGTCGTCTGGAGTTTGTTCTCCATATCAAACTTGCGAAGTCTGAACTTAGAAGGATGGAAGATTGAGCTTTCTGTATGCTACTTAATATTGAGGAATAAGCCCTAATCAGATAGTCGAATGTCTGCAGCCACGCCTCTGTTTTCAGATGTCTCCGTTTTCCCCCATCCACACTGACACGGAGCAGCAGAGTTTTAAAATAAAAACAGCTTTGTCATCAAAGGAATAAATGGCATTAAAATGAAAGCATTTGTTTAAAGCTGTAATACTTTTTCACAGTATCACTGGATTTCTGGTTTAATTTGAGTAACAACATTTAAAAAAATATTGAAAATTGCACCGACCTCAAAATTAGACAGTTTGAATTATAATACATATGTTTTATTTTTTATATTTTTTTTTAATATAAAACATTTAATATTAATTCCTTTGAATAATTTATAGTTGTTGATTAAAAATGAGAGAAAAAAGATTATTATTATTTTTTTTCAATTTACTTTATTTCTCGTATAATTTTTCAATGATTATTTTTCCATGCTTTGCCAGCCAAGCCGTCTGGAGTTTGGCTTGGCTATAAGCTTTTAAACTTGTACCTGAAGCTGAGAGTAAACCCCAGTCATCACTGTCCTTATTGTCTGTGGATTAGTAAAATGCTTTATCTGCTGATTAATAATTAATGAGAGGGGAAGAATCAGTATGATTAGCATTCATACAGTTTCATATCCTCTTCGTAAAAAGTCTCTGAACTCTGAAAAGACTCAAATATTAAGATAAATTCAGGCTAGGAAAATAAAACTGCCCTGCTGTATAATGAAGATATTAAAGGTGACAAAACCTCACTTGAGCACAGCTTATCATCAAAGGCTTCTCAGCGGATTTGTGAGTTTCGTTTAAAACAATGACGGAGTCTCTCCCGTTTAAGCGTGCATTTGTTTCAGAATGGATTATTATTTCAAACACGCTGCGCATCTATAACCACCAAACTGCCTTTCAGTAGTTTCTGCTAGAGAAACAAACCTGTTATGTTTCTGAACTCCGGAAACCATTGTCTCCTGAGACTCCCTCAGTCAGCTTCTGTTTCTATTGTTTCTACATTCATATCTCTCTTTTTTTACTATTATTATTTATTTGTATCCACCCTTGCACTTTTAGAAACGTTCAGTTTTAAAGCTAAGCATGTTTGATTTAAGTGACACAGTTAATATAACATAATTTTCAGACATGTTTGCATAGATGCAAGTACAAAATCATGTGCAGTTGAAGTCAAAATGATTAGCCCTCCTGTTAAATTTGTAAAACTTTATAAAAAACATTTCCCGAGTGCTGTTTAATGAACAGATTTGAAACATAATGGCTTTAATAACTCATTTCTTTTGTCTTTACCATAATAAGAGTACTTTTTTTTACTAGATACAATTATTAACCTTGAAGTGCAATTTAAATGCTTAACTAGGTTAATTAGGAAAAATATATAAGTTAAAGGGCACCTATTTTACCCCTTTTTCAAGATTTTGTAGAGTCTTTTGTGTGTCCAGAATGTGTCTGTAAAGTTTCAGCTCAAAACATCCATCAGATTATTTATTAAACCTTTTAGAAGTTTGGATTTTCTGCTCTGAACACAATGTAGTTGTTTTTGTTGCCTGTGCCTTTAATGCTAGTTCTTCCTGCCCACCGTTCCCACGTGCCTGTCAGAGTGTGCCTCAATCTCCATTTCGGCTGCGTCAGATAAGCAGCACAGTGACAGACATGAAGGAAGCAGATCTCACGTAACGTTTGTGAGAAATACTACAATAAGAACTTTACCAATGATTATTTGATGTATTTGTTGTGGAGTTAATTCAAGCCTTTCTGCCACGATGAGTCACACACAATGTTTTTACAAAGTTCACGCACACACAGACGCACAGCATGCACATTTAACTTTGCACCAATTTTGCACCGCAAATGTGACAGGACATACGTTAATATCCACTGCTGTATGCATATCCATTATGTTAATGTATAAAATAAACCTGATTCAACGTCCACAAACCGGAACTGAAGCGTCTTCTTTTATAATTGTACTGACATGTGGCTGTGGTGATAAAGTAAAGACGGTAAAATCGCTGTAATTCATTACAAACATGCACTGATATAAAAAGGTTTTAAACTTGTAAAACTCATTCTTGATCACATTTGATGATTGATGATCACAGAGAGCTGAACAGATCTTTTAATCCCAGTTGCTTTGCACATGTCCTGTCTTGTGGATATGATTACACGCATTACTACGGAGACCTGTTAATATGCAGCTGTCAATCAATTCGGTGGGCGGAGAAACCGCACTCCTACGTCACGTTGCGGTCGGCCTCAAAATGGGAGGGATTTGGATCATTTTAACGTCAGAAAATTAGAATAAGAGACTTATTGCCTTTATATCACCCCAATATACCTACACACAGTTCTGTCCAAACATCATAACAATTTTATAACAATAACCATTTTCATCATAGGTGCCAGAACTGAAAGTGCATCCACTACATAAAACATATGCTGGAATAGTTGGCTGTTCATTCCGCTGTGGCGACCTCTGAAATAGAGACTAAGTCGAAGGAAAATTTATGAATATGGACAACAGCGGTTTGTTCTGTAACCAATCAGAGAAAAAAATATAAAAAAAGGGACTTTTTTCGACCTTTAAAAATGTTTCGAACATTTTAAAACTGTTTTCATTCTAGCCAAAATAAAAGAAACAAGTCTTTCTCCAGAAGAACAATCATAATAGGAAATACTGTGACAATTGACTTGCACTTGAAATATATATATATATATATATATATATATATATATAAAAAAAAATTCTACAGCAGGACTAATTATTTTGCCTCAACTGCATGTGAACTAACCATAATTAGTTCCAAATACTTCCATAATTGTGCATAATACTTTTAATCCTTAAGTTTTGAAAGTAATCCTCAGTGTGTTTTCTTGAAGGACCCCCTTTCTCTGGCAGGCGGCTGTTTATTTTTAGCTAACCTGCTGCTTGCTCTGTGAACCATTGGGCCACGTTGCGCATGCGATGCCGTCAGAGCAGCGACTTCCTTTGGCAGGCTGGCGCTGCCGTGGCAGGGAGAATTCTGGGAGGGTTTTTGGACATCTCTTGTATGTATCTCGGGTCACCTCATGTGGCTTGGTTATGGAAGATCATGCTGTTGCCATAGCGATCAAAGCCCTTTGAAGGCAGGTTACTTGGCACGGCGTGTGCATCTTTTCCAGCGTTTCAGCAAATCTCCCCCCAACAGCGGATTTGTTGGTGTTTTTTTGGTGATTGATTTGGATTTTAGGAGGGGGGAGAGAAAAACAACAACTTTGATGTGAGTTCAAAGAATGGAAATTAAACTAGGGCATATTTAGATTATGGTTATTCTTTCAATATATTTGAGAAAGCTGAGTTTATTCTGGCTGTGAGGAATAAATAAGTGTCTTGTGGAGGACAGCTGTGTTTGAAACAAAGAAGAGATGTTGTAAACTTTCACATCTGTTCTGGAAGCAGTCTGCTGGATGTCTCAGGTGTGTCGTTGGAAATTATTATAACATATCGATGACAGCAGGAAAACAGTGCACTGGATTTCTGTTCGTCGGTTTCTTTTGTGCTCTGTGACGAGCAACAATGAGATTTGTTTTATTAACATTTTTAAATGCCCACAAGCTTTCCTGTTTATCCAGAAGCAATAGTTCTGTTCATGATCCTATGTGGTTTTCTACTAACCTTAATAGATGCTTGGAAAACCAGCCCGAAGTCATTTAGGCCATTTTATTCGCCAAGGCTGTTTGCATATTTTTTTTTCCAGTTTTTCCTTTTATTTTTGATTGGAGTCCTTTGTTGTGGGTGTAGTGGATGCCAGTCTTCAGTTCTTTTAAATTAGACCTCAAACTGAAGCACTGGCGGAGTATTTTTCTGAAGAACATCATGTACTTCACACTCAGGTTTGTAGAGGTTATTGTATACCTTTCTGAAGGACTTGTTTTCAGCAATTTTGATTTTTGAATCACTATAACATAATTCTTGCAAACATCTTTTAAAATGGTTAAGTTTATTACCATTTATATTGCAAAACAAGTGGAGAGATTGCTGCTGTGAAGAATAAGGAGAACTGCTCTGAGGCGCTTTGAATCAGTGATGAAATATATTTTTTAAATATAGTGCTCTGCATATATGAGTACACCCCTCACAAATCTATCTTTTAGATTAAAATTGTTTAGTAGGAAGCTATTATATTTGTGCATATACTTTAGTTTAGTCCATGCCGAAGCCAAAACTGGAGCTAATCTAACAAAATAACATAGGATAACAGTTCAAATATTAGTACACCCAAATTTATATGTTAGAAGAAATATTAAATAAATATTTTTCAAAGAGGGAAAATAAAGAGAAGCAAAAAAAAAAAAAAAAAAAAAAGAATATATATATATATATATTTTTTTTTATTTTTTTATTTTGGAATTTAAATCTATTATCATTGCATTTCTAAAGATGTTCGGTAACTAAAATATATATATTTTAAATAAATATATTTGTTTTGTTCAAATGCACCAAAATATATTAAATATATTCACTGAGAAATTAATAAAAATACTTCTTGTCAAAATAGAATGTACTAGGGCTGCACGATATTGGAAAAAACTGACATTGCAATATTTTGGTTTTCTGCGATACATATTGTGATGATATAAACATTTCAGAAAATGACACCATTTGTATGGAATTCATCATTTTGCATTGATATGGATGATTTTTTTTACATTAGTACATCTGCGTGTGTGAATATTTGAATTTATTTTTTATTTACACAAAATAAAATAAATTAAAGCACAGATGAAAACAATAGAACAAAGATAAAAATGAAATAAACACTGCTTTATGGTTTTCGGAGAAGTCTGATAGTATTGCTGTACAGAAATTCAGTAATTAGATGTAAAATAGCACACTATAGTCTTTTTTATATAAATAATTATACACAAATAATCATTGTTAAAGTGGCAAACTTTATAATTTCTTGTCCAAATAGTTTAAATTCATTTGAAATTGCTTGGCATCCTGCGATGTGACTATTGCAGATTTGCACATCGTGATATCGATGCTAAAATTATATATTGTGTAGCCCTAGGGTGTACTCAATTATGCTAATCACTGTATAGGGATCTCCAGTTTACCAATAGCATAGCAAAACATGTGAATGTTTACGACTTTACTACTTAAAAATGCTGCAACCATATTCATTTTCTTATTTTACAGTAAATTTAATCCCACAGGTCACTATATTGTCACAGGGTCTTTTTTCTTATTTCTGGTAACTCTAAAAGTGTTGTTGTTGGCTTTGGCCAAAGAATTCAACTTTTAAATAAAGATAAAAAAATTTTTATCAGTATTAAATGTGTCAGTATCACATGACCAGATCAGTTTACATGCTTCAATCTGCACATCTACATGTAAGAGGTGGACAGTTGTAACTGGTAGTATAAAAAACACATTGTTTCAATTCAGTGTTAACAATTGAAGCAATACAATTGCAAAGCAGTTCTGACTATGCTGCTTTCTACTGCTCACTACTAACCAAGTGTAAAACCTCATTTAACCAACTTAAAAAATTTTTTTAGGGATGCACCGATATGGATTTTTTGGCTGATATAGATAACCGATAACTCTTAAGATTTGGAGGCAGATAATCGATATACTATAGCCGATAAATATAAATGTTATATTTTTATACAGTGAACAACTGATTTTATTTTAAAAACTTCATAAATCTTCATAAATAGATCTTTTGAATACAGGTGATTATATAGATATTCACGATATCACATAAATCAGCATGCCAAAAATAAATTATTTCCTTTTCTTTGCATAGCAAATTAACACGCAACTTGACTGTTGCATAAAAATAATAGGTTAAATAACAAAATGGGATTTAATTAACAAACAAGTAAAATATATTTTAAATAAAATGAAAATGAAAGAACTAAGAACTGCTTTCTATGTGTGTGCATGGTAATAGCCATCACTTTCGCTCGTTATAATCGTTATAAATATAACGATAAACTGAATGCAATCTTAGATCACCAACACATGACAACGCGTTGATAATAAAAAATAATAACATTAGATTACAAACAACCCAATGAGTTGTTTAGCACGTGTGCATGGCTGCTATAATGTTTACACATGTAATATTTTTTCCTGAGGTGATTTAAACCAAAATACACAAGACACTTTATCAAACACATCTACAATGTTACAAAGTTACTGACTGAGTTATTAACGCACATCAATACCACAGAAAGAAAGGACGGACTTTGAAGGAATAAACAATGTGAGGATAGCTCCGTTATAGTGTACTGGACAAGTCTGAACAAGGCAGTTCTGTACAATTACGTAATCTATCGGCTTAAAGATAACGGCCTAATTTTGACATCGAACTGATAACGATAACATTAAAAATAGCATTTATCGGCCGATAATGATATGGCCGCCGATTTATTTAATATATTAATGTTAAAAATCTTATCTAATTTATGTATTCATTTGTTTGTGGTTTTTAACTGTATACGTAATCAAATGTTATGCCATGAAAATTGCGGTTGTTGCTGACATGGCATTAAATATAAATATTTTATGATGATGATAACCAACACAATATCAGTGGAGGTGTGAAGTTTGTTAGTCTTCGGGTGGTTTAAAGAATACAATCAGATTCTCAAATTGCAAGTAAAAAAATTGGGGTTAAAGGTTAACTGGGTTTTCTTTTCTTACTTAAAATGGTCAAATAAAAAGTTTGTAATTAAATAAAAAGCAAGAAAACATTTTTATTACTGAGCATTTACACTTATTTGTCACTGATGAAACATTGTGGCTTCAAAGATACATTTTTCATTCAAATTTTAAATGTTATAAACTGAAAATAAGTAAAGACCACTCCTTTTATAATCACTGAAGCTGTCAATCACCTCTGCGTCAGAGTATTGCATTCTTCTCAAAACCCCTCTTAACTCCAATCTCTTATTTACAATGCATTTGTACTTTATTGGTGATGGAGAACTTCACAAGCTTCCATAAGTCACTGAGTTTGGGCTGAACTAGAAATCTGGCCATTTGTGGCTGATTTATTTGTTCATGCGTTGTAAATAAAAATTGTTGAGGCTTTTCACGAAGTATGCACACATATTTGTGAAAAATCATCTGTCAGTGGGTGTTGGATTGGCTCGATATTACTGGTATAGTAACTGTGACATTTCTTAAATTTCAGTACTGATTCTGTATTAACACTTTATCAGGCTAGTCATAAGAGTTTAAAGGTCTTGTTATAACCCCCAGTAAAACTCTAGGGGTTTTCTGATGAGTCTTTCAATAAGTGCCCTTTAAAGAGTTAAAGTACTCTTACTGTCGAAACACTAGTAGTCCTTGAAACAGCCCTGTTTTAACCTGAAGCTGAAGGGGGACCTTTGGAACAATCTACCCCAGTCAGGACATTAGATCTTGTCCTTCCAGTTCAGTTTTGTAAATCTCAATTAAAGACTTATTTGTAGGGCTGCACGATATTGGAAATTGTAATATTTAGTTTTTCTGCAACATATTTGGCGATAAATCAAATTTCACCAGATGACTTGAGTAGTTTTTTATTGTTTGTTTGCTTGTTAAAAAGAATAACTTTAGGTTGATTAGGATTATGCTGCATTACACATAACGACCAAATTACAAGCAAAAACAGCAAAAGATCATAACAGCAAAGATGCAAATGGAATAAACAGTGCTTTTCTGAATTTCTGCTAAGTTGTATAGTATTCAGACACAGAACTTGAATAATTCAATGCAAAATATCACAATGTAGTCATCTTTGTATAAATAATTTAATAAAAATAATCATTGTAATCTAAAGTTACAAACATTAGAATTTCTTGTGCTTTTATGCTCTCTTGAAATGCTTAATAATAATCACAGGTCAAAAACATGCAAATTACATAAACTTCATTATGGATAAACTTTGCAATGAAAAACAATTGTACCTGATCAACTAGAAACATGACTGGCCATTTCACATGCTGCGATTTGACTAATGCAGATTTATTAGCGCTTTTTCTGGACAATTAAAGCACTTTACACATTTTGTGTGGGGAATCTCCTCATCCACCTGGATGATGTGACTGCACAGCAGCCATATTGCGGCAGACTGCACACCACACACCAGCTGATTGGTGGAGAGAAGACAGAGTGATGAAGCCAATTATGATATGGGGATGGTTTGGAGGCCATGATAGACAGAATCCAGTAGGGTTGGGCTGATAGACGATGCCATTCTCCAGCGCCGATGGCCGATAGGCAACACAATGCTGAGCCGGCATCGCCGATCCTCCACCCTGCCCCCGTCGCAAACCCGCTCGCGAAAAATACACACTTAGGCCCCGCTTACACTAATATGTCTTAGTTTTAAAATGGCATTTTAGAACGAAAATTATCCACATCCACACCGTGTTTTATCTAGCATTTCTGAACAGCCCTCCGTCCGCTGAAAACGCACATCACATGACCACACACACACACACACACAGACACAGCCACACACTGTCATGCGCTTGTCTGAGCGCCAGAGAGCAGTGCACGTCAGACAGTTTATCAAGGATGTACCACTGGATGGCGTCTCACTATAGTTGTTAAACGTGATGTTTAATTAATCTTGTCTCTATCTAACGACTCTTCGTTCTTTTGAATCTGTCAGGTAACATGTCACAGCGTCAGTACACTGCTTCAATCTTGTGTTTTCACGCTTGTACTTAGTAGTTTTAGTGAAAACTTCAGATACTGTTGGTTGTTTCCTGTTGGTTGTGCACCTTTTTTGCCAACCAAGTTTGTCGACACCATTATAACGACACAGATCACTCTGCCTATTCATGCCAGAGTCCTGTGGAAAAAGTGATTGACAGGTGGTAATTTGTGTGTAACTTATCTTTATATATTTATGATTTGTTTATGGGTAAAACAAAGACCATGTGGGTCAGGTAGTTGAAACGGTAGGCTACAAATAATTAATTTGTTATGAATTAATTAATTATTCATGAATAATTAATTCACTGGCGCCTATGACGACGATGCCATCGTCCATCGCAATGTTTCACATTAGACATCGTTCGATGCCAAATTGGTCGACAT